>JADLZK010012501.1:0-504197 GCA_015847255.1 Hyparrhenia diplandra
CCCGTATAAACCTAAAGATATTTTACTTCCCTGGGCACGCCCTTTGTACTAGTGTGCACCATGCACAAGAGCACGAACTAGGCGAGTTCAAAGCAAGCTTCTAATTTTGTCGACTACTTCTGCCGTGGACTTTTCTCTGCTGCATGCGGAGTACCACCTGAAATGAATAACCATGTTATGGTGAGGTGGACTTTTCTCTACATGCTGAGGGGGCATGGTCGTGGGCGCTCCTACCCCTCTTCGGATCCGCCTTTCCCATGGCTGGGGCGGCGGTGCTTGGCGTCCTCCATACTACACAAGGCGGCGCCCATGGTGATGGTTGGCGTGGGTCCCGTTCTACGCGCGGCGCCGACTCCCGGTCCATACCGGTGCGTTTCTTCTCAGATCTACGGAGGAGGCGCGCCCTTTACCCCGGTGGTGATGACGGCATGGCGGAGCTCCTGTGTGTGCGATCCACGGGCCGATGTCCGGTGGCCGGGCGTGGGACCAGATCCGGGGGGGCCTGCATGTCATCGCCTCCCTTGGCTGCGGAGATGGTGCTGCCATAGCGTGCAAGATCATCGGGCTAAAGCTTGCAACGATGACGCCTATGGGCGTCATGTTCCTTCCTGAAGGCGTTGCGGAGGTGTTCTTGCATTGCAATGGCAGCCGTTCCTCACGCATTCTAATAGTGAGCAACGACCTCTCTTTTGCTGGGGCAGATGCTTTTCCATTGGCGATAATATTTGGCGTCACGATGCATCTCAACGACCCGGCTACGCACAAAGTCGGCGGATCGAAGACAATTCGGGGTCTTCCTCCCACACAAAGATCAATGGTGGCTATTCGAACGCCACCGAACATTAAGGTGGAGGGGGCAATGGTGAGGGCACACGATTTCAAGCGTGGGCCGATTTACCCAACCACAGTGGGTGCTTTCTCCATCAATGAGTTTTTTCAAGTTCATTTTGGTGCACATTGTTGAAGGCGTGGTGGCTGATTCGAAGACCGCCATGAAGCAACATCGATATCTATAGCACTGTCTTGAGTAGTAAACTCAATTCTTTTTTGGATGTAGTAGATCTTTAGTGCATTTATCTTCATTTACTAAAGTTTTTTTATTCTTAGTTTTTACAATAAGTTTGGTTGTATGTGGTCACGCAGATGCTTTAGGCTGTGTGCGTTACCACAGAGGCCGGAATGTTAATTCCTTTATCTAAAAAAAGTGAGACCATCATGCACACATACAGGACACACCACACATATATCCTCATGGACTTTGAGATTCTATTAATGGTCGATCCAATCTAGCACAGATCAGTATGTGTGTACTACGAACCGATGATGAGCAGCAGGTTGTATTGAAAACCGGGTAACCTGTAGTACGGCGATGAGCTCTGACAGCTCCGAGTAGGCGTAATCATATCAGTAACGCAAGTTAGACGTGATTTTTCAAAGGATAAACAATCTGGCGACGAACTGAGACTGGTGCTCACGTTGACAACGTGTTGTACGTGATTCACAGAACAGAGCATACCAAAACAGAGCATGTGGTGACCACTATCCTTTGTCCTTCCTTGTAACCTCGATCGACACCCAAACAGGGCATGGTTCGTAGTTACCATCCGTGTTTTGTCTCTTTCTTGAAATGTTTGCAGTTTCATCAGGCCGACAGGCACCTCTTATGTTTTTGGAGACTAATAGTTTGAATTTTCTTGGACAAAGAAACTGCATTTTGTCTTTATATGTGTTGTTGCTCACTTTCTAGGATCAGGATATATAATCAGATGGTTACTTGTTTGTCGTTGTAGTATATACCCAGGCCTCTCAAATTAGCTGAGAGCTACTTTTCTAAGAGCATCTCCAACCGCTTGATTAAATTTAATAGCTAAAATTCATTGTTTAGCCATTTTGTAATAGAAAACTTTTCAGAGAAATGAGGACCACAACAGCAAATGGCTATGTCTGCATATATATGTTCCTCAAGATTTCGAGGATAACATGTTTTTTATTTACAAAACCATATAACACATCAACTAGAGTTCAATTTTTCCTATAAAAATCTATAAATATCCTATCCAATAAGGATATCACATATGTTGGAGCTGCTCTAAGGTTAACAGTTCCATGGCACAATCCACAGCTCTCGATGGACATTGGTCCTGCAGTGGTGGAGCCACGGGTCATTTGTTGGAGGCTTCCTGGACTCATGTTTCCTACTGAGGTTCCAACATGGTCCACCTAAGGGTCAAACCAAAAGCAGACATTTTCCAACTCTATCAAGTGCTAAATGAATTTCTTTGGATGGCCTTCATATTGAATCTTTTTGCTCATCTCATCAATGTGAATCTGAGAAAAAACACAGAGGAAAATTATGGTTGCATGAAAGAAAAAAGCAACAGATGAATGCTGCAAAAACAACAACAAACAGGGTTAGCTTACCTTCAACCCCATATGTCATATTTGGGGTGATTGGGATGAATCTCAAGCACATGGGTCAGTGCAGCCATGGCCTCCTCCACTTCCTTCTCGCCGGCGCCTCCGGATCGGAAGTAAACCATGACACCCTGAAGTGACAGCAGGTTCCCTAGGCCCAAGTCGAAGCAGCTACCACTGCTGCTCGCAATTTCTCTGACATCCCTTGCATACAATGTCAAGAAAAGGTTTCTGAGCTTTATCATGGCTCCTTGATGGAAGAACACAGCCCCCATAAATCCCAACAGCCTGCATTCTACCAGGCATGGGAACGAACCAGCACCAACGGCGAATCTCCGAGGGATTTTGAGATTCTCATGGTCCAGCTTCAGATACAGATGACAGAGTGCTGGCAACCCCCCAAGAATTGCTAGATCCTCCTGGTGCAGCTCCCTCACGTTGATCCACAAGGAGGAGAGGCACAGAAGTGAAGGAGTCATCCAATTTGGCAGCCTTGAGAACCAGCAGGATTGTAGCTGCAATTTACGGATGTGTCGAGGGGCGACCCAAGCATCGAAGTTGTATTCACCACCAGACGCCCAGATAGCTAGACTCTGGAGTTTTCTCAACTTGCATAGGCACCCAACCAAAGATTTCTCCAAGGAGTTGTTCCAGAAGAAAATTTCTAGCTCCCTCAGTTCTGTTAGATGGCACAGCTCTTCTGTGATATCTATGAATTTGTCGCAGATGTATAATCTTGAGAGCTCTTCAAGGGATGTTAGGCTCCCGATTCCCTTTGGAACTCTTGTATTTTGGTCGACACATAGACACATCAAATGTCTTAGATGAACAATAGATGGTGGCAGGCTACCAATGTTAGTTCCCACTACGTCCAATGTTTGTAGATAACGCAAGTTTCCAATTTCTTCCACTACGTCCAATGTTTGTAGATAACGCAAGTTTCCAATTTCTTCTGGGAGCTCATTAGTATAAGTCCTTCCAAGTCCCAAATACCTCAAGTGAAATAGATTTCCAAGATGCTTAAGATCACAGCCTTGTGGGAGATAACTACCTTTCAAATTTAGTACACGCAAAACCCTGAAGCTTGCAAGGGCCGGTATTAGATCAAAATCAGGTGAAAAGGTAATAACTGACCTCACTTGTAGCATTCTCGAACTAGGGAATGGACTAGCCAGGTGTACAACGCTGTTCTGTAGTGACAACCTTCGAAGCATTTTCAATGGAGATGTGTTGTGCTCACTGTTCAATATGGTAACAAAGTTTTCTTCACTTGACAAGGAACGGATAACTTCAAGAACCATATCATGTACACGGCAACTTTCTATCAAGGCCTCATGCATGTCGTACACAGGCTGGATCATACTTGAGTTTATGAGCTCATTAAAGTAACACTCTCCAAGTTCAAATAAGGTCTTCCCTTGTTCAGATTGTACAAAACCTTCAGCTATCCACATCCATATCAAATGATTTTTTGTAATTGGGTAATCTTCTGGAAACATACTTAAATAAAGTAAGCAAATCCGCAGATGGTATTTCAGATCATAGTAGCTATATGCCAAAATCTTTCTCATATTCTCTACATCTGAACTATCCTCGAGTCCAGTACCAATAGAGTTGTACACCTCGAGCCACTCCATTTTGTCTCTTGCTTTATTAGCCAACAAACCAGCTATCGTAATGATAGCTAAAGGGACACCAGCACATTTCTCCAATATTCTATCAGATACGTCTGTTAGGTGCTCATCAGGACATTTGTATTTTTCTTCATTGCCAAATATTCTTCTATAAAATAATTTTCTGGAGCTTTCATGACAGAGGGCTCTCATGCTGTAAGCACCACCAATTTCTTCAGCTACCTTGAAGTTACGGGTAGTTGTGATAATTACATGTCCACCCACATTATCAGGCAAAGCACATTTAATCGTATTCCAAACTGAGATATCCCATATGTCATCTATAACAATGCAATACCTACACACATAACAAAGGAATATCATAACCAAATCTAGATTTTTTTTTGGACTAAGTACCAACATAATCTTTATGCGTGGAATAATTACTACTACAGAAAATATGATGTAAATTAACAATGGAAAACAACATTCATATACATACAAAACTGACGGCTGGACTTAATGATTTATTGTGCTATTCATTTATACCTCTTTGCCTGAAGGAATTTCCTGATTGCATCAATCAAGTGCTTCACATCCAATGTTTCTTCGTTGATGTCCTTGCCAAGTTCAGAGAGTATACCCCTGAATAATCTCCTCATGTCAGGAGTTTGAGACACTGAAACAAAAGCCCAGCAATCGAATTGTTCTCTAATCTTCAGGTACACAACATTAGCAAGAGTCGTCTTTCCCAGGCCTCCACACCCAACAATGGAAACTACCCTGGCATGCTGCTTTGTCGCTTCGTCCCCTTCCACCAATATCTTGATTAGTTCATCTCTTGCTTCCTCAATGCCAACGAGCTCTGTCACCTTTGTGTAGTGAGCCAACAACCGAGGATCAACAACATCAGGCCTAGCTCCAACACCATCAATCTTGTACACCTCCCGCCGCTCGCGCACCTCGATGACACGCCTCTTGATGCCTCTAATGTCCATTGCAACCTGACGGCGAACACGGAACCTTGTGAGCAGATCAAGGCTCCTATCGATGAACCCTCTCATGCCGTCCGGCGCTGCAGCGAGCTGGCCGCCCTCGCAGCGCACCATGAATGTGTCGATGCTGTCCTCAATGTCGTAGGATAGCTCTCGCACCTCGCTGGCCCAGATCCTGTCCTGGCGGTCAAGCTGGTCTGAGGGAGATCTGGATATCTCCTTCAGGGCGGCCTGCATGCTTTGGAGCTCGGGTTGGAGGAACATGATCTCCGCCTTCACTCCCTTCTGCAGATTGTACTCGCCAGCCATCAGTTTACCAAGCTTGAAGACAAGCCCCGTCAGTAACCCCGTCACAACCTCCATGAATCCGTCCCTGTTTGGAGCGCAAGTAAGATTGCTGTGTACAAAGTATATATTTATGTGCGTGCGCTGGTGCTCTCTAACCAAAAATGTGGGCGACGACGACCTTGATTTTGAGACAAAGAATGGCGGCGAGCTTGGAGAACTCACTGGTGTCCCCGGCGATGCGTACGGCACGGCAGCTCTTCGCCGGATCTGAGCCACCGTTGCTAGCTTGAATCGATGGAGTCTCTAGTGGCGTCCTACCGTTGACTTCGTTTTTCTTATTGAGATGGGCCGTCGCCACATGCTTGGATCAGGGGCACTCGTTGGACGATCCCCAATGTGAATGGACGAGGGAGACATAAAGGGCCAAGATTCCTTTCACTGGACTATCAGCATATGGCTCAGTGAAACTGATAAAAGAAGTGTTGACTGAAAGATCCAAGGGAGCAGGTAGGGTGTGGGGCCACCATTTGATTAGGGGTGTGGTTGTATCAACTTCAGATTATTATATAGTAATAACTGTATAAAATAGTCTCTAGGACTCTAGGTGTGTTCCAAACACGTAAAATTATGTCTAGTTATAATAATTCAACCAATACATTACTGAAATCCTATAATCCCCAGCTCAAACCTATTAGAGCAAGTATAATAGTGCAAGCTGGCAAAATGGTGACGTGGAGGAGAGAAGTGAGGAGAGAGAGGAGAAACAGACTGTAAGTTTACAGTCGGCTTGGACACAATAATCAAGAATCTATGTAAGATATATAAGTGAGCCATATATTAATTAGGAAGAGCTAACTACTATATGGGTGAGATGAAAGAAGGCTGTAAAGAACCTTACAACTAGCAAACCGGCTCACTTATCTACAGCCTTCTCTCAGCTCACCTATATAGGAAGAGATTCTAGGTGAAAAAGTCCTCCTAAGTGAGCTGAGAGAAGGCTGTAAATTCCTGTGCAACGTGGTAACTAGGATTTAAACCAAAGACTTATATTCTCACGCATAATTAGGAAGAGTTAACTACTATATGAGTGATGAGTGAACTGAGAGAAGGCTGTAAATTCCCATGCTACGTGGTAACTAGGATTGAAACCTAAGCCTCTATTCTCACGTATAGCTCTCCCAACCACTCTCTTGTAACCGCTCCACCTCTAAATCACTTATGTTTATATAGCTTGCGTTCCCGTAGTATTCACTTTTTAGGATTTTAAATGTATATTTAGGACCCCAAATTTCTTCAGATGAAAAAGTCATTAACTAAAATTTTTTGTTCTAATCGGGATGTAAAACTTTGATGTTTAGTTGTTTCACTCTCGAGGTCATTTGACAAATTTGAATTGGTGAAACATTAAAACTTCAGCCAGACTGTTGGTACCTCAAATGACTTCTATTGAAAATGTTGTCGACCACAAAGTTGTTGTTCTCATCGACATTAAAAACTTTGGTTTCAGTAAATTTTTCATCCGAGTTCATTTGAAAAAATAGTTTTAAAAATTATAAAACTTCATATACAAATTTGAGACTTTGAACTATTTTTAATGAAAATGTTGTCAACTTCTAAAACCGCTGCTCTCATCGAGATCTATGACTTTGGTTTTTTGGTCAATTCTTCATTCGAGGTCATTTGTAAATTTTGATTTTTAAACATTTAAAATTTTTAGCGCATCAAACAAAATTCTAGGACCATAAATGGTTTCAAATGAAAAGGACAACAACAACATAGTTGTAGATCTTTTTTATATAAAGTTTGTTTTCATCTGACTTTATTCAAAATAGTTATGAATTTTATTATGGTGTAGCATGGTTATTACTGCCGTATCATACAACAAGCCGGCCGTGAGAAACGTCTTCACCGCGGGTTTATATGGTGATGCGGCAGTGATGGGGAGGGCATCATCACCACGGGTTGGTGGTGCAAACTGGCTTGACGATAGACTATCAACGCCAGTTGGTAACACAAAGCGGCGGTGAGTGTTTTCAAAGCGGTTGGTAACACAAAGCGGCGGTGATAGTTGTCATCACCAACGCTCGTATTATGAACAATTGGGCAATCACAAACGTTTTGAATGATTTTAGCAGTGATAGTAGCGTCGGTAATAGATAAATCTAAAGTAGTGAACGACCCGAATAAGGCTTCAAATTATAATCTCTATATGAGGTTCGGTCAAAAAACTAATCTCTATATGACTAGGAACAAGTGGGAGGCATATATAGAAACAAGTGGTAGGCATATATAGAAACAACTGGCAGGCAAATATATTAAGGCCCATTTTAACATAAGTCACTTTTTCAAAATCTAGCTCAACAACTGATTGGTAGAAGCCATCAAATGCTGAAAGAAACAAGCCCCTTAGTTTATTTTATCCACATAAGTTGTACTTTTGAATTTTGATCTAGCCTAACCCAATAAATTGAAGCCATTTTTTCCCGAAATTATTACTACTGTCGCTTCTTGATCTCAGTGATGGGCGTGTGTGTGTGGGTGGGGGATTAAGCACCGGTACTTTAGTGACATTGTATTGCGACTAGGAAGCATCATGCTCTGTCTGGGTGTGCTATGTAGATTACTGCATATACTAGTGGTCGTAATTCTTCAGATTGTTTATTTATTTGTTTATCATTGCTGAATGATGATTACGTGTACCCTTTATGGTCTATTGATCCTGGTTAATGGGCTGGGGCATCTGCCCTTAAACTCTTAAAAAAAAGTGTCTAAAATCATCAGAACTGCCTGTCGGCCTGATGAAACTTAAAACACATTTGCTGTCCAAAAAAAAAAAAAAACTGAAAACACATTAAGAAATGACAAAACACGGGTAACTACGAACTATGCCCTGTTTCGGTGTCGAACGAACGAGGTTACTGCATGCTCTGTCTCGGTGTGCTCGTTCTGTTGTTTGTCCAGCTGCGACGTCACGGATTACGCAGGCTCATCGGTACACGTTACATGCGTCATGGTTATTGTACTACTCCGGTTTGCAGTACAACATGCTCCTCATCGGTTCCTAGTACTACACAGGTACGTACAGACAGATCCTGTGTTACTACATTGGATGGACCATTAATTAATGAATCTCAAAGTCCACGAGGATGGATATATGTGTACTGGAGCTGGGACTTAGGCCGTGCCATTTGAGGACGGGCCGAGGCACGGACTTTTGGTACGACCGAGCAGCGCGGCGGCACGAAATATTTTGAGTCGTGCTGGCATGACACGAACACACGAGGGCCGTGCCGTGCCTAGGATCTTGGCACGACAGGCTACATGGCACGGCCCGCACTTTGGGCCGTGCTTGGGCTAACGCGACACGAATGTGGCGCGTACTCACTTTTATTACTCTACAATGTAATTTTGTAGCATTTACTGTACTACCTCTCATCGAATACTTAAATAGATTATGAAAATCATTAAAACTTCATTGAAATAGTATACACAACATACACAATTTTTTTTTATATCACACAAAAAAAGAGAAGTAGTGGAGATATTTTGAGGGTCGTGCTTGGGCCGGCACGACCCGAAGGTGTGCCGGCGTGCCACGGGCCGTGCCTGGGCCGAAGAAAAAATTTGGCGTGCCATATCGGCGCGGCACGATGTGCTTCACGTGCCTAAGGGGCACGATCTGAAGTGGCACGAAGCACGAGAGTGCCGGGCCGTGCTGGCCCGTCACGGCCCAAGTCCCAGCTCATTGTGTAGTGTGCCCAGTATGTGTGCATGATGGCCTCACTTGATGGGCATGTAGAGAAAAGTCCTCCGCATGCAGCATCAGCGAAAAAGTCCACGGCAGGAGTAGTCAACAAAATTAGAAGTTTGCTTTGGACTCGTCTTGTTACTTCTCAGCAGAGACCGCCATGGAACGGAAGGTATGGGCTCCAGAAGCACATTTCGACACCATGCAGGAGTAGAAGCCAAGCATACGCAGTTTACACACGGTCACCACACAGGCACACCAGGCTTGGCTATATAACAAACAGTGGCAGCTCTCTGCACTCGAAACAAGAAACTCGACCATTTGCAAACACGAGAGAGTGAGATCGATCGGAAGCAAATGGGAGAGCCACACATCAGGATGCACACTTCGTTCTCGTTCCACGGCAAGGAGGCATCAGCCACATCATCCCGATGACCGACATCGCCCGCCTCCTCGCCTCACACGGCGCCGCAGTCACCATCATCACGACACCAGCCAACGCGCCCCTCATCCGGAACCGCGTGTTGGACCTCGCAACGACAACGCCACTACCTCCGGCGGGGACGATCACGGTCACCGCGATCCCGTTCCCAGCGGCGGAGGCCGGCCTGCCAGAAGGCAGCGAGAGGCTGGACCTCCTCCGCTCCCCCACCGACGTACCCCGCTTCTTCGCCGCCAACAACCACTTCGGCGAGGCCGTGGCACGCTACTACAACATGGCTATTCCACACCGGCCGAGCTGCGTCGTCGCCGGGATGTGCCACACGTGGGCGCTCGGCATGGCGCGGGACCTCGCCGTGCCGTGCAACGTCTTCCATGGCTTCGGTGCGTTCGCGCTGCTCTGCATCGAGTACCTCTACGAGCACCGGCCGCACGAGGCGGTCTCGTCGCCGGAGGAGCTCTTCCACGTCCCTGTCCTGCCGGCGGCGTTCGAGCGCGTCAGGGTGTCGCGTGCGCAGCTCCCGACGCATTTTGCGACGGCGACGAACATTGGTGGCGGGACGGTTTTGCAGGAGATACGGGAGTTCGACGTGGCCGTGGACGGCGTGGTCGTGAACACCTTCGACGAGCTGGAGCACGGCTCATGCCACCTTCTCGCGGAGGCCACCGGCAAATCCGTCGTCGCCGTTGGGCCTGTCTCGCTCTGCCGCCGCTCGTCTTCTCTCGATCCACAGGCCTTTACAGGTGATGCTAGGCAGGTCATGGGTGGCTGGACACCAAGGAGACGAGGTTTATGGTGTACGTCAGCTTTGGCAGCGCCGGGTGCATGCCACCGGCGCAGGTCATGCAGCTGGGCATGGCACTGGCATCGTGCCCATGGCATGTTGTGTGGGTGAATCGGTGATCAAGGGCACCGAGTCCATGCCCGACGACGTCAACAAATGGCGACACATGAGAGCTTCGACGACAGCAACAAGTGTTTGGTAGTACGAGGCTGGGCTCCGCAGGTGGTCATCCTGGGTCACCGCGCCGCCGCCGGCTTTCTCACAGACTGCGGCTGGGGTTCGACGCTGGAGGCCATTGCCGCTGGCGTGCCCATGGCGCCCTGGCCGCTTTTCGCCGAGCAGTTTATCAATGAGAGGCTCATCGTGGACGTGCTTGGTGTTGGGGTGTCTGTAGGCATGACAAAGCCAACCGAAAATGTCCTCACTACTGGTATGTTCGGTGGTAGAGCGGATGTCGAGGCGGAGGTGGGTATGGAACAAGTGGTGAAGGCATTGGAGAGGCTGATGGATCTGGGTGACGAAGGGGCGCAGAGGAGGAGGAAGGCGAAGGAGCTCAAGGCCAAGGCAAATGGAGCGTTGGAGAAGGGTGGGTCGTCGTCTTACATGAATTTGGAGAAGCTAATCCATTCTTTGGCTTCATGATTGATTAATTAATTAGCATGTGACATTTGTTTAGGTTTTGTTGAAGAAAATTGTTGGTGCTCATTCGTGTAATAAATAATTTACAAATCATCAAGACCCTGGTTGGCATAATGGAATTTTTATTGACTTATAATTGGTTTACAAGTGTAATTTCTTGTGCACAGTGATACACTTGTATATTTTTTCCCTTGAAATAAGTTGTTTGGATTGAAGGTAAAAAAAATGTCTTCATCGCCCAGAGTAGCCACACCATACTGCATGCAAATTTTAACGCTACTGACCATGCTGGGACGACGACGCCACTGAGGCTTGAACAAACGTGCCTTCGCACGAACAAAACACATGCGTCAGACTTACAACTCTGAACCAAATGCTACTGACGAAACTGAATTGAAGACTGAAAGCGACTGACGAATAGCAACTCTGAACCAAACGCTACTGACGAAACTGAATTGAAGACTGAAAGCAGCTGACGAAACTGAATGGAATTCACACACAGAATTCACAAGGTATTGAATCACATATTTCATACAAAAAACGAAGCATGACATCCAGCTAGCTTATTGATTTACTTTCAGAGGTGGCATCACAGATCGCCACACAAACTCCAGATCATGCCCAAGCTAACTCAGCACTAGCGATTGATGAACAAGCAAAAGGTTTGTCACATTACCATGCCAATTGCCAAGAAACGCCGCTAGTTCTCTTCTCATTGAAATGTCGCCGGATTACATCAAAATGTGGCGAGCGAACCTCTTCAACCCCCAACTCACCCAGCCGCCAGCACCACCGCGCGCGCGGACCACCTCTTGGACGGCCTCCTCGCCCTCGCCGACATGCACCATGCGTTTCGAGAGGCGCTGCTCGACCACAGACGCCATGACGCCGAGGCCTAGGCCGCACTCCGACCCCGCGACGCCACCTGCCTCGTGTCCGCGGTCTGCGCCCAGCGCCACGCAGAGAAGGGCCTCGCATCCTCCGCGCGTGCCACCGCCAAGCAGCCGCAGGCGGCGAGGTGTGTCCGGGGTGCTCGCCTAGGCCGTGGCCGCCGCCGCGTCCACGTCCTCGTCAGTGTTTTCTGCCCGCGACGCCGTCTCATCTGCCGCTGCCACGTCTGCTTCCTCCAAGAAACCGGCAGCGACGGCGGCGCTCATGTCCTTGGTGACACTAAGCAGCAAGGCGGCTGCCACCGACGAGGACAGGGGGAGTTGGCAACGCTGGACTGCTGGAGAAGTGGAACAGCTTGATGAGTGCAGACGTATGCTGCGGACGTCCGTATATTGCTGGCCTCCACGGCCTCGCGGCTTGCGCTCGGAAAGGTTGGGTGCTCTGTTCCAATTAAGTCTCTTATACCATGCCCACCACCTGTTTGGTGAATTGTGTCACTTGTTCCTATTACCAGTCTTAGCCTATGCAACTGTTGATTAATCAAGTTAGCGTGTGCTTTCATTCCAAGCCCTTTTTTTGTGCTATGCGAACAGATTTTTTAATGTACCGTCCTGTGAGATACATTACGTCTGATCCTCTCAGAACCTGTGCGCAGACTGGGAGTGTTAATGAAAGGGCTATCCGATTTACTCATATATTTGTTTGTTGACTAGGTGTATCAAGCCTTTTAACTCATGTTCTTGCTACGGAAGGCTAACAAATTGGAGCAACTCATATTGTGGTTACAGGCTTCTGCAATATGGGTTGTGTGTGTGCACAGATTGGAGGGACTCTTTTGAATAAACCAAATTTGTGGACTGCATGGATAACAAGGTCAGAATATTGCAGTCAGAGTCTTATCATTTTTAACCAAAGTATCATCATGTTGTTAGAGAAAAACTACAACTTTTGGCTCTCTCTAAACCATCATAATTTTGATCTTGCAGCGTTTTTTTTTTATTCATAGTTTCCTAATCCTAACTGATGTCCTATTGGCTGCCTGAAACTGTCATGTCGTGCACTCATATGTACTCAAGTTCTGCATCATTTGCCGTCTCAAACTTAGTCATGCTTTTCGCTTATCAGTACTCAACTTTTGTGCATGTGCAATGAATCATTTGGATATGGAAAGTAACAGAAATATTGAGCTGACGTCCTATATCTAAGGATGTCTATTTGTGGCAAAGTATCGATGAACCTCCATGTTACGGAGAGGCCAAAGTTGCTTTGGAGCACCATTTACACTAGATAAACTAAAAGCACGGTCCACCCAACACCAAGTAGACAGGTATATGAACTACTATCAGCATTACAATGGTGTATTTAAGCTGATTGTGCTCACAAAAGGATATTGGAGTAAGAATTTTTCATGTTTGCTTAAGTTCCTTAGGAATCAGGATGCAGATTTTTCCCCTTTGACCATTTTGTTCCCTGCAACTCATAGCTTCAGAGTTACTATAAACTAATTGAGGGGCGATTACAGATGTGGTGAATGAGTCGTTTCACATTTCACATTTTGGCAAGCATTATTTCTTGCATAATTCAGAGTGCTTTCATAAAAGCTATCTAGCCACATTTGACTTTTGAAGTTCATTTGCTAACATTTGAAAAAGATCAGACTGTTCATGCAACTTATTCTGGTTTCTGCAGTGTTTCCATTTACTAAACTGATTTAGTTGTGGTAATCTGAATCACTGCCTTCTTATTGCCAAATGAAAGAGAGAGAGCATTTAATAAACATCCGAATGTTTATGCGTCTCATGAATCCTATCGATGGCGAGCCCTGCTCTTCTTTCTAATTACTGTTGTACAATCTGCAGCCATGTCTCTGTTTTTATCACTGATCCCAAGGCGCAGTCCACAAAGGAAGAGCCTTTGTGCATATAATAATAATAAGAGTTGTTCTTCAGTCCTATGAGCAGAAGAACTAATAAGCTCCGTATTTTCTATCTGTTCAGCCCCCACAGATATAACCACCTTCTTTATCAACAACTGAACACAGCCACAACTCAGTTTAGCAAATACAATAATGATTACTCATGTTTCGCAAACAGATGTCCCCACTGTTGTTACACCTACAAAGGTAACTCCTTGTATTTGCATTTATTAATTTATCCATTTGTGCAAAGAGTTGGGTTTTTTTTTTTTGGTCTTCTAAACGATTGCATCTTTGTTCCTTGAGGTTGCAGAACCTGTGTCAAGAAGAATTCAAAATAGTGCTGGAGCTAGACATGGTTGTTTTCTATATTTTCATGCAAAACTTCTATTTTGTATGTTCAGTGAATTGGTAACTTTTTGAATTATTATTACATCAAATAACTATATTGTTAATGCTTAATTGTGTTGAAAGGTAATGCCATCTCATCTATTGTTTTAAATAAATTGATATGCGCCATGTCAAATGATAGAAAATATATATATTGGATGGTGACATATGTGTCATCTATGTGACTTCATTCAAGATGACTATCTTTAAGTTGATATGCACAAGTATGATGTTACAACAAAAAGGAAAGACTATCTTAAGTTCAATTGAGATTTTTTTTTTTTTTTTTTGTTGAGCTGATTCGTGATGATCGTATCACTATAATGAGTAACCCAGGTATACATGAGTGTTCTCCTGCACGGCCACTCACCTAGTCATGGTAAAAATAAAATAATGTCTGTATCAGTATCAGTAGCTATATAAAATGTTAATATCATGTGCTATTGTTCAAGTAGAAAGCATGTACTCTGGTGGCTGCAGTCTCGTATGAATCATATCCTGTAACATGATAACTTCTGCGGATTACATTTGGTTGATAAAGCACTACAGTACCATGATGTCTGTCTAGCACACGCTTGCTGCTAACTTGGAGGTCGTCCAAGCCAAAAATTTCGCTTGTTGATCTGAACGATGCCCCAGAAACCTGGGATCTTCCTATGGGTAGTGGCCAGCCAATGTGGCGGTCTGAGGAACCTGCAAACACAGAAATGAAGGGAAATAACATGGGGGTAGCAACATGCTCTGTTTTTGCTGCGCATCCTCTGTTTTCAGTGTGCTCTGTTTTGTGCATCAATACAACGTACGTGTGCCCGGCCGCAATTCTTCTTTTTTTTTTTTTGATGGAATCCACAATTCTTCTGTTAGGTCATTAAAATGTTGAATTTGCACAACAGCACGTATACTGGTCGACTGAATTTGTGTCAAGCACATGTACCGTAGCTTTTAGGCGAAAAATGAAGAGGGTGGATGTAGTACTTGTCAGTAAAACTGTAATTAGTATGGCTACATGTGGGCCCCACATTAAACAAAAAGAATTAAAACTTCATGTCCCAGGTAAAACTTTTTGACAAAATGATAGATTTTTTTTTTATTTGAAATGGCGTGCCATACAGTTTCGTGGAGATCAGTGTGGACAGATCTGCATGTGCATCCCACTTAAAACCCCCTAGACTCCAATCACTTGTTCACACAATAACGTATTAGTAGTTTCTCCTAAATTTAATAAACATAGTGTCTAAGAACTACTAATTTCTAACAAAAGTGTCTTCTAACAAAATCCATATTTCATAGTGTCCATCCGAAAATATCAATATTAAATGATGCTCTATAGCAAAATCAATATTACTCCCTCCGGCATCTCTCTAAAAGGTTGTCACTTTCAAGGCTTCCCAAATTTAACCTGCTGTAAACAAATGTCGGTAATTATATATTAAAATATAAAAATATTTATGCTAAGTAATTTGCATCATCGGAAAGATCTTTAAGTCTAGTTTTTAATAAATTTATTTAAAAATTTAAAAATATTGTTGGCGTATTTTACTATAAATTGAGTCAAACTTATGACAGCAAATTTATCTTTATATTCTTTTAGAGAGAGAGAGAGTATACGGGAGGGGCCTAGATAGGTGGCAAGAAGGAAGATGCTTCGGCATGGATGGATGCGGTGGAGCAATAATTTTTTGGCCTTTTGCTGTAGCACCACGATAACCTGTCCCCTCTCATCGATATCATGGGTGGGTGCGGTGTAAGGTAGCAGCAACCAGGAAGTAGCCTTTGAACAAAAAGCAGGTGTGGCTCCTGTGGCTCCTCGGCTTGATCCGTTGACCTCGTCGTGAAGACTGCTCCGGCGACAAGGCGAGCGGGATTCCGACGACCAGCGGTGGCCCGTGCCTCGGTGAGTTCTATCTCGCGCTCTTCCGTCGTTTCTGCCCATCCAATAAATTGCCCCTAGCTATACACACAGCAGGTAGCCTCACTCCTGTTCGTCCAGGACAAGATCCATGGAGGCAACGGGGCCACTGCCGAGCATCATCTGCAAGCTCGGTGATGTCCTCATTGGGAAGTACAACTTGCAAAAGGGCGTGACGGAGGACATCAGGTTTCCCCTATCTGAGCTTGAGAGCATGAAAGGTGTGCTTGAGAAGGTCTCTAGCACGCCGCCTGACCAGCTTGCCCATCATGAGAAGATCTGGTCTAGGGATGTGAGTACTGGTGCAGAAAGGGGGTCTATCCCCCTGTTCCTCGTAGCCATTTGTCCGGTTTCATAACCAGGGTTACACTTCCGAGACTAATAGTTTCATTGAAGCACTAGAACCGGGGATAAAACTAAGGTTTAGTCCAGGTTCTAGACACCAACTGGGGACGCTGGTTTTGCATTTCACCCGACCACGTGGTCAGCCTATTAGTCCCGGTTCTAGACACCAACCGAAACAACAATAGGGGTTTTTGCATATATTTTACAGCCACGTGGTCAGCTCATTTTGTCCCGGTTGGTGTCTAGAACCGGGACAACAATAGGGGTGGGTTCTTTTCCCCTCCTTTTTTGATTGATGATTCATTTTGTTTTTAAAATTAAATTGGTTTTCGAATTTGATTCTACGATGCCAACGACATGTATACGCATGCGATTCGAAAAGTTTCAAATGGATCGATGCATACACAAATAACATACAACATACATATTTAATATAGTCAAGAGCGGACATTGTATTTGAGCGTCACACCATGCATGGCACATTTAGTACAAGTTCGAGAGCCATTTAGTTCAAGTTCTGAAAATATAGTCAAAAGCGGGCTAAGTATTTCAATGCCTCAAAATATATTTCAAGGCTTGTCAAAACTCGCTTCCTTTGCTACTTCCTTTTTCGGCTTCCTTTCTTTGCTACCTTTTTTTTTTTTCTTCTTCGAGTCCGTATCGTCCCGGTTTGGAAGCCACTTCTCGATAGAGTCAACGTAGAACTCCGCGCGGGGCTTTAAGACTGATCATTAATAAATCCTGCTATGCTCTCTTGCATTGCCGGGAAATGATAATGCTCTATGGTTACATTCTTCACGAAGCGGTCCGTCTTCAATCGGGTTAAAGAAAAAGTATTAGTATATAAATATATATGTGTATATATAATAAAGGAAAATATATTGTGTTGTACATATATAGACATACTTCATCTTCCTCTTGTTTGCTTCTACATGAGCATATCCTTATGAACTCGGAAACGTAGAATCACAGAGATTGGTCCCCTGTGGTTGCCTCGAACAATCTTGTATGAGAAAAAAAAATTGTCATTGGGAATTGAAGCATCATAATTAGGGAATTAAAATAAGATAGGAATATATAGTACTTACTTTGTTTTTGTGGATAACTAGTGGCGTTTTGCGCTCCATCGATGTGTTTGAACGACCTTTATCCAAGCACTACGGCAAAAAAAAACACAAAATATTTGAACCATTAATATTGCATACAAATTATATATATATAAAGTTGTGCTAGAGATACTGCAATTACCTCCGGATAAAATCGATCATATCTTGGTACACAGATTGGGGTTTGAAGAGTGAGTCCCAGATGTTTAGATCACCGTGACTAAGATTCAAGTCAAACAATATCCAATGATTGCTGCATGTGTACGCATACACAAGCATATATTACACTCATAATTAACTAGAGGTATATAATTAAGGAAAACAAAGAGCCATTATGAACACTCACCCATAGTTGTAGGGGAAGAGTACACGTCTCTATTGCGGTGGTTCTCTAAGAATAGCAACATATTCTTTCTTTGTGGACCTTTGCCATCTTTGAGATATAACGTGGTTTGTATACCACACCGTGGATCTATGAATCAGTAGTCTCAATCCCTTTACGTCTCATGTGTACCATCTCATTTTCGCATATAGATATATAGTGAGAGGAGGATAATAAACACAAACTAATGTACTTACGGAGTGACTTAATAATAATTAGTATAAAGAATCACTTACAGACAACGTAAGTTAAGGATACTTTTGTCGAGGTCCCTCATGTGGAAGAGTTGGTGTAGTTCATCAAAATCGATGATCATAACGTCATTGCCATGAAACCAATGTTCGTCTCTGATTTTGACACCGAACCACTTCTCTCCACGGCGACATGCCTCGATGTACCATTTGTTCAGCAGGTACATTTGTGTAGTCAGTTGGCCTTCTTTGGTAGGATCCCACAATGGCTTGCCATGTTCATATTTCTGCCATGTATCAACTTCCTCAGCCGTGGGGAACTCCACATCCTCTATCCGAAGACCTAGGGCAGTGAAGACCTTATTCATCTCCAACAAATCGATTCCTTCTTGACCGCTTTCAATTAGCGCCAGCATGTCTGATGCAACAGCATTGTTCGAACCATATTCGTCACGAACAACTAGTGGAGGGATGGATTGCAATTCTTGTTCTCCGAGTTGCGGAACACCTTTGCTTGTCGCATGTTTTTAGCTCGCTTGTTTTTCCTTCACCGCATAAACGGTATAGTCCGATATTGGCGAGGCCGGCTTTTTACGCGCTCTTCTTCTTCTGTCTATTTCATTCACCCTTCTCCTTAGTTCTTTTGGAGCTATGCTAGAAAACGGAGAAGGCGGCTTGGGCAGCGGCTTTGCAAAGTGTGCTTTAACTTCTTTATTGGTCTCCACCACCAATTCCTCGTATGTCATTTCACCAGGCAATTTCTTGACGATCTTCTTTGGTTTCGAAGTGGTTTTCTTGACCGTCTTCACCAGCGGGGCAGATGATAGCTTTGGTTGCGAGGAGGCTCCCTATCTGGTACGTGGCTCAATCACAGGAGGCGGTGGGGTTGGAGACCGCATTGGAGATAGTTGCGTTGGAGACGGCGGTTGGGTTGGATCCTGCCTTGGAGACGGCGGTAAGGTTGGATCCTGCCTTGGAGACTGCGGTAAGGTTGGATCCTGCTGCCTTGGTGAGGGCGGTGCAAACCCAGGAATAATGATGTATCGCTTGCGCGACACAATGATACACTTCTCAACTTCTCCTAGAGTCTTCTCCGCATCACCTCCTTCATAATCGAGAGTTGTATCTTCAAAACCTTTGAGAACTCTATCCACTCCGACTGCAGCATATCCCGGGGGTACTTTCCTGTTATGGATTATTGGTGTCTTGGTAGGGTCCTCGTTAGGACGAATGACAGCATCGGCCGCCTTGACTGTTTCATTCCCCTTAGGTATGTGTAGCTCACATGCTATAGCTTGAGTGATGACGTCATCCACGGGGAAATGCAGTGTTGCGTCATCTAGATCTGGGGCGCTAAAGTTTACTTCGGGTGCCGACTCTGATATCCCTTGGGTCAATGCTAACTGCAGTTGTCTTTTGACTTCTCTGCTTACTTCCTGCTGCATATTATTTTCCAAGAGTTTCTCTCGCGCACGTGACTCAGCAAGCTCTTGCTCCAACTGGTTGAACTTTGCTTCCAGCTCGGCCTTCCTTCTTTTATGAGTCCTCCATGAATCTCTGTCCTCAGGGAAACCATACTTCCACGCAATGTTGCCGCCGAGGCCTCTTGTTCGGCTAGGGTGCTCGGATGTACCAATGGCATATGCCAGTTCATCCCTCTCTCTGTCGGGAACGAAGGAACCTTTAGCTTTTTCCTTTAGAATGTGCATCAGTCTTTCATGTGCTTTCTTGAGACGTTTACCATAAGTCAACTTCCCGGTCTCCCGATCTATGCCTCCCCCGTGACCAAAGAACCATTGCTTCGTGCAAAAATTCCAATTGACACTTTCTGGCACGATCCCCTTGGCAACAAGATCTTGTTTCACTCTTACCCACTTGGTAGTATTGCTCGTGTATCCACCTGACCCCATCGTATGGTGGTATTCCTTCTTTTGGAATTAACTTGGTTCTGCATCCTCAATTCCTCCAATTCTTCAGAAGTCTGGTAAGCTACAAAGTCTTCCCAGTATGGCTCTAGCTTCCGTTCCGGACCCTTACTATTGTTGAAATCTGGCGTCTTGCCCTCCTTGACGAAATGGTGGTACAGTTTTTTCTTCCACTCTCTGAATGCTTCAGCCATCTTCATCATAGTCCAGTGTCTAACACATCGCAAAAGCTCATCAGGCTCGATAACATCTGTGTAACCACTTGTGTCGAGTGTGAAATGATCAGTGAGCATATCTTGCCACATTAAGTTCTTGTCTGCATTAGAGACGAAACTGGTACAATCACGCATTTTCTTCCAATAACGGATAGTGATCGGGATCCAGTCCCTTACAAGGAACCCAAGGTGCTTCACAAATTTCCCTGCATGTGGTCCAAGTGGTCGCCCTGTCTTTGGATCAAATTCTGATATTATGTAGCGGCCCTCCACCGGCTTACGAGGGCCTGGACCATACTTTGTTCTTTTTGAAGCTTGGTTGTCGTCCTTAAAGCCCTACATATGCATAGACACATGTGTACGAATATTGGATAAATATATATTTATGAGTGCAAAATTACAACACATTATTGCATCATATAAAATCATGTACGTAATTATACCTCGCCAATGTCAATATCTAGATGTGGCATTTGATCAAGAGATAGGTATTGACTCCCGTCATCTACAACAACTGCACTCCCGTCTTGGTTATATCGAGTGCCATCATTGATTATGTGGGCTAATACGCCATCACCGAGGTCAGCATTACCATGACCACCAAACATCACGTCGTCTCTCCCGTCGCGGTCCATCGAAGCTAATAATAATATATAGTCACTTTAAAAATTCATGTGTTTAATAATATGTAGAAGTTAATCATGTGTTTACAAAAAGCATATATATTTAAAAAAATTCTAATGTACAAAATACCATGCATATATATATTTAATTTACAATAAAGGATCTATATATTTGCAAGTATATATATATATGATAACAAAATTACAAAAAATCCATCTTTAATCATGTCTTTTACAAAAAAATCCATTCCATTTCATTTCATTTCATATATATATATATGCAAGCTAATCCATTCCATTTCATTTCATATACATATATATATATATTTACAAGTATAAAGTCACGTTTCATTAATCGATAGAAAAAAACATAATATAAATGAAGACGATCGACGTAAACGAAGTCGCGTTCCATTGCATTAATTAATTTGATCGATCGATCGGCGTAAACGAATTGCATGGCATTAGGGTTTTCGTGCGCGAACACAAACGACATACGGTTCAAACGACGAGCAGCTGCAGGAGGCGGTGGCGGATCGAACGACGACGACGGCGGTGTCTTTGTGGCCACGCAGCGATCTGTGGTGGCCGGGCGGGCGCGCGCGCGGTATTATAGGCGCCACGCCGGGCGGTGGAGAAACAGATCGGGGAGGTCGGGCGTCTTGCGCGTTACCTCGGGCGGGAGGAGCGCGGTGGGGCGGTCCAACTAGCGCAAGAGGCGGGGGGGACGACGACGACGGACGCCGATGATGGCGGCAGGCCGGGCGCGCCGCCTGGGGAAGTGTGTACGGGCGGGACGACGGGCGGGCGGCGACGGGACGGTGGGACGGGACGACGGGACGGCATCGGACGCTGCCGGCTGGGACGACGCGCCGAGGGGACGACGCCAGCTGGGGGACGACGCGGGGCGCGCTGAGCCGGCGCGCCCGCGCGGGACGACACGGGCGCTGGGTTTCGTAGCGGCGGGGACCCCGCCGGGTGAGTCGGGCGCGGGGCGCCGGGCCGGCGCGCGCGCCGGCGCCGGGCGCGCGGATGAGCAGCGGCGGCGAGATCGAGGAGAGCTAGCAAAGGGAGTTGATGACGAAGATGGATCGGAGAAGTGCGCCCTGCTCATATACCCCCTTTGTCCCGGTTCTTGGGAATCACCGGACAAACCCCCTTTCTCCTGTAGACTACAAACCGGGTTAGCAGTTGGACCTTTTAGCCCCAGGTCTTGAGGACATCCGGGGCTAAAGCTAATTTTAGCGCGGCCTGGCGGCATGCAGTGAAATTTTTGGGCCTTTAGTCCCGGGCCTCAAGGACAACCGGGACAAACCTAGTGAATTTTATTTCCCGCCACGTACTACCACATTTTAACTTTTTTCTTTATACATTCTATTTATATATATAGTAAACCTTTGTTAATTGCATAGTAAATTATTAAGCGGGCAATTTTTTTGAAAAATGTATGTTACATTTTGTTTCTCTTTAATGCACAAATGAAAAAAATATGTATTTTATAGTTTCATGTATTTTTATGTAGATATTGAACATAATACAAATGCATAATCACTATTTGAATTAATGCAAAGTGAAAAATATAGTATTTATTTCAAATGATTAAAGTTATTTGTTTTCTATAGGAAATATATTTTCACATCTTTTTAACGTTGATCTTTCGGTTCTTCATCATCCATGGTCTAAATAGGGAGACAATAGATAATCACTTTCGCTGTAATTAAAATAATTAGAGAAAATTACCAAACAATTCTAGAAAATTCTCAAACTTGGCGGTGCCTTCGGACATGCCATGTAGACGCCTCAGAAAAAGTTTGAGGCCGATAGCACACTGCAAAGCGCACGGGCCACACAACCATGAGAAACCTAAGTGTAAGGATAGAGTGCGGTGAAAGGTTACGTACACCACTTGTGATGCACGTCCCGCTCCGCCTATGTCCAAACTTCCTCATTTTTTTTGTGGTCATTTACACCCAAAATATGGCCCCACGCAAAATCATAGGTTTTTTTACTCATTTTTGGAATTCTTGTATTTTTTCTACGTCGCCGCGTGCGACCAAATATGGTGAATTACACTTTGAAAACACAATAATTCCGCACCGGCCTCCATAAGTTTTGCCTCCTAGGGCACAAGAGACTTTGCGGTAAAGTTTGGCACCGTTTTAGGTCTTTTAGGGGGGGTGGTCGTAGTTCAACGTATAATTACCAGAGAGAAGTCGTGCGGTAATTAAAATAATCAGAGAAAAGTACCAACCAATTCTAGAAAATTCTCAAACTTGGCGGTACCTTCACACATGCCATGTAGACGCCTCAGAAAAAGTTTGAGGCCGATAGCACACTGCAAAGCGCATAGGCCATACAACCATGAGAAACCTAAGTGTAAGGATAGGGTTTGGTGAAAGGTTCCGTATACCACCGTGAAGCACGTCCGCTCCACTTATGTCTAAACTTCCTCAAATTTTTTTTTGTGGTCATTTACACCCAAAATATGGCCCCACGCAAAATCCTAGGTTTTTTAGTCATTTTTGGAATTCTTGTATTTTTCTACGTCTTCGCATGCGACCAAATATGGTGAATTACACTTTGAAAACACAATAATTCCGCACCGGCCTCCACAAGTTTTGCCTTCTAGGGCACAAGAGACCTTTGCGGCAAAGTTTGGCACCGTTTCAGGTCTTTCGGGGGGTGGTCGCAGTTCAACGTATAATTCTTGGGAGAAGTCGTGCGGTAATTAAAATAATCGAGAGAAAAGTACCAAACAATTCCAAAAATTCTCAAACTTGGCGGTGCCTTCACACATGCCATGTAGATGTCTCAAAAAAGTTTGAGGCCGATAGCACACCGCAAAGCGCACGGGCCACACACCATGAGAAACCTAAGTGTAAGGATGGTTCGGTGAAAGGTTCCGTGATACCTTTGTGAAAGCACGCCCGCTCCGCCTATGTCCAAACGTCCTAAATTTTTTTTTTTTGTGGTCATTTACACCCAAAATATGCACCCATGCAAAATCCTAGGTTTTTTAGTCATTTTTGGAATTACTGTATTTTTTCTACGTGCCGCGTGCGACCAAATATGATGAATTACACTTTGAAAAAACACAATAATTCCAAACCGTGAGCACCCCATCAGTTGTTCCCTTAACTGTTTTGTTTTTTGTGCCCTGCAATTGCTCGAGGAAATGCCCAAAGGGGCTCTACTTGCTAATTTGCGCCAACTCAGCTCCTTGGATTCATCTTGCTATTCCTCTGTGCTACTGATGTACACTTCACAGGTGCTACATTTGCAGCTTCATTATGCATTTACACAAACATCCATTGGCTTTTCTTTGTGGTGCAGGAGATGCTACCAATCAATACCTCAACAATGTTGACTTGCAACCTCTGCAGCACGGAAACAGTTCGGAGTGGCTGCATATAGGACCAAGCTGTTTTAACATAGAGCACCATCTGTCGACCTAAACTCTAGTAATCATAATGTGCACTCAAAATGACAACTAATAGTGAACATATAATTTTGATTTACTGGCTATGAATGCTAAGATGGCTAAACTACCATGGACGTACTGTGCAAAAGGCTTCACCATACCGTAGCAATATTGATGATATTTTGGAACAGTTACTCTTTAGATTAAAAGTGACATCTTATGATCTATGAAAGCTATTGATTTCTTCATGCCAGAAACTAATGGTTCCCATCCATGTGAACACACAAAGACAAACCACGTCCGCCCTTAGCTTGATGTAAGAGTGTTTTTATTTTCTACTCACCACTAACTCAGCATCCTGATTTTACATGTCCTGTAACAAATTTTTCTTGCTTTTTACTAAGCATCAATCTTAAGCTTTCTCCATAAATAATAATGATTTTACATGAACCAGGAAAATTAAGACCAATTTCAATGGAATTTCATAATATTCTTCTCAGGTTATTTTTCCCAATAACAGTCCAAATGTGATCAATAATACCTCTCCAATATAATTTTTTTTGCTTCTGTTTACAGGTGACAAGCTTCTTTTACCACCTTAATCTCCACCTTACACATGACAAGATCATTGTACAACCTCAATTTGTCAACAGTGATGCACCCTGCCAATGATGGATATTGGCAACCCTGAATTTTCGGTATGTTGTGTCTTCCATACTTCCATCAATGTTTTTAGCACATGGGTACGTCATGCTGTAATCAATTGAATTGTAAAATTCAAGCTATTTGATTATGGATATCTAAAGGCATCCTGCGTATGAAACTAAACTCACAATGTGGTGTATGCCATTACACTGAATTGCATTAGCCAAAAAAAATGGTGTCAAAGCTATTCTTACAATAACATGAACTATATTGTACTCGATCAATCTTTCAGACTGACTTTACATTTTTTACGGCCTTACCGTTTCATAACTGACATTTATCTTATGCCTTGATCCTTTCCTCCTACGGTGTCTTCATTTTGCCTGATGTTCTACCCAAAACATATTCCATATTGGCTAAGCATGAGCAAGAAATAAATAAGTCTTTTTAGTTTAGAACATGATGTAAAGATTGTACAAAGTGATTGAATGTCAAAGGTACCAACATCTAACAATACTAACATATAATGTATTCTACCGTTTCTGAGTAAACTTTTGTGTTACACTTGCTAACCCACGCAACTGCGTGGGGTTTCCTGCTAGTTAATAGGATATATATACACTCAAACGTACAATTCTATGGTACCATCAGAAAGTGTGCTTTGTGTGTTCACAAAAGATAAACAATCTGAAGATGTGACCGGGCACGCACGTTGTATCGATTCACGAAACAGAGCACACTGAAACAGAGCATACCGTCAGCAATATCGTATACAGTAAACTCATTGTCATTGCACAAAGAAACAGAGCAAGCTCGTGAGCCCGTTGGGGTGGGGCGGTGGCCCAAGCACGGCCTGGTATGGGCTTTTGGCTAGTACGGGTATGGGTGAGGGCTGGGCTATGACTGGACCAAAAAAGCAGGCTCCATGTCGGGCCTCCAGGCTACGGGCTGCATGGTCGTGATTGGGACAGAGGGAGTATATCAAACTAGATTAATAGGATATATATATATACTCAAATGTATAATTCTATGGTACCATCGTGTTTTTTACTTTTATTTATTTTTGGTTCCAGACAGAATTACCATCAACAACACATTGACACCATCTTTGCTAACTTGAGAATTACATGACGCCCAACTGGATGGCAAACCAAGGACGCAACGGTGGCCCAAAACGCCAGGACGAACGAGGCTGCACTGATAGCATAGAGGACCGGATCATCTCCTGTTCTATCGCTACCTTCGGGTGGCGTATCAGCTGGTCCTGAACCATGAGACCAGCATTGGCCCCCCTGTGACACGTTGTGCAGATTACTATTTCCTTGGTAGCTGTCCATGGTGAATGTGCTGAACTGACCAGAGTTTGGTATGCATCCTGACAAGTTGTTGTATGCCACAGAGAACACCCCCAACGCCCATAGCCTGGTTAGCTGCCATGGAATGGATCCAGTCAACTCATTGTGTGACAGGTCCAAGCTTTCGATCTCGCTCATGTTTGCCAAGCTCGTAGGGATTTGTCCACTGAAGAGATTGTTGGACAGATTGAGGGATTTGATATGGCTCAGATTCCCGAGCTCCCATGGAATTTCGCCAGATAGCATGTTCCCAGAAAGGTCGATGCCAGACATTGAATCAAAGAAGCTCCAACCATATGTGTATCGATTCCCTTTTGTACCAAAGGTGAAGCCTCTTGTGTCCTGGACCAATATGTAACTCTCCACTATAATTGTCAGAATTAGGAAAGGATTATCTACTTCTACTGCCTTACGTTCACAAAAGATTCTGCCGACACATGGTGGCAATGAACCTAATAGCTTGTTATGTGAAAAGTCAACTATCATAGGGCAGAGATTACAGAAGCTGGGAGAGATCTGCCCTTCAAATTTATTCCAAGCCAAGGATAGTACCTTTATATTATCAACATCTTGTAATAAGCAGGTGAGGTTACCAGTCAACTTATTGTATCTCATATCCAGTGCCATCAGATTTGGTGTGCTGAAAAGACCACGCGAGATGTCTCCTGACAAGGAATTTGCTGACAGGTTAAGTGAACTCAGAGATGCACTGCTACATCTTGGTATAGGCCCGTTAAAGTCCTTATCAGAAAGATCTAAAATCTCAATGCTTGTCAAGTTGCAAATATTTGGATGAATGCTGCCGGTAATACGGTTTCCAGCAAGATTTAAGACACTTAAACTAGATAGATTCCAAAATGAAGGATCAAGTTGGCCAGACAGCTTGTTATCATACAAACTCATGATTACCAACCTTCCTGACAAATGACGAGGTAGCGTTCCTTCAAATTTGTTGCTGCCTAGATGCAATGCAAAACCGATGGATAAATTATTCATTCCACCAAACACCAAACCTCCAAGTTGGTTGTTTGTGGCACTGAAGATCAACAGCTCAGGAAAATCAGTAAACACACAAGGTGGCAATTCACCAGAAAAATTGTTGTTCGACAGGTCCAGAAGTCGCATTGGATTGATGTAGCATAATGACTTTGGTATCTGGCCATAGAAGTTGTTGTGATAGATGTCCAGAGTGGACAAGCATGGAAACACTGAGCCAAAGTCCACGGGTAATTGCCCTGTAATACGGTTGTTAGATATGTTCATAACTTGCAGAGCAGTTTGGGGGGTGCTCTATTGGAACAAGTGATCCAGTTAACTGGTTATTGCCAAGGTTTAGGTTAACCAGAGTTGCTTCTTCTGTAAACAGCCAGTTTGGCATGCTTCCTGACAAGTTATTGTTGGACAAATCAAGCACCTCTAAATGCTTCTGTGTGCGTAGAAAGTGTGGTTGTTCAATAATGCCTCTGTCAAGATCGCAACCAGAGAGTGCTAGCTGTTTCAGTTGGAACGGAGGTACCCATCCAGGGATATTTACATGAACAGTTAAGTTAGTGTTCCCAGACAGGTCAATCTCTTCGAGTGTACTGAGGTTGCGCAGCCAAAAGAATGACAGTTGGCCACTCAAATTGTTCTGAGAAAAGCGAAGACTCTTGAGAGACAATGACAGATTTGAAGAGGGGCTTATAGGAATAAGTCCTTCAAACAGGTTTTTTGACAGATCCAACCGTTCAATATGTGGAAGTGAAAACAAGAATGCCGAAAGGTTCCCACTAAACTGATTTGAACTCAAATGCAGTTCCCGTATGTTTCTGAGGTAGTGAAATGCTGTTGAAAATATGAAGATCATGTAAACATTTCAGAGGTATTGATTTGAAAATAAATGGACTCTAGTTGGAATGAAATGATCAATTCTGTAGCTTGTTCGGTTGGAAAAGCTCCGCTCATATTGTTGTTGTTGAGGTTTAACACTTCCAGCGAAGCCGGTTCATCATCAGAAGACGAACTAACGGGAATACCTCCTTCTAATGAATTATCTGAGAGATCTAGGATTTTAAGGTGAGGAAGTGCAAGTAAAGTCTTTGGGAGGCTTCCATTGAACTGATTATTACTCAGATTCAGTTCCCGCATGTTGGTAAGGTTTTCAAAGACTGCAAAGGATACAGTTGTCAATATAGTTAATCAGAACATGCCGGGTTTGCCAATATATAAGTCAAGCACAGATGTTCCGTTTATGTACATAATACCTGCAGTAGGAAGAACCCCGCCTAGGTCATTGAAGTTGAGATCTAACACCTGAAGCGAAACCAATTCCCCAAGAGGTGCAAGGGTGCTCTCGGGCATGTAGTTGCCACTGAGGTTAAGATACCGAAGCTTTGTCAGGTTCAGCCCCGCAGCTAACCCTGTGGAGTTTTTGATGCGTACAGATTACATTGCAGCAAGTGACAAGATAGATGTTGATCAAAATAGAAGATGGCGACGATGCTATTTGGGACAGAGAAGAGAAGTTGATTACATACCGTCGTAAGTTAGCGAGCTGGGATAATTCCTCGACAGATCCAGGAACTCAAGGTCAGTGAATGCAGACAAGACTGTCGCGTTGAATCTCCAAACAGACCAGCCAGTTTGCGATGAGCTATCGTACAGCTGCGAGAAATAGAGACAAGACTGGGCGGGCACTGCCGCTGCCGCTGGATTTGACAAACCATGCGTTTCCCCCATGAAGGCGGCGCCGTGGCGTTTAGGCGTTTTTATGGGATGAACACTCCATCAAAAGTTCTCTTTTCCATGGAGCATTTTTTATTTTGTGGTGAATGCTGAATAGGGATACACACACGACATGCAAGAACACCAAGAATCGGCGCCATGGAATGTGGTAGCTCATAGCTGATGACTGTGAGTCGTATACACTATATACGTCTGTACAAGGGCTGAGTAGCGTGTAGTGTTGGATTATATATAGGTCCGGCGTTTCCAGCTGGCTGGAGAAGAGAATCGCCCATGCATGGTTTCAACTTTCAAGCCCTGAAGTCTGAACACTGCAGTTTCCATCAACTTGCATATTGTTCGGTTAAATTGGCTATCATCATAATGGACCATGACTTCCCTTTATCTTGTTCTAGAGGCACTTGTTTCAAACTTCAAAGTCGGACCTGGAGACTGGAATTGACTCAAAAAAATGTGGTTTCCTCGTTCCAGAGGCACTTGCTTGGAACTTGCAAGTCGGACTTGGAACAGTACTCAACAGTGATTTTGCAGTTCAAAGCTGGCCGAACTGTGTTCTTCTTATTCAATCCTTGGTATATATCAGTGGGGAAGGTTGACTTGACCAATCAGTCAGTCAGTCAGCCCGACAGAAGGGCACGGTGTGCTGGCCAATGTTAGGCGCCGACCGGCGCCAAACATGGCGCCGACCACCCCCTTAGGTGGGCCGGCCCAAGGCCCATGGTGATGGTTGGCGCCTGTCCCGTTTTCTACGCGGAGCGACGACGCCGTCCATACCGAGGCGGAGACGAAGGCCCCGAGGAGGCAGCGCCCTTTACCCCGTGGTGGGTCGCGCATGGCGGCCCTCCCCCCTACTCTTCCCCCAGCTATAGAAAGAGTCCGGTGGCCGGCGCGGGACGCAGATCCCGGGGCGGCATGTCATCGGCTCCCTTGGCCGGGCAGAGATGGTGCTGCCATAGCGCGCAAGATCATCGGGCGTGGAAAGACCCATTGACGGGTATGGGACGGCATGGGGGAGCGGGAGGTCGCCGGAGGTGTTCTGGAGAAGATGGCCATGGCCGGATTTCGAGCGGGTTAGTGTTTAGTGAGGAGAAGAAGAGAGGGGGGGGAAGGGACTTTTCCATTGGGGATAATATTTGGCGCCCGATGCATCTCGGCGGGGGCGGAGGAGGCGGGCGGGGGTGTCGGGAAGACAAGGGGAAGGAAGAAGAACAAAAGACCAATGCAGGCCTTGGGCCGTTACGTGGGCCGAACATTAAGGTGGAGGGGCGTCTAAGGGCACCCGTTGTGCCGGCCTCCGATTTCTCCAACCATGTGTTTCGTGAACACTGACGAGACCGACTACCGACTCAAGTTGGTCTGTGTTTATGTTAAACCAAAGAAACTAGTAAAGCAGATTGATGCTACGCTGCCAGGCCTACAAACACTACTACCAAACAATTGTCACAAGACGTTTTCATTTTATTAATCATGGCGATTTAAAAAACTATCACAGTTAATGTGATTAACCGTGATGTTTTTTTGTTGACTACTGTCTACTCCTGCCGTGGTCTTTTTTCAGCTGCATGAGTAGGACCTTTATCTAAAAAATGAATAACCATGTTCTCAGCTGCATGAGGAGGACACATCCAGGACACACCACACTATGAGATTCATTAATGGTCGATCCAATCTAACACAGATCTGTACGTATGTGTGTAATACGAACCGATGATGAGCAGCAGGTTGTACTGCAAACCGGAGTAATCTGTACTATGGCGATGAGCCTGCGTAATCCGTGACGTCGCAGCTCTGACAGCTCCGAGTAGGCGTAATCATATCAACAACCCAAGTTAGACGTGATTTTTCAAAGGATAAACAATCTGACGACGAAATGAGATTGGTGTTGTACGTGATTCACAGAACAGAGCATACCGAAACAGAGCATGTGGTACGTGACCACTATCCTTTGTCCTTTCCAGTAACCTTGTTCGACACCGAAACAGGGCATGCTTCGTCGTTACCAGCCGTGTTTTGTCTCTTTCTTTATGTGTTTGCAGTTTCATCAGGCCGACAGGCAGTTCTGATGATTTTGGAGATTAATAGTTTGAATTTTCTTTGACAATGAAACTGCATCTTGTCTTTTAAAGAATATATAATCAGATGGTTATTAGGTCCACGATACAAGTTGTGGTGTTGCTCACTTTCTGTACTCTAGACAACCCACGATACAGAGGATCAGGATATATAACCAGGTTAATTAGAAGCCCACCAGAGCCCATTTTTACTTGTGAGTCCTTGACTATGTACCCAGGCCCTCTCAAAATAGCTGAGAGCTATTTTCTAAGAGCAACTCCAAGGACTTGGTTAAATTTGATAGCCAAATTTTGGTTTAGCTATTTTATAATAGAAAAAATATCAAAGAGAAGAAAACCACAACAGCCTTGCTATTTTACAGAGTTATGTACCACATGGCTATGGCTTCATATATATGTTCCTTAAGATTCCGGGGATAACATGGTTTTTATTTAGAAAACCATATAACACATCAATTGGAATTCAATTTTTCCTCTAAAAATCTATAAATAGCATATCCAATAAGGATATCACATATGTTGGAGCTGCTCTAAGATTAACAGTTCCATGGAACCATCCGTAGCTCTCGATCGGCATTGGACCTGCAGTGGTGCAGCGGCCGGTCATGAGTTGGAGGCTTCCTTGACTCATGTTTCCCACTGAGGTCTCACATGGTCCACCTAAGGGGTCAAACTAATAAGCAAACATTCTCCAAGTCTTATGGCTCTCCAAACTCTCAAGCAAGACACCATCCTGACTGAGCATGATGATATTTGGGCCTTGAATGGGAGAAGCCTCTCAGCTTCGAGGGCTTATAAGGCCCTTGTTGGGCATAGAAATGTGCCTCAGGCTTTCAAATGGGTATGGAAAAATTGCTGTCAGCCAAAGCACAAAGTCTTTTTCTGGCTGCTAAGGAAGGACAGGCTAAGTACAAGAAGTCTTCTAAGGAGAAAGAGAATGCATTTGCAGTCCTACAAGTGTGTGCTCTGCCAAAATGGTTCAGAAGAAACAATAGAACACTTATTCCTCCACTGCACATTCGCAAATCAGTGTTGAACTCAGGTTGGCATCCACCTCTAATAATGCAGACATCTTCCAAGCAATTGAGCAGATTAGAGGACAAGCAAACACTGAATTCTTCATTGTCTTGACAATTCTAGTCTGTTGGAGTATTTGGTCAGTTCGGAATGATTTCATTTTCAAGAATATCCCGGTCAGTCTTTCTAGAGCCACTGGAATCAGAGACAAGGAGATCAAAATTTTAACACTACGGGTCAAGACCAGATTTGCTGCAGCTTTTTTTTTTTTTGACCGAAGTCAGGAAGGGAAACCCCACCCTTCTATTTTTGGTATTTTTTTTAATAAATCCTCAGCTTGAAATTCGCTCCCACTGGGATTCAAACTCAGGACCTGAGGGGTGCCTCTAGAGTGTCTAGGCTGGCTGGGATAACCAACCAAACCCAACATCCTTTGGCGATTTGCTGCAGCTTTCGACTCATGGATCCAAAACCTTTCTTAATCTACCTCTTTTCGCTCATTTTCTTTCTTAATTTTTTTGTCTCTTGATTCCTTCATGTAATACTTTGTAATATTTTGTTGAACCTCTTGCTTTACTTTTCAATAAATCCCTGTAGGGGCTCCTAGCCCCTCCAGTTTCATCAAAAAAAAAGTGCTAAATGAATTTCTTTAGCTTCCTTTGGATGGCGTTCATATTGAATCTTTTGCCCATTGCCCATCTCATGAATATGAATCTGAGAAAGAAACAGAGGAAAATTATGGTTGCATGAAAGAAAAAAGTAATAGATGAATGGAGCAAAAACAACAACAAAAACAGGGTTAGCTTACCTTCAACCCCATATGTCGTATTTGGGGTGATTGGGATGAATCTCAAGCACATGGGTCAGTGCAGCCTTGGCCTCCTCCACTTCCTTCTCGTCGGCGCCTCAGATCAGAAGTAAACCATGACACCCTGAAGTGACAGCAGGTTTCCTAGGCCCAAGTCGAAACAACAACCATCGCTGCTCGCAATTTCTCTCACATCCCTTGCATACAACGTCAAGAAAAGGTTTCTGAGCTTTATCATGGCTCCTTGATGGAAGAATACAGCCCCCATAAATCTGAACAGCCTGCATTCTACCAGGCATGGGAACAAACCAGCACCAATGGCGAATCTCCGAGGGATTTTGAGATTCTCATGGTCCAGCTTCAGGTACAGATGACAGAGTGCTGGCAACCTCCCAAGAATTGCTAGATCCTCCTGGTGCAGCTCCCTCACGTTGATCCACGAGGAGAGGCACAGAAGTGAAGGAGTCATCCAATCTGGCAGCCTTGAGAACCAGCAGCACTGTAGCTGCAATTTACGGACATGTCGAGGGGCGACCCATGCATCGAAGTTGTATTCACCACCAGCCGCCCAGATAGCTAGACTCTGGAGTTTTCTCAACTTGCATAGGCACCCAACCAAAGATTTCTCCAAGGAGTTGTTCAGAAGAAAATTTCTAGCTCCCTCAGTTCTGTTAGATGGCACAGCTCTTCTGTGATGTCCGTGAATTCGTCGCAGATGTATAATCTTGAGAGCTCTTCAAGGGATGTTAGGCTCCCAATTCCCTTTGGAACTCTTGTATTTTGGTCGACACATAGACACATCAAATGTTTTAGCTGAACAACAGTTAGTGGCAGGCTACCACATGTTAGTTCCCACTACGTCCCCGTATGCGTAGATAACGCAAGTTTCCAATTTCTTCCGAGAGCTCATTAGTATATGTCCTTCCAAGTCCCAAATACCTCAAGTGAAATAGATTTCCAAGATGCTTAAGATCACAGCCTTGTGGGAGATAACTACCTTTCAAATTTAGTACACGCAAAACCCTGAAGCTTGCAAGGGCCGGTATTAGATCAAAATCAGGTGAAAAAGTAATAACTGACCTCACTTGTAGCATTCTCGAACTAGGGAATGGACTAGCCAGGTGTACAACGCTGTTATGTAGCGACAACCTACAAAGCATTTTCAATGGAGATGTGCTGTGCTCATTGTTCAATATGGTAACAAAAGTTTTCTTCACTTGACAAGGAGCGGATAACTTCAAGAACCATATCGTGTACACGGCAACTTTCTATCATGGCCTCATGCATGTCGTACACATGCTGGATCATACTTGAGTTTATGAGCTCATTAAAGTAACACTCTCCAAGTTCAAATAAGGTCTTCCCTTGTTCAGATTGTACAAAACCTTTAGCAGTCCACATCCATATCAAATGATTTTTTGTAATTGGGTAATCTTCTGGAAAAATACTTAAATATAGTAAGCAAATCCAGGAGATGGTATTTCAGATCATAGTAGCTATATGCCAAAATCTTTCTCATATTCTCTACATCTGTACTGTCCTCGAGTCCGTACCAATAGAGTTGTACACCTCGAGCCACTCCATTTTATCTCTTGCTTTATTAGCCAACAAACTAGCTATCGTAATGATAGCTAAAGGTGGGACACCAGCACGTTTCTCCAATATTCTATCAGAAACGTGATTTTAAGTGCTCATCAGGACATTTGTATTTTTCTTCATTGCCAAATATTCTTCTATAAAATAATTTTCTGGAGCTTTCATCACAGAGGGCTCTCATGCTGTAAGCACCACCAATTTCTTCAGCTACCGTGAAGTTACGGGTAGTTGTGATAATTACATGTCCACCCACATTATCAGGCAAAGCACATTTAATCATATTCCAAACAGAGATATCCCATATGTCATCTATAACAATGCAATACCTACACACATAACAAAGGAATATCATAACCAAATAGATTTTTTTTTTTTTGAACTAGGTACCAACATAATCTTTATGCGTGCAATAATTACTACTCTGGAAAATATGGTGTAAATTAACAATGGAAAACAACATTCATATAGATACAAAATTGACGGGTAGACTTATTGATTTATTGTGTTATTCATTCATACCTCTTTGCCTGAAGGAATTTCCTGATTGCATCAATCAAGTGCTTCACATCCAGCGTTTCTTCGTTGATGTCCTTGCCAAGTTCAGAGAGCATACCCCTGAATAATCTCCTCATCTCAGGAGTTTGAGACACTGAAACAAAAGCCCAGCAATCGAATTGCGCTCTAATCTTCAGGTACACAACACTAGCAAGAGTCGTCTTTCCCAGGCCTCCACACCCAACAATGGAAACTACCCTGCCATGCTGCTTTCACGCTTCGTCCCCTTCCACCAATATCTTGATTAGTTCATCTCTTGCTTCCTCAACGCCAACGAGCTCTGTCACCTTTTGTGTAATGAGCCAACAACCGAGGATCAACAACATCAGGCCTAGCTCCAACACCATCAATCTTGTACACTTCCGACGCTCACGCACCTCTTGATGCCTCTAATGTCCATTGCAACCTGACGGCGAACACGGAACCTTGTCACCAATATCTTGATTAGTTTTAACATTGAGAGGAGCTGACCGCTCCTCTCAATGTTCCCGTAGTATTCACTTTTAGGATTTCAAATGTATATTTAGGACCCCAAATTTCTTCAGATGAAAAAGTTGTTAACTAAAATTTTTTGTTATAATCGGGATTTAAAAGATTGATTTTAGTTGTTTCACTATCCGAGGTCATTTGACAAATTTGAATTGGTGAAACGTTAAAACTTCAACTAAACTGTTGGTACCTCAAATAACTTCTATTGAAAATGTTGTCAACCACAAAGTTGTTGTTCTCATCGGCGATCAAAAAAAAAACTTTGGTTTCGGTAAATTTTTCATCTGAGCTTATTTGAAAAAAATTTAGTTTTGAAAATTATAAAACTTCATATACAAATTTGGGACTATGAGTGAATTTTAATGAAAATGTTGTCATCTACAAAACCATTGCTCTCGATCGAGATCTACGACTTTGGTGTTGGCCAATTCTTCATTCGAGGTTATTTGTAAATTTTGATTTTTAAAGATTTAAAATTTCAGCGTATCAAACAAAATTCTAGAACCATAAAAGGTTTCAAATGAAAAGGACAACAACAACAAAGTTGTAGATCTTTTTGATATAAAGTTTGTTTTCATCTGACTTTATTCAAAATAGTTATGAATTTCATTATGGGGTAGCATGGCTATTACCGCAGTATCATACAACAAGCCGGCGGTGAAAAACGTCTTCACTGCAGGTTTATATGGCTATGCGGCAGTGATGGGGAGTGCATCATCACCGCAGGTTGGTTGTGCAAACCGGCTTTGACGATGGACTATCACCGCCGGTTGGTAAGATGATGCGGCGGTGAGTATTTTTTTAAAGCGGTTGGTTACACGAAGGAGCAGTGATAGTTCTCATCACCAATGCGCGTATTATGAACCATGGGGCAATCACAAACGTTTTAAATGATTTCAGCAGTGATAGTAGCGTTAGTGATAGGTAAATCTAAAGTAGTGAACGACCCGAAGGTTTCAAATTATAATCTCTATATGACTAGGAACAAGTGGCAGTCATATATAGAAACAAGTGGCAGGTATATATATTAAGGTCCATTTTAATATACCCCCTCCGTCTCTTTGGAAATGTCATTTGAACAATGTGCCCTCCCCTTTAACATACGCTTTCAAGGCGACACTCTGAGCAAGGCCAATAAACCTTGGCTATAAGCCAAGCTAGTTCATTCAAACACCAGTTTCTGAGTTGGTCTGTACACAGGTTCCAAAACTATTTTTTTTTTTATTTGTGTGAAGAGAAAGCATGCTCGAGTTGGAGAGAGAAAGAGTCGTGAGGCACCGCACATGCAAAAGAAAGCTTAGGTTCTGTGTGCAACTCTTGGGTTAATTTCGTGTTTAGCCCGGCAACGGCAAGAGCGCCAAGCATGAGTATCTCTCTCCTCCACCTAGGACAGACAGATAACGTGGTGGGCGATTCGCCCCTTGCTGTACCCCGTGCTCTGTTTCGGTGTGCTCTGTAGATTACTGCATAGTTGTGGTTACCCCGTGCTCTGTTTCGGTGTTCTCTGTTCTACGCATCAGTACAGTACAACGTGTGCCCGGTCGTAATTCGTCAGGTTGTTTATCCTTTGAATTATCTTAGCTGAACGCTGACCCTGATTAAAGGACTGGGGCTTGTGTCCTTGAGCTCTAAAAAAAATAATCTCCAAAAACAACAGAACTGACTGTCGGTCTGATGAAACTGAAAACACATTTGCCGTCAAAAAGAAAAATGAAAACACATTATGGTCTATTACTTACTTGGAGCTGTCCTAGCTGCCACGTCACGGGTTACGCAGGCTCATCGGTACACGTTACTTGCTTCATGGTTATGTACTACCTACTCCGGTTTGCTTGCTCATCGGTTCGTAGGAATGACCATTAATTAATTAATGATTCTCAAAGTCCATGAGGATATATGTGTAGTGTGCCCAGTGTGTTTGTTTGCTCATCGGTTTGTTTGCATGATGGCCTTACTTGGAGTTTGTCGACACCACACATCACCATGCAGGCCAAGCATACGCAGCTTGCATGGTCAGATGCATGTCTATATAACAAACGGTGGCAGCAAAACATCTCTCTGCACTCTGCACAAGAAACAAGAAACTCAGATCATTTGCAAACACGAGAGTGGTGAGATCGATCGGAAGCAAATGGAGAGAGCCTCACATCAGGATCCACATTTCGTTCTGGTTCCGTGGCAAGGAGGCGTCAGCCTCATCATCCCGATGACCGACATCGCCTGCCTCCTCGCCTCCCACGGCGCCGCGGTCACCATCATCACGGCGGAGCCAGGATGACGCCTCAGGGGGGGCTAAATAAAGGAGATTTAGTAAAAAAAATAAAGGCTTTAATAATAAATTATTGGATTAACTACAGCAATTATAAGGAATTATTAACCTCACGGGGGGGCTGTAGCCCGGGCAGCCCCGCCCACGACGCTCGCCAATGCGGCACTCGTCGGTCCCGCGTGGAAGACCTCACAACTCCAAACTGCTCAAATTCATGTATGTTGGTGCTGCTCCTGCTGATATACAAAACATGCATGCCAAAGCTTTTTTTTTTTTTTTTTTCTTTGAGAATCATGCATGCCAAAGCTTAAACAGGAGATTGATTCCATGAAAAAAAAAAAAGCTCAAACAACGAGTACTTGTACTTACCAATTAAAAAGAACCAGCACATCACTGGTCGGGGCTGCAAACCTGTAGGACGACGTGACTCGGGAGGAAAGCTCCGCTTTTACATGGAACGGTCAATCTACATTTATCTGGTTGAATATGTGTAGTGGTGGGGCTTTGCTCCACGAGAGAGAGGATGGGAGGAACAATGTGGCGTTTTCTCTTCTCAATTTAGATTAGATATATATTATTAGGTATACTGGTGAGTTTTTATTATCATTAATTAATAGCATTATGTTTTATAATGACAAAAGTAGGTAATTAAGATTTAAGCTTAGGGGGTTACTTTAGGGTTTTCATAATGGCAAGGTGGGTATTTTTTTTAAGAACATAGATCTAACGGCTATTAATAGTAGTTGTGAGCAGAGTCCATCAAATTGATGGCTAGATCTTTCTAATTTTCCAACGTTGTGAGTAGAGCATTAATAATATGCTTCAGAAAACCGACAAAGGAAGCAGTGAGAACAATGTCATCCACATACATCAACAAGTAAGTCGTGTCAGTTCCCCGGTTATATATGAAGAGCAAAGTATCTGGAGAGGCGAACCTGTGATGCCAAGCATGAGGAGCCTGCTTCAAACCATACAAGAACTTGTTGAGCCGACAAACAAAATCCGGACGAGATGAAAGCACAAAACCAAAGGGCTGCACACAGTACACTGTCTCAGTGAGAGTGCCATGTAAGAACACATTCTTCACATCCAACTGATGAATAGGCCGGTTCTGAGATAGTGCTAGAGAGAGAACAACTCGAATTGTCGCAGGCTTGACAACTAGACTGAAACTCTTATCATAATCCACTCCTGTCCCATTGTGTTATGCCTCACGGGACCCAACGAAGTCTTGTAGCGATCGAGAGACCCATTTTGCGAGGACCCCGTGTCAATAAGTCCACTTGTCGGTCACAACATTAATTCTAGGGGGCGAGGCAGAAGACACCAAGTGTTATTAGTGATTAGAGCATTATACTCGGATCGCATAGCGGAGTGCCGATTGGGGTCTGACAGTGCATCACGAACGGAGCATGGAAGAGGTGACATGGCCACAGCATTGAGCTTAAGGCGATCTGTGGAGCACGAATTGGGGACTGACAGTGCATCACGAACGGAGCGTGGAAGAGGTGACATGGGCACAACATGGAGGTTAAGATGATCCACGGGCTCTACAATACCAGCAATGCCATGCGTGCGCATGGGATGCGCATTCATGACCGGAGGGATGGCGATCGGACAAGTAGCGGTTGTAGGTCCGGTTCCGCTTAGCTGCAACCTGTGCACGAGCATCGTGGGTAATCGCTTAGGATGAACTCGAGAGATCCGGGAAGGAACTTCCTTTACAAGTCGGTATATTTCTAGTGATGCAGCAAGAATCGCTTAGGGATGGACAAAGTTTAATCATACGGCAACCTTCTAGGTTAGTTAGAGCCCCGGATCATGGCTTAGAACCGACCTTATTGTTCATGACTTGGTAGCGACCCCTTGACTCCTTGGTGCGCAAGCCGGTAATGCCATGTTTTGGTACAATTTGTGGGGAGAAAGGGCTTCACAAGAAGCGATTTTTTTTGAGACCACGCCCACCTAAGTATGGCGCGTTTTTCATTAAGCGAGGGGTGTTGACAACACCAAAATAAATACAAACGACAGTCCCGGTAATAACAAGATTACCAACAAAACAAAGAAGAAACAAAGCTAAAAAAACAGGACAAGCACAGCCACTAAGAAAAAAGAGAACAGGAAGGCCGGCAAGAGCCTCACCTTGAGCAAAGGGACGAAGCCGGTGCCACTGAACTGTCATTGGGGACTTGGTCACGCCAACTCCCCATCGAGCCCGGACACATTCAGGTCCAGAGCTGAGATGTCGAAGCCCCCATGGAGCAGAACATTCAGGCACCGCTGCTTGTATTCAGACATGTCGCCCTTGAAAGCCCTCTCGAATTTGGACTCAATCTCTACATCCACCTCTTCTTCTTGGACATCATAACCCAGCTTGCGCAGCAACACCTTTTGCTCCTGAACAGTAGCATTTGTAGCACGCGGCCTAGCTGCAATCCTGCCACTCCGGCGTAGGGAGTGAATGGAGACAAGCGTCCGCGACCACCGCAGCCGTGGCTTTGCCCAGATGAGGGGAGTGGCTAACGGGATGCAGATTTCCTCCTCCAGACTGTCCTGAACCGAGTTAACGGCACTTGCTGCAACGGCCACTCCAATGGAGGAGGGAAGACCGCACAAGTTGTTGGAGACATGGGTGTTGGCATCCACCGGAGCGTCATCTGCAGGGAGCACAGGCATGAGGGGGTCAGCCGGCCCGTTGACCAGAGCCTCCTCGCCAACCACCCCGGGCGCGACGACATCAACAATATGCAGCGATGGAAGGGGAAGGTCTGCCAAGGATATGTCCGGGCCTTCAGCGGGGCAACCGTCCGGTAGACGGACGCGGCAAAGGGACGCAACAAGCTCGTCAAGCATCGGGTCAACCTGCACGGCAGGCCCCTCAAGCTCAAACAGCGGTGGATCCGTAGATGTAATCATCAAAGTCCGGAGTCTTGGTGCCTTCCATAGCCCCCTCGCGGTGGATTCACCCGAGCCACCACCACTCCCCGCTGAGCGTAGGGAGGATCTTGGGCACCCTACGTCGAAGGACCAGCACGGGCCGGACAGCAGGATCTGCCCGACCAAGATAGGCGCATGTTGTTCCTCGTGAGCACGATCGCCCCAACCAACACGATGTCGACGACATCGCCTTGGGATTTCCGCGCCGGTGGTGCACAGAGCCCACACTCGGTGACCATGGTCCAAGCCGCCGTCGTGCAGGCACCCTTGCAGCAGGATGCGGAGGGCCCGGCGACGAGGGCGAGGCGGGCACGACGGGCGCCCACGCCAACGCTCGCGGACCAACGCGTGAAGCCATCAGCATCAACCGTGCGGCCGCCAACACGGTGTCGAGGTAGGCCACCGGTATGCAAAGGTGTTGGAGGTCACCTAGACAGACGATGGCGGTCGACAAGTGGCGATGCCAAGACGCCGACCGGGCCTTCGGTGCACAGGCACGCCGGCCGGGTCTGTGGTCCAAGCCGCCGCGCCAGCACCCTAGCAGCTGGAAGCAAGGGCGCCGCCGAGGGCCGATGTCCCTGCGCCCGGCACGGCGACGACGGCCGCCTCTTGTTGTTGATCGCCACCGGGCTTAGTACCGCCGCAGCCAGCCCCCCGGAGCCCCGGTCGGAGAGAGCCCAGCGGCCGGGCGTGGCGGGCGCATCGAGGTAGGTTGAGGCGGCCGGTAGTGGCTCGTCGTCGAGTCTTCAAGGAGCCGCCGTCGCCCGCGGTGGTACTTGGGGCGGCTCTCCATGGCACCACCGGGGTAGAAGGGTGTGGCATTGGGAGAGAGCTGCCACAAACACGGCGAGGCAGAAGCGAAATTAATGGTGAAAAAAATATGATATATTATGACATGGTTTCTATGTTTTGTACCGAAGACAGGAGAAATAGTAAAATAAGCTAAAACTAGAGCGTGGCTTAGAGCGTAGCGAATCTAGCCCAGTTCGCTATACCCTTCGGCTAGTGCCCCTCAGGCCTAGGTCCAATAAGGGAGCCAACAACAAACTAAGGATTTAGTCTAAGTAAACCCAAAAGACTAGTGTGATAGCTATGGGTTGCCAAGTCCCATCAATTATTAATGCCGGAATGAACCTAACAATCTCCTCATCATCCATCGGGCCAAACTATTGACTTCACATAAGCAAGAAGGACTGGATAATCTCCCCATCATTCATTTGCTTCTGCTGTAGGCGTAGCTATTTTAATATAAGGAAAGCATCTCACACTGTGGAGGCTAGGATGTTACATCAACTTCAAGAGTCCCTATATACCCTTCGTTGTTATCGATATATTTTTGAAAAAAAAATGCTATCCAATAATATCAATAATTAGATCTCCGATTATTGCGATCCTCTATTTTGAATATATTGCTGGCCAAAGATGGAGAGCAGGATTAGCTCCCTTAAGTGTGCACAACATATACAATAGCTGTTGGAAAGTGGAAACATATTGATAGTAGCTTTTATTTAAATGGATATCTCTAAATGATAATTTAGAGAGTGAGTTTAACAGATACACTTGGAGATGCTCTTACTGTTCCATTATCAACTGTTCCATTATATTAAAAAGCGCAGCACACCGTCGCTATCTCCTGTCATCTACTCAATTGCTGACCACTCCGGATGGATTCCACCTGGATTCATGTGGCGATTGACAATCTAAAACTGCGATAGAAGCATAAGACATTTAGGGTTAGAAGAAAGGAGGAAAAGGCAGAGGTTAGAATGAACAACCAGATGTAGCACACCTGCATCTTCATCCTTATATTCGCAGGTTGGGATGATTGGGAAGGCTTTCAGCAGCATGCCTTAGTGCAGCCTTCACTTGCTCCGCTTCCTTCCTGCTAGAAGCATCAGAACCCATATGAACCCAGACATGCTGGAGAGATAGTAGGTTACTCAGGCCTAAGTCGAAACCGCCATGACAACTGGTGATTTCTCTCACTCCTGCTACAAACAATTGTAAGTCAAGTGTTGTGAGCCTAGGCATAGCTCCTTGCTGAAACACCACAGGTCCAACAAATCCCTGGAACTCGCAGTATACGAGGCATGGGAACAAACCAGCACCAACAACAAACCCGTTAAGGATTCCGAGATCCTCATGGTCAACCAGCAGATCTAAACAGCAGAGAGCTGGCAACCTCCCAAAGACTTCGAGGTCGTCCTGCTGTAGCTCCCTTATAGCAATGGATACAAAGGTGAGATCCAGAAGAAGTGATGGATTTATCCAAGCTGGAAGTGTTGGGAACCAGCAGCAGCACCGTATATCCAGTCTTTGAGACGTCGAGGGCAACCCAGGCATCCAATCCACTGATGTTGCGTCAAAAACTGTTCACTTTCAGAAACTGGATGTTTTGCAGCTTGCTCAGGGACTCCACTAGCTTGCCGTTCCATTCACTCAAGAGAATATGCAGCACCCTCAGTTCTGTTAGATGACCCAGCTCTTCTATAATGTCCGCTGCAGAGCTGTCGATGCGTAAAACATATGAGCTCTTCAAGGCTTGTTAGGCTTCCAATCTTTTGTGGCACTCTGGTAGACTCGTCAATGCAAAGGCGCCTCAAGTGTTTGAGCTGAACAATTGTTGATGGCAAGCTAGAAATATTGTTGCCCCTGACGTCCAGAGTCTGTAGAAATTCTATGTCTTCTATATCTTCTGGGAGATGAGAAATTTGTGTATCATATAGTCTTAGGTACCTCAAGTGGAATAAATCCCCGAGGTACTTCAGGGTATAACCTAGTGAAAGATCACAACCATGTAAATCCAATACACGTAAAACTTGGAACTTCCTAAGGACTGGAATTAGACCAACTGGAGATGGAAAGATAACAACTGACCTTACTTGTTGCAAGCTCCTAGTAGCCAGGGTCATGGCATGATCTTCTTTGCCATTTTGAAGGGACAACCTCCGAATCGTATTTGATGGATACTTGTTCTCCATACCATTTACTATAGTAACAAAGTTTTGTTCACTTGACAAGTGGCGGATAAGATCAAGCACCATATCATGTATATGACATTTCTCTACCATGTTAGTGTATCTATTATGTACAGGTTGGATCATACTTCTGTTTATAAGCTCATTGAAGTAACTCTGTCCAAGTTCAAATAGGCTATTTCCTTGTTTGTCACATTGGATAAATCCTTCAGCTATCCACATCCATATCAAACGTTCCTTTTCAATTTGACAATCTTCCGAAAAATAAACTTAAATATAATAAGCAAGTCCTCGAGATGGGATGGCATATCATAATAACTTAATGACAAAATATTTCTCATATTCTCCACATCTAGATTGTTCTCAAGACCAAAGCCAACAGAGTTATATACCTCATACCAATCCAGCTTATTTATTGCTTTACATGCTAGTAGACTTGCCATTGTGACAATAGCCAATGGTACACCAGCACATTTCTTTAGTATCCTATCAGATACTTCATCCAACTCCTCATTAGGGCATTTTTTCTGTGTCATCATTGTTTCCTTTGGTTTTGTTACCAAATATTCTTCTATATAATAATCTCCTTGAGTTGCTAAGAGAAAGTGGTTGTAACTTGTAAGGACCACCAGCTTGTTCAGCTACCTTGAGAATACGAGTAGTTACAATAATTTTGTATCCAACACTACTATTAGGCAAAGCACATTTGATCATTTTCCAGGAGGAGATGTCCCATACGTCATCAATAACAATGAAGTACCTGTGCATACGGCAAGTTAAGCTATTTAGATAAGATAGCTCTAGTTTTGTTCATATGCTTTATCTAATTAAGCTAATTTGATTAGGTACTACTAAATATTTAGTACGTAAACCAAGACTGGAATATTAAATTGTATAGCAATAGTAGTTTATGAGGAAACAAGACTTTCCGTATCCAATAGATACACAACAATAATCTTGTGAAGGCAATCAAATGTCTCTAGTATGCCATTTAATAATAAGAACCACATGCATATGGTCACTTCACACTAGTGTTTCTCCGCCTAGATTGAGTGTGTTTTGCGCATGACTATGATAAGGCAAATAAAATTGTGAAATCCGTTGTGAGTTGACTAGAAAAGTTTTCTACATAATTCGAAGAAAACAATTTCTGCAAAGTGCCCATAAATTTTCAGTTAATTACATAAACTGTTGGCTAGTGTGTGTGATGTAGTCGTACCTCTTCTTTTGAAGGAATTCTCTTAGCTCGCCAATAACATCGACACTTGCATTATTTTCATCAGCAACTTGATAAAGCATGTCCTTGAACAATTTATTGTTGTCAGGATTTTGTGTCACAGAAACAAAAGCTGAGCAATCAAACTGTGCTCTAAGTTTTCATACACTGCATTAGCAAGAGTTGTCTTTCCTAGACCTCCAAATCCCACAATAGTGACTATCTTGTTCTGCTGTTCGGAAACCTCATTATTGGTTTCCATAAGAATCTGAATTAGCTCCTCTCTTGCCTCGTTGATGCCAATTAACTCTGTTGCCTTCTCATACCGAGCAAATAAACGAGGATCAACACTGACATGCTTGACAACATCACAACTAATGCTGTACCGATCTCGCCGGTTGGACACCTCTTCAACACGACACTTGATGTCTCTAATGTCAGTAGCAATCCTATGACGGATTTTGGGCTGCATAAGCAAATCGAGGGCCGTATCAATAACCTTCTTGAAGCCACGCTGCTTAGTTGGCTTCATCTTCCCCTTGCAATGCATCATCATGAATGTGTCGATTCTGTCCTCTATTTCATAGGACAGCTCTCTCACATTCCTAGCCCAAATCTTGTCTTGATTGTCAATCCGTCCCACTGGTGTCTTGGAGATCTTCTCAAGGGCACCCTTCATGCTCTCGAGCTCAGCTTGCAGGAATTTGATGCCCTCCTTTACCTCGTTTTGCAGATTGTACTCGCTGATGAGCAGCTGCCCAAGCTTAGTAAGGAGGCTTGGCTGCGCTCCAGTCACAACCTCCATGCGGTGCCTTGGGTACGGTGCAAGGTTGGGTCTTATTTGTGTATGTATGCGATGTGCAGACTACAATGGTGGTTCTTAAGGTAGGTAGGTAGCCTTTGAGCAGAGCCGGGCCTCGCAACCCATGGTGCTTATAAGGGAAGGCAGGCAGCTACCATTTGTCATCTCTAGTGATGGTGCCACACACAGCATTTTTCAAGTCATAAATACGACACCGAAGAAAGCGATTAGGATCAAACAATGGTGAAAATAAATGAATAACAAATGGAAAGAGGTTAGGAGGAAGTTGCTCGGAAAACATGTTTCAACATAAAAAAAAAGACAGAAGAAGTCGATTAGGATCAAACAATGGTGAAATTAAATTAATAACAAATGAAAGAAGTTAGGAGGAAAAGTTGCTACGAAAACATGTTCTACATAAAAAAAGAAGACGGAGAAGGCGATTGGGATCAGAAAATGGGGAATTTAAATTAGTAACAAAAAAGAAAAAGGTTAGGAGGAATTTGGTAGGAAAACATGTTTCAACATAAAATGGAAGATGAAGAAGGCCAATTAGGACCAAACAATGGCGAAATTAAATTAATAACAAATGAAAGAGGTTAGGAGGAAGTTGCTAGGAAAACATGTTTTAAGCATCTCGATGAAATGGGGCACAGGTGTGACGCGATGTGACCGTCAGATATGGTGGGGTCTTGACTATAGTGTTCTTATAATGGATCAAATGCAATAATCCTTGTAATAGCCATAGGTACCCTTGTAGTGCTGTATCACAGTTTAACTATAGCACTGGGACCCTTCAAGAAGAGAAATTTGTGCTCGCCTTTGGTTGGACCCTGTCAAATGAAAAAACGTGCCACTACAAACTTTAATTCACATGATCTCTTCATCTGAGGGCAAGGACAAGCATAAGAAATCTGCAACGTCATACGAGGAACGCTGAAAAGGGCAGGCTGCTTCGAAGTCTCAACAACCAACTGCACTAGAAACCTCGCGTATTAGACTAGTAGTACACGGAAGAAGCACTGCAGCTGCCTGCAGGCCTGCAAGAAACAAAACACTCGGGGGATCATGACTTAGGCAGTCAACCGCAAAAAAGAAATGACATATCCAACTTCCCAGCACAAACCATGTAACAATAACGTCTAGATAAACCAAAAAGCTCTATTAATAGTTATTTATGTTGGAACGACGGTGGTGTTTAGTTCCAGAGACTTTTTTAGTGGGACTAAAAAAAGTCTCTAACAAAACCAAATAGGGTGAGGTTTTTTGAAACTTTTTTTAGAAGTTTTGAACTTTTTATAAAAGTTCCCAAAGTATCACTTGGAGAGTCTTTTTTTTCAAAAGTCCTATCGAAACGTGTCCTAACTAGTCGGTCAACTTGGTTTCCTTGGAAAGAAAGACACCGATAATTTTTTTTAATAAGGCAACAAAGTTCCAGCCTCTACCATTTAGAAATGGTACACAACTGAGAGTCATTATTACAAAAGATTGCTATGAGGCAAACAAACCCCCAAAAACACACGAAACAAAGTTTAGCTCATCTAGTGAGCCGGAGGCCAAAGCAAGGGCACTAAACACCTAACCGGTTTGAGAAATTTCAACCAAACTTCACAAAAACAGACATCATCAACGTTTCCCATATTCTGCATCCAGAGTCCAGAGTCAACCCTCAGCCACAGACCCACAGTGTGTGAAAAGCCACCGACGTCACGGTGAGGTAGGATGGCAACCTGGGGAGCCCAACATCGCACTACCAAGCACTTGCTGTCGTCATTGAAGCTCTCCCGCAGCCACTTGTTGACGTTATCGGGCATCGAGTCGGCGAGTCATGCAAGCTTCTTTTATTGACTACTCCTTTTTTTTAATAATGGATAAACATATCCGGCCTCTACATCCAGGGATGTACACAGTCAATTATTACACAAACTTTCAATAAAAGAATATAGAAAGCCATGGTCTTATAGATCAACCAGGAAGCTAGTTCAAACAATAAAAGTGATTCCATCCTTTATTGAAAATCTCTAAAGCAATAATTTCTAATTTCTTGCTCGTCGTTGAGATGGCTTTCTTGGCTGTCTCGTCACGCAACAGGGTCCAAGAGCGTAAACAATACGCTCCTTTGAAAATTATCTGCAAAATGGAGTTAGATTTCATTTGATTAAAAATAACATCATTACGGCATCTCCGGATAGCCCAACACATGGCAGCCACCCCCACCCAAATCAAATTTATAATCTTTTTTATTTTGATTTGCTAGCCAATTCCTGAACATATGGCTGATTGATCGAGGTTGAGTTAGACCAGTAGTATAAAAGATAATCCTCCGGATCATTTTGGTAAGGGGACAGTCTAGGAATAAATGTTGGATAGTTTCATTCCTATTACAAGCAAATGCACTTGACTCCCTTTCCAATTTTTTTTCGCGAGGTTGTCTTTGGTCAAGACTACCCCTCTCTGTAAAAACCAAAGAAAGATCTTAATTATTAGAGAAACTTTTATCTTCCAAATCTTCTTATGACGAAAAAGTGTCACGTGTATTCATAAGGTCGAGGTACATCGGCGGTCGAGAATAACCCAGATTTGGTTAGACTCCATCTAAAGTAGTCCGACCTATCCACCAATTCGGCATTTGAGATCCATGTAGAGAAATATCTTTATATAATATTGTGCGAAATCTGCACATAACCGTAGCTAATGTTATGGCTACTAGCCCTAAACATCTCTTTTAGAAGGGCTCTGACTTTTCTCTACATGCCCGATCAAGTGAGGCCATCATGCACACACACAGGACACACCACACATATATCCTCATGGACTTTGAGATTCAATTAATGGTCGATCCAGTCTAGCACAGATCAGAATGTGTGTACTACGAACCGATGATGAGCAGCAGGTTGTACTGCAAACCGGAGTAACCTGTAGTATGGCGATGAGCTCTGGCAGCTCCGAGTAGGCGTAATCATATCAGCAACGCAAGTTAGACATGATTTTTCAAAGGATAAACAATCTGGCGACGAACTGAGACTGTGGTCACGTTGACAACGTGTTGTACGTGATTCACAGAACAGAGCATACCGAAACAGAGCATGTGGTGACCACTATCCTTTGTCCTTTCCAGTAGCCTCGTTCGACACCGAAGCAGGGCATGGTTCGTAGTTACCAGCCGTGTTTTGTCTCTTTCTTTATGTGTTTGCAGTTTCATCAGGCCGACAGGCAGCTCTAATATTTTTGGAGATTAATAGTTTCAATTTTCTTGGACAAAGAAACTGCACTTTGTCTTTATATGTGTTGTTGCTCACTTTCTAGGATCAGGATATATAATCAGATGGTTACTTGTCTGCCCTTGATGTTATGACCGGCGTGGTATACCAGAGGAAGGAGACCAGACGTGGCTAGGCGCAGCACGACGCGAGAGCGCGGCCATGCGACGCAGGAGCGGCAAGCTCGGGGCACACTGTTGCCGATCCTAGTTTCTAGGATATTTATCTTATTCGATATTCATTTGTAATTCCCTAAACAATAGGATCAGTTTGTTAAGATTGGGGTTTAAATACCCGAGACTTGGATTAATGAAGGGTTAGCCAGAGATTGAGTTAATCTCTCTCACTCCTGGCCTCGTACTGTTCATCGTCACCGTGTTTTCGTTGTCAACCCTAGACGCCGAGCACGGCGTCTCCACCTCGCCGCCGGGGTTACAAGCCTCGACCTCCCATCCACCACGACTACCCACTCCGTAACCTAGGTAGACACAACATTGCAGTATATACCCAGGCCTCTCAAAATAGCTGAGAGGGGATTGTGCCATTGATTAGCCATTTTGTAATAGAAAACTTTTCAGAGATAAGAGGACCACAACAACAAATGGCTATGTCTGCATATATATGTTCCTCAAGATTTTGAGGATAACATATTTTTTATTTACAAAACCATATAACACAGCAATTAGAGTTCAATTTTTTCTAGAAAAATCTATAAATATCCTATCCAATAAGGATATCACATATGTTGGAGCTGCTCTAAGGTTAACAGTTCCATGGTACAATCCGCAGCTCTCGATCTCAAGAGTATGAATAGGAATTCGTGTAGGAATCTTATTGAATCTTTTTGCATGAATATAATTATGGTTGTTAAATTACACATGAATATAATTTAAACTGTTTCTTTGGATGGCCTTCATATTGAATCTTTTGCCCATCTCATGAATATGAATCTGAGAAAGAAACAGAGGAAAATTATGGTTGCATGAAAGAAAAAAGCAACAGATGAATGGAGCAAAAACAACAACAAACAGGGTTAGCTTACCTTCAACCCCATATGTCACATATGGGGTGATTGGGATGAATCTCAAGCATATGGGTCAGTGCAGCCTTGGCCTCCTCCACTTCCTTCTCGTCGGCACCTCCGGATCAGAAGTAAACCATGACACCCTGAAGTGACAGCAGGTTCCCTAGGCCCAAGTCGAAACAAGTACCATCGCTGCTTGCAATTTCTCTCACATCCCTTGCATACAACGTCAAGAAAAAGGTTTCTGAGCTTTATCATGGCTCCTTGATGGAAGAACACAGCCCCCATAAACCCCAACAGCCTGCATTCTACCAGGCATGGGAACGAACAAGCACCAACAACGAATCTCCGAGGGATTTTGAGATTCTCATGGTCCAGCTTCAGATACAGATGACGGAGTGCTGGCAACCCCCAAGAATTGCTAGATCCTCCTGGTGCAGCTCCCTCACGTTGATCCACAAGGAGGAGAGGCACAGAAGTGAAGGAGTCATCCAATTTGGCAGCCTTGAGAACCAGCAGGATTGTAGCTGCAATTTACGGACGTGTCGAGGGGCGATCCATGCATCGAAGTTGTATTCACCACCGGATGCCCGGATAGCTAGACTCTGGAGTTTCCTCAAATTGCATAGGCACCCAACCAAAGATTTCTCCAAGGAGTTGTTCAGAAGAAAATTTCTAGCTCCCTCAGTTCTGTTAGATGGCACAGCTCTTACGTCATATCACGTGAATTCGTCGAGATGTATAATCTTGAGAGCTCTTCAAGGGATGTTAGGCTCCCGATTCCCTTAGGAACTCTTGTATTTTGGTCGACACATAGACACATCAAATGTCTTAGATGAACAATATTTGGTGGCAGGCTACCAATGTTGCTTCCCACTACGTCCAATGTCTGTAGATATCGCAAGTTTCCAATTTCTTCTGGGAGCTCATTAGTATAAGTCCTTCCAAGTCCCAAATACCTCAAGTGAAATAGATTTCCAAGACTCTTAAGATCACAGCCTTCTGGGAGATAACTACCTTTCAAATTTAGTACACACGCAACACCCTGAAGCTAGCAAGGGCCGGTATTTGATCAAAAACAGGTGAAAAGGTAATAACTGACCTCACTTGCAATATTCTCGAACTAGGGAATGGACTAGCCAGGTGTACAACGCTGTTCTGTAGCGACAACCTTCGAAGCATTTTTGATGGAGATGTGTTGTGCTCACTGTTCAATATGGTAACAAAGTTTTCTTCACTTGACAAGGAACGGATAACTTCAAGAACCATATCGTGTACGCGGCAATGTTCTATCACAGCCTCATGCCTGTCGTACACAGGCTGGATCATACTTGTGTTTATAAGCTCATTGAAGTAACACTCTCCAAGTTCAAATAAGCTCTTCCCTTATTGCTCATATTGTATAAAACCTTCAGCTATCCACATCCATATCAAATGATTTTTTTGTAATTGGGTAATCTTTGAAACATACTTAAATATAGTAAGCAAATCCATGAGATGGTATTTCAGATCATAGTAGCTATATGCCAAAATCTTTCTCATATTCTCTACATCTGTACTATCCTCGAGTCCATTACCAATAGAGTTGTACACCTCGAGCCATTCCATTTTGTCTCTTGCTTTATTAGCCAACAAACTAGCTATCGTAATGATAGCTAAAGGTACACCGGCACATTTCTCCAATATTCTATCAGATACGTCTGTTAGGTGCTCATCAGGACATTTGTATTTTTCATCATTGCCAAATATTCTTCTATAAAATAATTTTCTGGAGCTTTCATGACAGAGGGCTCTCATGCTGTAAGCACCACCAATTTCTTAAGCTACCTTGATGTTATGGGTAGTTGTGATAATTACATGTCCACCCGCATTATCAGGCAAAGCACATTTAATCATATTCCAAACTGAGATATCCCATATGTCATCTATAACAATGCAATACCTACACACATAACAAAGGATATCATAACCAAATTTAGATTTTTTTTTTTTTTGGACTAAGTACCAACATAATCTTTATGTGTGCAATAATTGCTACTACGGAAAATATGGTGTAGATTAAAAAAAATAATACTCGACCCACGGGGGTAAGATAGCCCCGGGCATTGCGCTTTAAGAAGAAGAATACCTTCTCACGCGGGTCGAGAAAATCCCTGAACCCCTGCCCCACCCCGAGACAGGGGCACCGTTACCCAAGTGAGAACCAGGCCGGGCCTAACTACCTGTGCATTGACCATGGGACAAACGAATGCCCTAGCCAGTTGAACTAGAGGCTCGTTGGCGTGTAAATTAACAATGGAAAACAACATTCATATACATACAAAATTAACGCTAGACTTAGTGATTTATTGTACTATTCATTCATACCTCTTTGCCTGAAGGAATTTCCTGATTGCATCAATCAAGTGCTTCAAATCCAGTGTTTCTTCGTTGATGTCCATGCCAAGTTCAGAGAGTATACCCCTGAATAATCTCCTCATGTCAGGAGTTTGAGACACTGAAACAAAAGCCCAGCAATCGAATTGTTCTCTAATCTTCAGGTACACAACATTAGCAAGAGTTGTCTTTCCCAGGCCTCCACACCCAACAATGGAAACTACCCTGCCATGCTGCTTTGCCACATCGTTGCCTTCCACCAATATCTTGATTAGTTCATCTCTTGCTTCGTCAATACCAACGAGCTCTGTCGCCTTTGTGTAATGAGCCAACAACCGAGGATCTACAGCATCAGGCCTAGCTCCAACACCATCAATCTTGTAGACTTCCCGCCGCTCGCGCACCTCAATGACACGCCTCTTGATGCCTCTAATGTCCATTGCAACCTGACGGCGAACACGGAACCTTGTCAGCAGATCAAGGCTCCTATCTATGAACCCTCTCATGCCGTCCGGCGCTGCGAGCTGACCACCCTCGCAGCGCACCATGAATGTGTCGATGCTGTCCTCAATGTCGTAGGACAGCTCGCGCACCTCGCTGGCCCAGATTCTGTCCTGGTGGTCAAGCTGGTCTGACGGAGTTTTGGATATCTCCTTGAGGGCACTCTGCATGCTCTGGAGCTCTGGTTGGAGGAACATGATCTCCCCCTTCACCCCCTTCTGCAGATTGTACTCGCCAACAATCAGTTTACCAAGCTTGAAGACAAGCCCTGTCAGTACCCCCGTCACAACCTCCATGAATCCGTCCCTGTTTGGAGCTCATGTAAGATTGCTGTGTACATATACGTATACATAGTATATATATTTGTCTGCGTGCGTTGGTGTTCTTGAAACAGAAATGTGGGCGACGACCGACGATAACCTTGATCTTGAGACAAAGAACCGCGTGTGAAACAGCAAGCTTGGAGAACTCACCGGTGTCCCCGGCGATGCGTACGGCACGGCAGCTCTTCGCAGGATCTGATCGAGCCACCGTCGCTTGCTTGAATCGATGGAGTCTAGTGGCCGTCCTACCGTTGACTTTGTTTTTCTTATTGAGATGGGTCGTGGCCACATGCTTGGATCAGGGGCAGGCTCGATGGACGATCCCCAATGGGAATTGGATGAATGTAAGATGTGAATAGACGAGAGAGATATACAGGGCCAAAGATTCTTTGTACTGAACCATCAACATATGGCTGAAAGGGAGACTGATAAAAGAAGTGTTGACTGAAAGATCCAAGGGAGGTAGGTTGTGGGGCCACCATTTGATTAGGGGTGTGGTTGTATCAGCCTCTGATTATTATACAGTAATAACTTTATAAAATAGTCTCTAGGTGTGTTCCAAACACGTTAATTCAACCAATAGATTACTGAAATCCTATAATCCCCAGCTCAAACCTGTTAGAGCAAGTATAGTAGTATAAGTCTGACTAAATGGTGACGTGGAGGAGAGAAGTGAGAAGGGAGAGAGGAGAAGTGGGTTGTAAGTTTACAACCGGCCTGGACACAAGATGTCACAAACCAGTTAGATTGGGCCGGTTGTGACACGTCGACGACGAACTCCGAGGCAGCGGCAACGGCGAGGGAGGCGGTGGGGCGGCGGCGCCCGGCCTGGGGGCTGGTTGGGGGCGGTGGTTAGGGTAGGGCAGGGGCGGCGTTGCGGCGGTGCCGGCAGGCGGCGGCGTGGGGCAGCGTGGTGGCGGCTGGCGGCGACAGCGCCGCAGGTAGGGGCGGCGGTGGCAGTGGAGAAGAGAGAGAGGCACGAGATTATTTTCTTTATTGCTTGTCTTCTCAAGAGATTACATACCCCTTTCTTATATAGCCCGGCTAGTGGGACTTGTAATCTAAGCAATATCTCTAAGGTTTCCTTATACGTTTGGAATACCTTTTACAAGCAATCTTATTTATTTTCCTAATAAGAGTTTTCCTTATATGATTGGAATATCCCTTGCACGTCAAAAATCCTAAGATAATCCTAACTTGACGACGAAGTGGAGACGGAGACGGGAAGGTGGCGGCGGCGGCGGCGCGGCGGCAGGAGGCGCCGGCCCCCCTCGCCCGCGTGCGCGCCCTCCCGGGCGGCTGTGGCCGGTTGGGCTTCCTAGCCCACCCATGGCTGGCCCAATTCGGCACATGACACAAGAACTAAGAAACTGCGTAGGATAGATAAGTGGATCATGTATTAATTAGGAAGAGCTAACTACTATATGGGTGAGGCTGAGAGAAGTCTATAAAAAACCTTACAGCCACCCAAACCGGTCCACTTATCTATCTTATAGCCTTCTCTCACCTCACCCATATAGTAAGAGATTCTAGGTTAAAAAGTCCTCCTAAGTGAGCTGAGAGAAGGCTATATATATTCCCGTATTACGTGGTATCTAGGATTCAAACCTAAGACCTCTATTCTCACACGTTGCTCTCCCAACCACTCTCCTGTAACCACTTTACCTCTAAAACACTTATGTCTATATAGCCTGTGTTCCCGTAGTATTCACCTTTTAGGATTTCAGATGTATATTTAGGACCCCAAATTTCTTCAGATGAAAAAGTTGTTAACTAAAAATTGTGGTTCTAATCGGGATTTAAAAGATCGATTTTAGTTGTTTCACTATCTGGGGTCATTTGACAAATTTGAATTGGTGAAACGTTAAAACTTCAACCGGACTGTTGGTACCTCATATAACTTCTATTGAAAATGTTGTCAACCACAAAGTTGTTGTTCTCATCGACGTCAAAAAAAAAAACTTTGGTTTCGTAAATTTTTCATCTGAGCTTATTTGAAAAATTTTAGTTTTGAAAATTATAAACTTCATATACAAAATTGGGACTATGAGTGAATTTTAATGAAAATGTTGTCATCTACAAAACCATTGCTCTGATCTACGACTTTGGTTTTGGCCAATTCTTCATTCGAAGTTATTTGTAAATTTTGATTTTTAAAGATTTAAAATTTCAGCCTATCAAACAAAATTCTAGGACCATTAATGGTTTCAAATGTAAAGGACAACAACAACAAAGTTGTAGATCTTTTGATATAAAGTTTGTTTTCATCCGACTTTATTGAAAATAGTTATGAATTTCATTATGGTGTAGCATGGCTATTACCGCAGTATCATACAACAAGCTGGCAGTGAAAAACGTCTTCACTGCAGGTTTATATGGCTATGCGGCAGTGATGGGGAGCGCATCATCACCGCAGGTTGGTTGTGCAAACCCGGCTTTGATGATGGACTATCACCGCCGGTTGGTAAGATGATGCGGCGGTGAGTATTTTCAAAGTGGTTGGTTACACGAAGGAGCGGTGATAGTTCTCATCACCAATGATCGTATTATGAACCATTGGGCAATCACAAACGTTTTAAATGATTTCAGCAGTGATAGTAGCGTTAGTGATAGGTAAATCTAAAGTAGTGAACGACCGAAGGTTTCAAATTATAATCTCTATATGACTAGGAACAAGTGGCAGTCATATATAGAAACAAGTGGCAGGTATATATATTAAGGTCCATTTTAATATACCCCCTCCGTCTCTTTGGAAATGTCATTTGAACAATGTGCCCTCCCCCCCTCACAGACACGCTTTCCGGGCGACACTTTCAGAGCAAGACCAATAAACCTTGGCTATAAGCCAAGCTAGTTCATTCAAACACCAGTTTACAGAGTTGGTCTGTACACAGGTTCCAAAACTATTTTTTTTATTTGCTTGTGTGAAGAGAAAGCATGCTCGAGTTGGAGAGAGAAAGAGTCGTGAGGCACCGCACATGCAAAGAAAGCTTAGGTTCTGTGTGCAACTCTTGGGTTAATTTCGTGTTTAGCCCGGCAACGGCAAGAGCGCCAAGCATGAGTATCTCTCTCCTCCACCTAGGACAGACAGATAACGTGGTGGGCGATTCGCCCCTTGCTGTACCCCGTGCTCTGTTTCGGTGTGCTCTGTAGATTACTGCATAGTTGTGGTTACCCCGTGCTCTGTTTCGGTGTTCTCTGTTCTACGCATCAGTACAGTACAACGTGTGCCCGGTCGTAATTCGTCAGGTTGTTTATCCTTTGAATTATCTTAGCTGAACGCTGACCCTGATTAAAGGACTGGGGCTTGTGTCCTTGAGCTCTAAAAAAAATAATCTCCAAAAACAACAGAACTGACTGTCGGTCTGATGAAACTGAAAACACATTTGCCGTCAAAAAAGAAAATGAAAACACATTATGGTCTATTACTTACTTGGAGCTGTCCTAGCTGCCACGTCACGGGTTACGCAGGCTCATCGGTACACGTTACTTGCTTCATGGTTATGTACTACCTACTCCGGTTTGCTTGCTCATCGGTTCGTAGGAATGACCATTAATTAATTAATGATTCTCAAAGTCCATGAGGATATATGTGTAGTGTGCCCAGTGTGTTTGTTTGCTCATCGGTTTGTTTGCATGATGGCCTTACTTGGAGTTTGTCGACACCACACATCACCATGCAGGCCAAGCATACGCAGCTTGCATGGTCAGATGCATGTCTATATAACAAACGGTGGCAGCAAAACATCTCTCTGCACTCTGCACAAGAAACAAGAAACTCAGATCATTTGCAAACACGAGAGTGGTGAGATCGATCGGAAGCAAATGGAGAGAGCCTCACATCAGGATCCACATTTCGTTCTGGTTCCGTGGCAAGGAGGCGTCAGCCTCATCATCCCGATGACCGACATCGCCTGCCTCCTCGCGCCCCACGGCGCCGCGGTCACCATCATCACGGCGGAGCCAGGATGACGCCTCAGGGGGCTAAATAAAGGAGATTTAGTAAAAAAAAATAAAGGCTTTAATAATAAATTATTGGATTAACTACAGCAATTATAAGGAATTATTAACCTCACGTGGGGTGGGGGCTGTAGCCCGGGCAGCCCCCGCCCACGACGCCCGCCCAATGCGGCACTCGTCCGGTCCCGCGTGGAAGACCTCACAACTCCAAACTGCTCAAATTCATGTATGTTGGTGCTGCTCCTGCTGATATACAAAACATGCATGCCAAAGCTTTTTTTTTTTTTTTTTTTTTTTCTTTGAGAATCATGCATGCCAAAGCTTAAACAGGAGATTGATTCCATGAAAAAAAAAGCTCAAACAACGAGTACTTGTACTTACCAATTAAAAAGAACCAGCACATCACTGGTCGGGGCTGCAAACCTGTAGGACGACGTGACTCGGGAGGAAAGCTCCGCTTTTACATGGAACGGTCAATCTACATTTATCTGGTTGAATATGTGTAGTGGTGGGGCTTTGCTCCACGAGAGAGAGGATGGGAGGAACAATGTGGCGTTTTTCTTCTCAATTTAGATTAGATATATATTATTAGGTATACTGGTGAGTTTTTATTATCATTAATTAATAGCATTATGTTTTACACATTTCCTATACGTCTGTTGAAAGAATTCTTTGATCCATCTCTTGCGACACGTGTCCTCTCGCTCTCTGCGCGCTGGTGTGTTGGGTTCGCCTCTTATCGGGTCCAAAATGCACCCGCTAAACCACCCGCTCCTCTCTGTTTGTCCCTCCCCACTCTCTCCTCTCCCAATCCCAGATGCACTCCTATCCAACCCTCCTGGTCATCGCCGCCGGCGACCCTCTGCCTCCCTCCGGCTGCCTGCCCACTCCTCTCCTTCCTTGGCTCCGGGCGGCAAGCCTCCTCCCCTCCTATCCCGTGCGCAGCGAGCTCGCCAGCGTGCGAGCTCGAGCCCCGCTGCCGCTGCGGGAGATCCGCCCTGGCTGTCGAGATCCAGCGTACCCCCTTGACCCGCGACGGCCTTCATCTCCGAGCTGCAGCAAAACCGGTGGCTCCCGGCCCGTCCTCCTTCCTGGGCCTGTGGCCACCGGGCGGCGCGCCCCCTCCTCCCTCGGCCTGCCGCACACCTCGCCCCCGTGTCGGTGGCGGCGCATCATCTCGGCCCCAGGCCACCTCTCTCGGCGGGCTCGCAGACCGGTCGACCACTTTGCTCCGTCCTGCGCCGGACTGGCTACGACACCTCCCAGTCTGCACCGCCCCGGCCAACCACCGCTCATGTGTGTACTCGATCCGATTTCCTAGTGCGGCATAGATTTTGTGGATCCATATCGTGAGGGCGCATGGTTGGTATTTTGTGTGGGTGAGGTTGGAATGCTTATAGGGTTCGTGTCATATTGTACTGATGATAACCAATTTTTGGTGTTTTTTTTTTGGAAATGAGGTGGTGTTCTGCTAGTCCTTGTTAATTAAGATTTGGTTTGATGGATTGTTCTAGGATTTGATGGTTATTTGTGGTTGATTGAGGACATGTAGTGGGGATTTGTCGGAAAACGAAAGGTCTCAGGGGAGGAATTTGTGTGTGTGTGTGTGTGTGTGTGTGTGTGAGAGAGAGAGAGAGAGAGAGAGACTCTGACTAGCCACGCTCTCAGTTCATTTGTTGATTGTGCTATAGCTATATTCAGTTCAACTGGCTTTTGGGAATGGAGGTGCCACTCAAGTTTGCTGATCTTCCAAGCTTGCTGATCTGCCAAGAATGGAGTTTGAAATATGTTAATTGTGATTAAGGGAATTTTTTTAAATTCAGTGTAGCAAATTCCTTTGTCTGCCAAGTAACTAAGCTATTTTCATCGTGTAAGAGAAGCACTGTTCATATGGGAGATTATAGATCCATTGTTCCCTGCATGAAAAATATTGCTTCAGAAAGTCAGATGCAGGTAGTTGTTATTTATAATATCCTGCCCTTTATCTTTAGCAAATGTCACTTATTGAAACAACTACTATTCTTTTAGGTTGTTGCACAAGAAGTCCAAAGTCTTCTAGTTTCTGGGAGAAGAAAAGAGGCCCTTCAGTGTGCCCAGGGAGGTCAACTTTGGGGACCTGCAATCATACTGGCATTGCAGGTGATCAGGTCTGTTTAGCTTGAAACAACCTCCCTTTTGTTATGTAGCATGTTGCTTGACTTTCCTGCCTGGTTTCATTTCCATGTTAGATTCATTGTATTTTCCTGGACTGTTTGTACAGTTTTATGTCGATACAGTGAAGAAAATGGCTCACTTCCATTTTGTATCGGGTCCCTCTCGCGAACGCTATGCCTTCTCATTCTTGGACAACCTGCAGATGTTTTTAATGTAGAGAACAATGTCAAAAGTGACTATGGTACATCCCATCAACCTATGGAGGTACTTGCAAAGTTAATGGGTCTTTTAGTTGTGAAATATATTACTGTTTTGACCATCAAGTACTGATTATAGAATTCAAAATCAGAGTTATTAAAAACTCTTTACCTTTCTTGTTATCATTGCTGATCTCCCGTGTGATTAATGATTTCATAATGTCTTGTTGATTTGCTAACTCATGACTTTTGGGTATTGCTTATCAATAGTTCTCCCGGTTCGTTTTTACTATCGACTTTTTTCACAATTTCCTATGTGTATGGAAAGGTGGCTGCTCACTAACCAAAAATGCGAAAGTGTATGCTTGGATGAGTTCTTGGAACAGTACTATAGGAAGGAATAGGATGCACAAATAATTTGACTTTGACATGAACCACTAGGTGGTGACACATAATTGTTTTTTATCGTAAGAAGCCTCATCTTTCAGTCCTTATTGAATATACAGATTAATAGTTTAATTTTGATTGTTATTCTGCTTTAGAACCTTTTAGATTGTGCACAATAGGACTTCCTAGCAATGTCCCCGTTGAGGTCATGTCTTTGCTCGGGTTGCGGATATGTCTTTCCACCTTCACAAGGTATCACAAGTACCAATGATGCAAACTGCAAGTCTTTGCGAACTGCAATTTTAGTTTCGAGGATATGCAATATGTCCTTTTTTGTTTGTAGAGGCTACCTATTATTAAGGAAACCATTGTTCCACAAGAATCCTTCAAACTCGTTGACTAGGGAGGTGTTGTAGTGGGATGTACGTGGTTTCAGTGTAGTTTCAGAGCAGCCCACCGTGACTTTGTCACTCAATATTAGTCACTTTAGGGACTTTAGTGATGTATACTCCCTCCGTTATTGTTTATAGGGCGTTTGCCAATATCTGCCTTTGATCCAATATAGGGTGGGCCGGGTGTTGAGGCTACCTGTTAAGATACACGGTCCTTGTGCTTTCGTAGTAAAAAATTATCATTTATGGTTTGTGTTAGTTAAACATCTTGTCTTTTGTTTCTTGTTTAAAAATTACATCATTAGGAAATACTAGTTGCACTGTTCTAAATGAACAATTTGTTTTTGTAATTTTGTAATTGTGTTTTCTCGTAATTCGATTTGAAGCTGCTTTGTTGTTGATGTGGTATGTGGTCAAATTCTTGTCCTCTCGTGGTCAAATTCTTCAAATCTGTATCATTGTATTTGTTTTTTGTGCTAGGACACCACCCCTTTTGTCCTTGTTTTTCCATAGAAAATAGTTGTTAATTGTCTCTTGTTCTCTGTGGTCAAATTCTTCAAATCAGTATCATTGTCTCTGTTACTTGTGCTAGGATACCACCCTCTTATGTCCTTGTCTTTCCATAGAAAATAGTTGTAAATTATCTCTTGTTCTCTGTGGTCAAATTCTTCAAATCTCTATCATTGTCTCCGTTATTTGTGCTAGGACACCACCCTCTTATGTCCTTGTCTTTCTATAGAAAATAGTTGTAACTATAAATTAGGCTCATTTCAAGGTAGAGCAGGAATCGGGCTCATCTACCGCCGACAAGTTGTGTCATTTCTATCTTTGATACCCTGGTTGTTAAGTTGTTGGCTACAGCCGACAAGTATCACTGATCAAGGCTAAGATTGCTATGTGAGTCTTACCTAGCCTCAGCCACCGAGCCATGGAGCTTAAATCTTTTTGCCTAAAATTTTCTTCAGAAAATCTTTCACGTACTTAAATCTATCATTCCATATAGTGCTTATTCTGATTGTCTTTAGGTGTAAAATTTGGGACTTGTCAAGAGGTTCAGAAACTTCGTCTTTACAAAGACAGGTTAGTCTAAGATCCATTGTCTGCCAGTTTAAGTTGTGTCTTCACTGAGCCTTTGGTCATTATGGAATAAAGAAGGGAGATGTAGAACTAGCAATTATTTTAGTGTCCTCTTTTTGTTGGTTTTATCACTTAGCTCTGTACCTGAACAAAACTCATGCCTTATAATCAAAGTTGCACACTGCTTGAACTTTGCATTGTTGCTGGTTCTGATGACTAGCAGCTCTGACAGTTCTGAAATAATCAGCAGCAGCTTAATGGCAATTCTTCAGAGATTTTGATGACTATTGCCGGCAGCTTCAGAAATGTACTTCACATCTGAGCCAGGCATCTTGTGCAATAGGATGCTAATGCCATTGAGCTGGTAGCATCATTAGTATGGGAGAATAACTTACTGAATTGAATAAAGGAGAAATTACAGACATTGTCTTGGGAGAATCTTAGCATTGGTTGTCTCATGTGTCCAACAATCAGTGCCAATAACTAGTTGGTTGCCAATGAACAAACAGGACAAGAGAACTCTTGCTGATAACTACTTGAATTTTTATATCAGTGAACTATACCTTTTTTACTACTGAGTTTTTCAATATGTTTGTTGGCTGTTAAATTTTTCACGGTAGGCAAGCACAACGAGCTGTTAACTGAAGCCTGACAGAATGTCATCCACCTTCATCTACCATTGCAGTTCAGCATACATGTTTCAGTTCACAGGTTTCGCAATTTCAAGCACATTTTAACAAGACAAACAATATTTATTCATTCCATGCTCCACACACAAGTCGATTACATAGGAGGCACAATTGCCGTTGCAGCCTTTGGTTCAGACATTACACAGAACACTTTGAGTACATTCACATTCTTTACACTTCACAATAGTAATTAGGGATTGGATCCCAGGAATAGATTCATTATGCCTCACACTTGTACAACGAAATAGTATTACAAAGTGTTACTGATTCATTCATGTAGAGTAATTGCAGAGTAACAATGAGGATCCTCTTTTTTTGCTGATATAATCAATAGAATGGTACAAGGTTGCCATCGAGCCTCTTGTGCAGAAATTGGAGCGGCACACCAACTTGGAGCACCCGACGGAGCAGAAATTGGACGGGCGGTGCCGCCAAATAACAGCAGCCCGACGCTGGCGACATCTCCATCTCCGCCGCCGCCGCCGGGAGGCCAATGAAGCCCGGCTTCGAACGCCCGGCTCCGACGTCCCGCCCCGCCGACCAGCACTGTGCCGTGTCGTGCTCGGGCGCCATGGCCCATCTCCCTTCGGGTTCGGGTGCCAAAGACGGCAGCACCAGCCCCACCACGCGCTCCACCTCCACCGGGTCGAACTCGCCGCGCAGGGCGCTCCATCTCTCGGCAGCAAAGACCTCGATGAGGGCGGCGCGAGGACTCGAGGGGGGGGGGGAGGGGGGGGGATTTTGCAAAACAACCGAGAAAATGAGTGTCGAGGCGGGTGGTTTCTTGAAAAATGCCGGGCAACCGACTATAGCCGTGAGATTAGGATCCGGCGGCTGAGATGGAGGTTTCTATAGTTTGCACGAGACGGTTGGTTTCCACATGATACGTTCCCTTCCATTTTTTAATGAAATTGAGGGGCTTAGTTCAGAGGATTGTATCGCTATAGATAGAACGGAGTTGATGTAGAGACTTAACGTGCAGATCTTGTTCATTGTGGATCAGAATATCAGATTCCATGCTCGAATTTTGCTACCTTGGCATCTGTATTGTTTGTGCAAGTGCAATTAGTTTATTCCATCACCCGAATCATATATTGCATGGTGTCTGATGTTTTGTCCCTGTTTTAACCCTTGTAATAAAAATAAATTGTTTAAAAACAAGCAGGGACCCTGCGATACAAGACAATAAAGTAGAAAATGACATCGCTTGATTCCCTATATAAACCTTTATTTGAAGGCGCCTTTTGAAAGTAACACTTTCGCCGAGGCCGAGTGGGCGTTAGGCCCTCGAGGCCGAGGCGTGAAGTGATCACGGGGACCTCGCGAATTGTGTTTGGATTGTCCTTTGTCTTGTATTTTGTATTGTATTTTTTGTTGATTGTGTTGTATATTCGCTTGTCATGCTCCTTGTATTGTTCTCTACCCAATGTCTTTATCTTGTCATGCCCCTTGTATTGTATTTCATGTTGTGATTGTGCTAGCATGTCCGTAACTTGTGATTGCATATTGTTATAGTCTAAATTGCAAACATAGTTAAGCGCAATTTTAGTGATGAGTATATGAAATTTTGATTGATACTGATCCTATATTTTGCTTTTCTCTTTTCAGGAAGCAGTTTATGTGGTTAATAACCTGGATGGGTTTAGGCATTCAAATGGACCTGCATGTCATTAGTGAGTCCCACAATCACCTGCTCATGTTTTTCATGTTTTCTTTGGTGGTAATTAAGTCATTAGGAGCACCGGCATCCTTGCCTTTGTCGATGACCTAAAATTGTGGGTCTTGACCATCAATATCTATGTTAAAATTGGAATCTATGAATTGATAGTGAGCTCTTTGCTTAAAAGTGTACACTTTTTTTATTCTGAAGTGAGGATGTTTGAAATGATCAGTTTATTAATTTCCATTTTAGTTTGTCTTGTCTTGGCTTCTACATCGGTTCTGCTCTATCTCTTGCATTTCAAGGGTCAACCATTGCCAATTAAGTTAGAATCCTTCAGCTAGGATACTTAACCTTATGAATGTTGAGACTCACCCGGTTCAAATGTTTGAAGTCATCTTCGGGCAAGACATGACTTATTAATCTCACTTTGATCGGTTTAGCAAGTCTTGCTAACTCTAACAATTAGGCTTGTGTTTTATTCGGTTTAGCAAATCATCTCCGAGGAACAACAAGCCTAATTGTGTAGTCCAACAAGTCTAATTGATTGCATATTGTTATTGTCTTTTTCGGGAACCATGATGTGTTAAAAATGGTTGCTAATCATGTGTGCCCCCAACTTTGAGCAGATCCACGGCGAGTAGAGCAATGCAAGAATGCTTCATTGTCAAGTCCATTTTGCGTACTAAGTTGTCTAGTCGATGGTGCCTTCATCGTCAAGGACAATGCCGCATGTCACTTCAAGGTGTGATTTCGCTTCATTGTCTTATTCATGTTTAGATTGCAATTACAGAGTGAGGTTTGCTTAATAGTTTACACTTTTTTTATTCGAACTAAGTCATTGATTTCCATTTTAGTTTGCCTTACATTTGGGTTCTATATTAGTTCCCAAAACGGTTTAGCTATGTTGACTTTTTAGTCTCTCTAAGTAACTATACAATTTGGTAGATAGAGGGTTCGCTTCGATAGTTTAATAAGTGATCTATGCATCTATACAAAAGGCTTAGGATATACAAAAACTCTTAGGATATCCTTCACTATAATGATGAATTATAGACTCTTGTATTCTAAATTGCAAAGCAATTACGATTGTAGATTACAAATTTAGTTAACTGCAATATTAGTGATCACTATATGGAATTATGATTCCTATCGATCCTACATTGCCCTGGACATCTGTGTTTTGTTGGACATATGTGTTCAGTTTTGGCATGTGTGTGTTGAGATCGTACAGATTGTACATAGTTGGAAAGAAGGAAGGACAAAGAAATCGAACGAGTTCTTTGTAGACATCATCACATAAAAGTACAAAGAAAAGGACAGTAAAGGACGGGGAACAAAGGACAAGAACCGTGGGGATGAGGATGAACAAAGAACAAGAACAGGGGAACGGTGTACAGGGGAACATTTCAAACTCCTTGCTGATTTTACGGGACGTTTCAAACTCCTTGTAGTTCTAGATCTGATCGGGCCTGTGCATGAGGAAACGGTGTGTTCCTTAGTGTATTTCTTTCTTGGCCGGAGGATTCAATGGCAATTCTGTAATAACTGTTCGTGGGTTGTGGTCTTTGTTTGTTAACGGGTTAGATCTGATACCCGTTACTGTAGCGGGCCCGTTAAGAACGACTCCTGCGTGTTTCAGGGTCCGGTGAGTTCTCAACTCAATTGATTTGTATGACTAATCGACCATTGGTTTTAAATCGCATCGGTCCTAGTTGTTGCAAGAAACGGGTTAAATTTCTTGTGAAAGAGATATAGCAACTCCCTATGTTTTATAATGACAAAAGTAGGTAATTAAGATTTAAGCTTAGGGGTTACTTTAGGGTTTTCATAATGGCAAGGTGGGTATTTTTTTTAAGAACATAGATCTAACGGCTATTAATAGTAGTTGTGAGCGGAGTCCATCAAATTGATGGCTAGATCTTTCTAATTTTCCAACGTTGTGAGTAGAGCATTAATAATATGCTTGAAAAAACCCGACAAAGGAAGCAAAGTGAGAACAATGTCATCCACATACATCAACAAGTAAGTCGTGGTCAGTTCCCGGTTATATATGAAGAGCAAAGTATCCGAGAGGCGAACCTGTGATGCCAAGCATGAGGAGCCCGCTTCAAACCATACAAGAACTTGTTGAGCCGACAAACAAAATCCGGACGAGATGAAAGCACAAAACCAAAGGGTCGCACACGATTAATCGCCTCGCTGAGAGTGCCATGTAAGAACACATTCTTCACATCCAACTGATGAATAGGCCGGTTCTGAGATAGTGCTAGAGAGAGAACAACTCGAATTGTCGCAGCTTTGACAACTAGATCGAAACTCTTATCATAATCCACTCCTCCGTCCGCGTGTTATGCCTCACGGGACCCAACGAAGTCTTGTAGCGATCGAGAGACCCATTTGCGAGGAGCCGTGTCAATAAGTCCACTTGTCGGTCACAACATTAATTCTAGGGGGCGAGCGCGTAAGACACCAAGTGTTATTAGTGATTAGAGCATTATACTCGGGATCGCATAGCGAGTGCCGATTGGGGTCCGACAAAGTGCATCACGAACGGAGCATGGAAGAGGTGACATGGCCACAAAGATTGAGCTTAAGGCGATCTGTGGAGCACCTAATTGGGGGACCGATTGCATCACGAACGGAGCGTGGAAGAGGTGACATGGGCACAACATGGAGGTTAAGATGATCCACGGGCTCTACAATACCCAGCAATGCCACGCGCGTGCGCATGGGATGCGATTCATGACCGGAGGGATGGCGATCGGACAAGTAGCGGGCTTGTAGGTCCGGTTCGCTAGCAAAACTCGCGTGCACGAGCATCGGGGGTAAGCGCTTAGGATGAACTCGAGATCCTGGGAAGGAACTTCCTTTACAATTTGGTACATTTCTAGTGATGCAAAGAATCGCTTAGGATGGACAAAGTTTAATCATACGGCAACCTTCTAGGTTAGTTAGAGCCCCGGATCATGGCTTAGAACCGACCTTATTGTTCATGACTTGGTAAGCGACCCCTTGACTCCTTGGTCCGCAAGCCGTGAATGCCATGTTTTGGTATAATTTGTGGGGAGAAAGGGCTTCACAAGAAGCGATTTTTTTTTGAGACCACGCCCACCTAAGTATGGCGCGTTTTTCATTAAGAGGGTGTTGACAACACCAAAATAAATACAAACGACAGTCCCGGTAATAACAAGATTACCAACAAAACAAAGAAGAAACAAAGCTAAAAAATAGGACAAGCACGACCACTAAGAAAAAAGACGGGAAGGCCGGCAAGAGCCTCAACGAGCAAAGGGGACGAAGCCAGTGCCACTCCACCGTCATTGGGGACTTGGTCATGCCAACTCCCCATCGAGCCCGGACACATTCAGGTCCGTGAGCTGAGATGTCGAAGCCCCCATTGAGCGTAACATTCGTGCACCGCCGCTTGTATTCGACATGTCGCCCTTGAAAGCCCTCTCGAATTTGGACTCAATCTCTACATCCACCTCTTCTTCTTGGACATCATAACCCGGCTTTGGGCAAGAACACCTTTTGCTCCTGAACAAGTAGCATTTGTAGCACGCGGCCTAGCTGCAATCCCGCCACTCCGGCGTAGGGAGTGAATGGAGACAAGCGTCGCGACCGCCGCGGCCGTGGCTTTGCCCGGATGAGGGAGTGGCTAACGGGATGCGATTTCCTCCTCCGCAGTCCCCGAACCGAAGTTAATGGCACTTGCCGCAACGGCCACTCCAACGGAGGAGGGAAGACCGCACAAGTTGTCGGAGACATGGGTGTTGGCATCCACCTGGGCGTCATCCGCGGGGAGCACGGGCATGGGGGGGTGAGGCCCGTTGACCGGAGCCTCCTCGCCAACCACCCGGCGCGGCGACATCAACAATATGCAGCGATGGAAGGGGAAGGTCGCCAAGGATATGTCTGGGCCTTCAGCGGGGCAACCGTCGAAGTGGACGGGGACGCGGCAAGGGACGCAACAAGCTCGTCAAGCATCGGGTCAACCTAGACGGCGGGCCCCTCAAGCTCAAACAGCGGTGGATCCGTGGATGTAATCATCAAAGTCAAAGAGTCTTGGTGCCTTCCATAGCCCCCGTGTGGATTCGCCTCGAGCCACCAGCACCCCGCGGAGCACGTAGGGAGGATCTTGGGTACCCCACAGTCGAAGGACCAGCACGGGCCGGACAAAGGATCTGCCCGACCAAGATAGGCGCATGTTGTTCCTCGTGAGCACGATCGCCCCAACCAACACGATGTCGACGCACCGCGCCTTGGGATTTCGCGCCCGGTGGTGCCACAGGCCCACACTTTCGGCCGACCATGGTCCAAGCCGCCGTCGTGCGAGCACCCTTGCGGCGGGATGCGGAGCGCCGGTGGCGGCAGGGCGAGGTGGGGCACGGCGGCGGCCCACGCCAACGGCGCTCGGACCAACGTGAAGCCATCGGCATCAACCGGTGCGGACGCGAACACGGTGTCGAGGTAGGCCACCGGTATGCAAAGGTGTTGGAGGTCACCTAGGCGGATGATGGCGGTCGACAAGTGGCGATGCCCGAAGACGCCGACCCAGAGCCTCTCGGTGCACGTGCACGCTCTACCGGGCTGTCACTACTACAAAATTGATTTTACAAGACACTTCGAAAACATTTTACGTGGCGGGCTTTTAAAAAACCGCCACGGTTAATGGTCTCATTAACCGTGGCGGTCATTTTTTATTAACCGTGGCGGTTATAATAACCGTCATGGTAAATATCATTAACCATGGTGGTTTTATTAAAAACCCGCCGCGGTTAATAAGGCCCAGTCCAGCCGGACAAGCCCACGCGAGCCCATTATTGCTGGAGCATATAAAAGCAGATCAAACCCTAATCCACCCACCACCTGCCTCCCCTTCTCTCACTCGGATCAAAGCCCCGGCTCCCTCTCTTCCCTCGGGTCCCTCACTCCCACCGGCTCCCTCCCCTCCCTCGGTCCCTCACTCCCCCACCGGCTCCCTCCCCTCCCTCGGTCATGGCGGCGCTCGGATCCGAGGCGAGGGCGCGGGGCACCGTCACGGGCGCGGGCGCGGGCGCCTCCACCGCGACCTCCACCGCGCGGCCCGGCCACCTCCCACCACCGCGGCCCACCGGATCCGGCGGTGGCGGCGCTACTCGAGCTGTTTGCCCGGCGCCTCCGCCGGCGTGGGGCGCGAGGCACCTCCACCGCGGCGTCCACCGCGGCGGCCACCTCCACCACCGCGGCCACCGGGCGGCCACCGGATCCGGCGAGTGGCGGCGCGAGATTGCCCAATCCGCGGCGGTGGTGGCGGATCGGGCGGTGGTGGTGGCGGATCTGGCGGCGGGGGGGGCCCATCCGGCGGCGGCCTCGCCGGAACGGGCGGGCGGCAGCGCAGGCAGCACGCCCGGCGGCGGGCGGATGGGCTCGCGGGCGGGCTCGATGGGCTCCCGCGGCTCATTTTTTTTTTTTTTTTTTGTATTAACGGTGGCGGGCAAATAAAAACCGCCACCGGTTCATTGATTTTACGTGACCTTCAATCGGTGGCGGACAGGAAGACCGCCACGAAAAATCTAATTTGCCCGCCACCTTTAATCATTTATGTAGTAGTGTGTGGTCCAAGCCGCTCCCGCGCAGGCACCCTAGCAGCTGCAAGCAAGGGCGCTGCTGGAGGGCCTCCAGTGTCCCTGCTCCTGGCACGGCGACGACGGCGCCGCCTCTTGTTGTTGACTGCCACCGGGCTTAGTACCGAGGCCAGCCCCCCTGGAGCCCCAGTCGGAGAGAGCCCAGGCGGCCGTGGCTTGCGGGCGGCATCGAGGTAGGTTGAGGCAGTCGGTAGTGGCTCGTCGTCGGAGTCTTCGCGGAAGCCGTCGTCTGCCCAGCGGTGGTACTTGGGGCGGCTCTCCATGGCACCACGGGGTAGAAGGGTGTGGCATTGGGAGAGAGCTGCCACAAACACGCGAGGCAGAAGTTTTAAATTAATGGTGAAAAAAATATGATATATTATGACATGGTTTCTATGTTTTGTACCGAAGACAGGAGAAATAGTAAAATAAGCTAAAACTAGAGCGTGGCTTAGAGCGTAGCGAATCTAGCCCAGTTCGCTATATACCCTTCGGCTAGTGCCCCTCAGGCCTAGGTCCAATAAAGGGAGCCAACAACAAACTAAGGATTTAGTCTAAGTAAACCCAAAAGACTAGTGTGATAGCTATGGGTTGCCAAGTCCCATCAATTATTAATGCCGGAATGAACCTAACAATCTCCTCATCATCCATCGGGCCAAACTCTTGACTTCACACAAGCAAGAAGGACTGGATAATCTCCCCATCATTCATTTGCTTCTGCTGTAGGCGTAGCTATTTTAATATAAGGAAAGCATCTCACACTGTGGAGGCTAGGATGTTACATCAACTTCAAGAGTCTCTATATACCCTTCCTTGTTATCGATATATTTTGAAAAAAAAAAAAATGCTATCCAATAATATCAGTAATTAGATCTCCGATTATTGCGATCCTCTATTTTGAATATATTGCTGGCCAAAGATGGAGAGCAGGATTAGCTCCCTTAAGTGTGCACAACATATACAATAGCTGTTGGAAAGTGGAAACATATTGATAGTAGCTTTTATTTAAATGGATATCTCTAAATGATAATTTAGAGAGTGAGTTTAACAGATACACTTGGAGATGCTCTTACTGTTCCATTATCAACTGTTCCACTATATTAAAAAGCGCAGCACACCTTCGCTATCTCCTGTCATCTACTCAATTGCTGACCACTCCGGATGGATTCCACCTGGATTCATGTGGCGATTGACAATCTAAAACTGCGATAGAAGCATAAGACATTTAGGGTTAGAAGAAAGGAGGAAAAGGCAGAGGTTAGAATGAACAACCAGATGTAGCACACCTGCATCTTCATCCTTATATTCGCAGGTTGGGATGATTGGGATGGCTTTAGCAGCATGCCTTAGTGCAGCCTTCACTTGCTCCGTTTCCTTCCTGCTAGAAGCATCAGAACCCATATGAACCCAGACATGCTGGAGAGATAGTAGGTTACTCAGGCCTAAGTCGAAACCGCCATGACAACTGGTGATTTCTCTCACTCCTGCTACAAACAATTGTAAGTCAAGTGTTGTGAGCCTAGGCATAGCTCCTTGCTGAAACACCACAGGTCCAACAAATCCCTGGAACTCGCAGTATACGAGGCATGGGAACAACCCAGCACCAACAACAAACCCGTTAAGGATTCTGAGATCCTCATGGTCAACCAGCAGATCTAAACAGCAGAGAGCTGGCAACCTCCCAAAGACTTCGAGGTCGTCCTGCTGTAGCTCCCTTATAGCAATGGATACAAAGGTGAGATCCAGAAGAAGTGATGGATTTATCCAAGCTGGAAGTGTTGGGAACCAGCAGCAGCACCGTATATCCAGTCTTTGGAGACGTCGAGGGGCAACCCAGGCATCCAATCCACTGATGTTGCGTCAAAAACTGTTCACTTTCAGAAACTGGATGTTTTGCAGCTTGCTCAGGGACTCCACTAGCTTGCCGTTCCATTCACTCAAGAGAATATGCAGCACCCTCAGTTCTGTTAGATGACCCAGCTCTTCTATAATGTCCGCTGCAGAGCTGTCGATGCGTAAACATATGAGCTCTTCAAGGCTTGTTAGGCTTCCAATCTTTTGTGGCACTCTGGTAGACTCGTCAATGCAAAGGCGCCTCAAGTGTTTGAGCTGAACAATTGTTGATGGCAAGCTAGAAATATTGTTGCCCCTGACGTCCAGAGTCTGTAGAAATTCTATGTCTTCTATATCTTCTGGGAGATGAGAAATTTGTGTATCATATAGTCTTAGGTACCTCAAGTGGAATAAATCCCCGAGGTACTTCAGGGTATAACCTTGTGAAAGATCACAACCATGTAAATCCAATACACGTAAAACTTGGAACTTCCTAAGGACTGGAATTAGACCAACTGGAGATGGAAAGATAACAACTGACCTTACTTGTTGCAAGCTCCTAGTAGCCAGGGTCATGGCACGATCTTCTTTGCCATTTTGAAGGGACAACCTCGAATCGTATTTGATGGATACTTGTTCTCCATACCATTTACTATAGTAACAAAGTTTTGTTCACTTGACAAGTGGCGGATAAGATCAAGCACCATATCATGTATATGACATTTCTCTACCATGTTAGTGTATCTATTATGTACAGGTTGGATCATACTTCTGTTTATAAGCTCATTGAAGTAACTCTGTCCAAGTTCAAATAGGCTATTTCCTTGTTTGTCACATTGGATAAATCCTTCAGCTATCCACATCCATATCAAACGTTCCTTTTCAATTTGACAATCTTCCGAAAATAAACTTAAATATAATAAGCAAGTCCTCAGATGGGATGGCATATCATAATAACTTAATGACAAAATATTTCTCATATTCTCCACATCTAGATTGTTCTCAAGACCAAAGCCAACAGAGTTATATACCTCATACCAATCCAGCTTATTTATTGCTTTACATGCTAGTAGACTTGCCATTGTGACAATAGCCAATGGTACACCAGCACATTTCTTTAGTATCCTATCAGATACTTCATCCAACTCCTCATTAGGGCATTTTTCTGTGTCATCATTGTTTCCTTTGGTTTTGTTACCAAATATTCTTCTATATAATAATCTCCTTGAGTTGCTAAGAGAAAGTGGTTGTAACTTGTAAGGACCACCAGCTTGTTCAGCTACCTTGAGAATACAGTAGTTACAATAATTTTGTATCCAACACTACTATTAGGCAAAGCACGTTTGATCATTTTCCAGGAGGAGATGTCCCATACGTCATCAATAACAATGAAGTACCTGTGCATACGGAAAGTTAAGCTATTTAGATAAGATAGCTCTAGTTTTGTTCATATGCTTTATCTAATTAAGCTAATTTGATTAGGTACTACTAAATATTTAGTACGTAAACCAAGACTGGAATATTAAATTGTATAGCAATAGTAAGCGATGAGGAAACAAGACTTTCCGCATCCAATAGATACACAACAATAATCTTTGTGAAGGCAATCAAATGTCTCTAGTATGCCATTTAATAATAAGAACCACATGCATATGGTCACTTCACACTAGTGTTTCTCCACCTAGATTGAGTGTGTTTGCGCATGACTATGATAAGGCAAATAAAATTGTGAAATCCGTTGTGAGTTGACTAGAAAAGTTTTCTACATAATTCGAAGAAAACAATTTCTGCAAAGTGCCCATAAATTTTCAGTTAATTACATAAACTGTTGGCTAGTGTGTGTGATGTAGTCGTACCTCTTCTTTTGAAGGAATTCTCTTAGCTCGCCAATAACATCGACACTTGCATTCTTTTCAGCAGCAACTTGATAAAGCATGTCCTTGAACAATTTATTGTTGTCAGGATTTTTGTGTCACAGAAACAAAAGCTGAGCAATCAAACTGTGCTCTAAGTTTTTCATACACTGCATTAGCAAGAGTTGTCTTTCCTAGACCTCCAAATCCCACAATAGTGACTATCTTGTTCTGCTGTTCGGAAACCTCATTATTGGTTTCCATAAGAATCTGAATTAGCTCCTCTCTTGCCTCGTTGATGCCAATTAACTCTGTTGCCTTCTCATACCGAGCAAATAAACGAGGATCAACACTGACATGCTTGACAACATCACAACTAATGCTGTACCGATCTCGCCGGTTGGACACCTCTTCAACACGACACTTGATGTCTCTAATGTCAGTAGCAATCCTATGACGGATTTTGGGCTGCATAAGCAAATCGAGGGGCCGTATCAATAACCTTCTTGAAGCCACGCTGCTTAGTTGGCTTCATCTTCCCCTTGCAACGCATCATCATGAATGTGTCGATTCTGTCCTCTATTTCATAAGACAGCTCTCTCACATTCCTAGCCCAAATCTTGTCTTGATTGTCAATCCGTCCCACTGGTGTCTTGGAGATCTTCTCAAGGGCACCCTTCATGCTCTCGAGCTCAGCTTGCAGGAATTTGATGCCCTCCTTTACCTCGTTTTGCAGATTGTACTCGCTGATGAGCAGCTGCCCAAGCTTAGTAAGGAGGCTTGGCAGCGCTCCAGTCACAACCTCCATGCGGTGCCTTGGGTACGGTGCAAGGTTGGGTCTTATTTGTGTATGTATGCGATGTGCAGACTACAATGGTGGTTCTTAAGGTAGGTAGGTAGCCTTTGAGCAGAGCCGGGCCTCGCAACCCATGGTGCTTATAAGGGAAGGCAGGCAGCTACCATTTGTCATCTCTAGTGATGGTGCCACACACAGCATTTTCAAGTCATAAATACGACACCGAAGAAAGCGATTAGGATCAAACAATGGTGAAAATAAATGAATAACAAATGGAAAGAGGTTAGGAGGAAGTTGCTCGGAAAACATGTTTCAACATAAAAAAAAAGACAGAAGAAGTCGATTAGGATCAAACATTGGTGAAATTAAATTAATAACAAATGAAAGAAGTTAGGAGGAAAAAGTTGCTACGAAAACATGTTCTACATAAAAAAGAAGACGGAGAAGGCGATTGGGATCAGAAAATGGGGAATTTAAATTAGTAACAAAAGAAAAAGGTTAGGAGGAAGTTGCTAGGAAAACATGTTTCAACATAAAATGGAAGATGAAGAAGGCCAATTAGGACCAAACAATGGCGAAATTAAATTAATAACAAATGAAAGAGGTTAGGAGGAAGTTGCTAGGAAAACATGTTTTAAGCATCTTGATGAAATGGGGCACAGGTGTGACGCGATGTGACAGTCAGATATGGTGGGTCTTGACTATAGTGTTCTTATAATGGATCAAATGCAATAATCCTTGTAATAGCCATAGGTACCCTTGTAGTGCTGTATCACAGTTTAACTATAGCACTGGGACCCTTCAAGAAGAGAAATTTGTGCTCGCCTTTGGTTGGACCCTGTCAAAAGAAAAAACGTGCCACTACAAACTTTAATTCACATGATCTCTTCATCTGAGGGCAAGGACAAGCATAAGAAATCTGCAACGTCATACGAGGAACGCTGAAAAGGGCAGGCTGCTTCGAAGTCTCAACAACCAACTGCACTAGAAACCTCGCGTATTAGACTAGTAGCACGGAAGAAGCACTGCAGCTGCCTGCAGGCCTGCAAGAAACAAAACACTCGGGGATCATGACTTAGGCAGTCAACCGCAAAAAAGAAATGACATATCCAACTTCCCAGCACAAACCATGTAACAATAACGTCTAGATAAACCAAAAAGCTCTATTAATAGTTATTTATGTTGGAACGAAGGTGGTGTTTAGTTCCAGAGACTTTTTTAGTGGGACTAAAAAAGTCTCTAACAAAACCACATAGGGTGAGGTTTTTGAAACTTTTTAGAAGTTTTTAACTTTTTATAAAAGTTCCCAAAGTATCACTTGGAGAGTCTTTTTTTTTCAAAAAGTCCTATCGAAACGTGTCCTAACTAGTCGGTCAACTTGGTTTCCTTGGAAAGAAAGACACCGATAATTTTTTAATAAGGCAACAAAGTTCCAGCCTCTACCATTTAGAAATGGTACACAACTGAGAGTCATTATTACAAAAGATTGCTATGAGGCAAACAAACCCCCAAAAAACACACGAAAACAAAGTTTAGCTCATCTAGTGAGCCGGAGGCCAAAAGCAAGGGCACTAAACACCTAACCGGTTTGAGAAATTTCAACCAAACTTCACAAAACAGACATCATCAACGTTTCCCATATTCTGCATCCAGAGTCCAGAGTCAACCCTCAGCCACAGACCCCACAGTGTGTGAAAAGCCACCGACGTCACGGTGAGGTAGGATGGCAACCTGGGGAGCCCAACATCGCACTACCAAGCACTTGCTGTCGTCATTGAAGCTCTCCCGCAGCCACTTGTTGACGTTATCGGGCATCGAGTCGGCGAGTCATGCAAGCTTCTTTTTATTGACTACTCCTTTTTTAATAATGGATAAACATATCCGGCCTCTACATCCGGGGATGTACACAGCCAATTATTACACAAACTTTCAATAAAAGAATATAGAAAGCCATGGTCTTATAGATCAACCAGGAAGCTAGTTCAAACAATAAAAGTGATTCCATCCTTTATTGAAAATCTCCAAAGCAATAATTTCTAATTTCTTGCTCGTCGTTGAGATGGCTTCCTTGGCTGTCTCGTCACGCTGCAACAGGGGTCCAAGAGCGTAAACAATACGCTCCTCTGAAAATTATCGCAAAATGGAGTTAGATTTCATTTGATTAAAAATAACATCATTACGGCATCTCCAGATAGCCCAACACATGGCAGCCACCCCCACCCAAATCAAATTTATAATCTTTTTATTTTGATTAGCTAGCCAATTCCTGAACATATGGCTGATTGATCGAGGTTGAGTTAGACCAGTAGTATAAAAGATAATCCTCCAGATCATTTTGGTAAGGGGACAGTCTAGGAATAAATGTTGGATAGTTTCATTCCTATTACAGCAAATGCACTTCTGACTCTCTTTCCAATTTTTTTCGCGAGGTTGTCTTTGGTCAAGACTACCCCTCTCTGTAAAAACCAAAGAAAGATCTTAATTTTTAGAGAAACTTTTATCTTCCAAATCTTCTTATGACGAAAAAGTGTCTGTGTATTCATAAGGTCGAGGTACATCGAGCGGTCAGAGAATAACCCAGATTTGGTTAGACTCCATCTAAAGTAGTCCGACCTATCCACCAATTCGGCATTTGAGATCCATGTAGAGAAATATCTTTATATAATATTGTGCGAAATCCGCACATAACCGTAGCTAATGTTATGGCTACTAGCCCTAAACATCTCTTTTAGAAGGGCTCTGACTTTTCTCTACATGCCGATCAAGTGAGGCCATCATGCACACACACACAGGACACACCACACATATATCCTCATGGACTTTGAGATTCAATTAATGGTCGATCCAGTCTAGCACAGATCAGAATGTGTGTACTACGAACCGATGATGAGCAGCAGGTTGTACTGCAAACCGGAGTAACCTGTAGTATGGCGATGAGCTCTGGCAGCTCCGAGTAGGCGTAATCATATCAGCAACGCAAGTTAGACATGATTTTTCAAAGGATAAACAATCTGGCGACGAACTGAGACTGTGGTCACGTTGACAACGTGTTGTACGTGATTCACAGAACAGAGCATACCGAAACAGAGCATGTGGTGACCACTATCCTTTGTCCTTTCCAGTAGCCTCGTTCGACACCGAAGCAGGGCATGGTTCGTAGTTACCAGCCGTGTTTTGTCTCTTTCTTTATGTGTTTGCAGTTTCATCAGGCCGACAGGCAGCTCTAATATTTTTGGAGATTAATAGTTTCAATTTTCTTGGACAAAGAAACTGCACTTTGTCTTTTTATATGTGTTGTTGCTCACTTTCTAGGATCAGGATATATAATCAGATGGTTACTTGTCTGCCCTTGATGTTATGACCGGCGTGGTATACCAGAGGAAGGAGACCAGACGTGGCTAGGCGCAGCACGACGCGAGCCGCGCGCCATGCGACGCAGGAGCGGCAAGCTCGGGGCACACTGTTGCCGATCCTAGTTTCTAGGATATTTATCTTATTCGATATTCATTTGTAATTCCTAAAACAATAGGATCAGTTTGTTAAGATTGGGGTTTAAATACCCGAGACTTGGATTAATGAAGGGTTAGCCAGAGATGAGTTAATCTCTCTCACTCCTGGCCTCGTACTGTTCATCGTCACCGTGTTTTCGTTGTCAACCCTAGACGCCGAGCACGGCGTCTCTCCACCTCGCCCGGGGGTTACAAGCCTCGACCTCCCATCCACCACGACTACCCACTCCGTAACCTAGGTAGACACAACATTGCAGTATATACCCAGGCCTCTCAAAATAGCAGAGAGGGGATTGTGCCATTGATTAGCCATTTTGTAATAGAAAACTTTTCAGAGATAAGAGGACCACAACAACAAATGGCTATGTCTGCATATATATGTTCCTCAAGATTTTGAGGATAACATATTTTTATTTACAAAACCATATAACACAGCAATTAGAGTTCAATTTTTTTTCTAGAAAAATCTATAAATATCCTATCCAATAAGGATATCACATATGTTGGAGCTGCTCTAAGGTTAACAGTTCCATGGTACAATCCGCAGCTCTCGATCTCAAGAGTATGAATAGGAATTCGTGTAGGAATCTTATTGAATCTTTTGCATGAATATAATTATGGTTGTTAAATTACACATGAATATAATTTAAACTGTTTCTTTGGATGGCCTTCATATTGAATCTTTTGCCCATCTCATGAATATGAATCTGAGAAAGAAACAGAGGAAAATTATGGTTGCATGAAAGAAAAAAGCAACAGATGAATGGAGCAAAAACAACAACAAACAGGGTTAGCTTACCTTCAACCCCATATGTCACATATGGGGTGATTGGGATGAATCTCAAGCATATGGGTCAGTGCAGCCTTGGCCTCCTCCACTTCCTTCTCGTCGGCACCTCCGGATCAGAAGTAAACCATGACACCCTGAAGTGACAGCAGGTTCCCTAGGCCCAAGTCGAAACAAGTACCATCGCTGCTTGCAATTTCTCTCACATCCCTTGCATACAACGTCAAGAAAAGGTTTCTGAGCTTTATCATGGCTCCTTGATGGAAGAACACAGCCCCCATAAACCCCAACAGCCTGCATTCTACCAGGCATGGGAACGAACAAGCACCAACAACGAATCTCCGAGGGATTTTGAGATTCTCATGGTCCAGCTTCAGATACAGATGACGGAGTGCTGGCAACCCCCCAAGAATTGCTAGATCCTCCTGGTGCAGCTCCCTCACGTTGATCCACAAGGAGGAGAGGCACAGAAGTGAAGGAGTCATCCAATTTGGCAGCCTTGAGAACCAGCAGGATTGTAGCTGCAATTTACGGACGTGTCGAGGGGCGATCCATGCATCGAAGTTGTATTCACCACCAGATGCCCAGATAGCTAGACTCTGGAGTTTCCTCAAATTGCATAGGCACCCAACCAAAGATTTCTCCAAGGAGTTGTTCCAGAAGAAAATTTCTAGCTCCCTCAGTTCTGTTAGATGGCACAGCTCTTCTGTCATATCTGTGAATTCGTCGCAGATGTATAATCTTGAGAGCTCTTCAAGGGATGTTAGGCTCCCGATTCCCTTAGGAACTCTTGTATTTTGGTCGACACATAGACACATCAAATGTCTTAGATGAACAATATTTGGTGGCAGGCTACCAATGTTGCTTCCCACTACGTCCAATGTCTGTAGATATCGCAAGTTTCCAATTTCTTCTGGGAGCTCATTAGTATAAGTCCTTCCAAGTCCCAAATACCTCAAGTGAAATAGATTTCCAAGACTCTTAAGATCACAGCCTTCTGGGAGATAACTACCTTTCAAATTTAGTACACGCAACACCCTGAAGCTAGCAAGGGCCGGTATTTGATCAAAAACAGGTGAAAAGGTAATAACTGACCTCACTTGCAATATTCTCGAACTAGGGACTGGACTAGCCAGGTGTACAACGCTGTTCTGTAGCGACAACCTTCGAAGCATTTTTGATGGAGATGTGTTGTGCTCACTGTTCAATATGGTAACAAAGTTTTCTTCACTTGACAAGGAACGGATAACTTCAAGAACCATATCGTATGCGGCAATGTTCTATCACAGCCTCATGCCTGTCGTACACAGGCTGGATCATACTTGTGTTTATAAGCTCATTGAAGTAACACTCTCCAAGTTCAAATAAGCTCTTCCCTTATTGCTCATATTGTATAAAACCTTCAGCTATCCACATCCATATCAAATGATTTTTTGTAATTGGGTAATCTTCTGGAAACATACTTAAATATAGTAAGCAAATCCGCAGATGGTATTTCAGATCATAGTAGCTATATGCCAAAATCTTTCTCATATTCTCTACATCTGTACTATCCTCGAGTCCATTACCAATAGAGTTGTACACCTCGAGCCATTCCATTTTGTCTCTTGCTTTATTAGCCAACAAACTAGCTATCGTAATGATAGCTAAAGGTACACCGCACATTTCTCCAATATTCTATCAGATACGTCTGTTAGGTGCTCATCAGGACATTTGTATTTTTTCATCATTGCCAAATATTCTTCTATAAAATAATTTTCTGGAGCTTTCATGACAGAGAGGGCTCTCATGCTGTAAGCACCACCAATTTCTTCAGCTACCTTGATGTTACGGGTAGTTGTGATAATTACATGTCCACCCGCATTATCAGGCAAAGCACATTTAATCATATTCCAAACTGAGATATCCCATATGTCATCTATAACAATGCAATACCTACACACATAACAAAGGAATATCATAACCAAATTTAGATTTTTTTTTTGGACTAAGTACCAACATAATCTTTATGTGTGCAATAATTGCTACTACGGAAAATATGGTGTAGATTAAAAAAAAAATACTCGACCCATGGGGGTAAGATAGCCCCGGGCATTGCGCTTAAGAAGAAGAATACCTTCTCACGCTGGTCGAAAAATCCCTGAACCCCTGCCCCACCCCGAGACGGGGGCACCGTTACCCAAGTGAGAACCAGGCCGGACCTAACTACCTGTGCATTGACCATGGGACAAGCGAATGCCCTAGCCCGGTTGAACTAGAGGCTCGTTGGCGTGTAAATTAACAATGGAAAACAACATTCATATACATACAAAATTAACGCTAGACTTAGTGATTTATTGTACTATTCATTCATACCTCTTTGCCTGAAGGAATTTCCTGATGGCATCAATCAAGTGCTTCAAATCCAGTGTTTCTTCGTTGATGTCCATGCCAAGTTCAGAGAGTATACCCCTGAATAATCTCCTCATGTCGGGAGTTTGAGACACTGAAACAAAAAGCCCAGCAATCGAATTGTTCTCTAATCTTCAGGTACACAACATTAGCAAGAGTTGTCTTTCCCAGGCCTCCACACCCAACAATGGAAACTACCCTGCCATGCTGCTTTGCCACTTCGTTGCCTTCCACCAATATCTTGATTAGTTCATCTCTTGCTTCGTCAATACCAACGAGCTCTCTGTCGCCTTTGTGTAATGAGCCAACAACCGAGGATCTACAGCATCAGGCCTAGCTCCAACACCATCAATCTTGTAGACTTCCGCCCCGCTCGCGCACCTCAATGACACGCCTCTTGATGCCTCTAATGTCCATTGCAACCTGACGGCGAACACGGAACCTTGCTCATCGGTTCGTAGGAATGACCATTAATTAATTAATGATTCTCAAAGTCCATGAGGATATATGTGTAGTGTGCCCAGTGTGTTTGTTTGCTCATCGGTTTGTTTGCATGATGGCCTTACTTGGAGTTTGTCGACACCACACATCACCATGCAGGCCAAGCATACGCAGCTTGCATGGTCAGATGCATGTCTATATAACAAACGGTGGCAGCAAAAACATCTCTGCACTCTGCACAAGAAACAAGAAACTCAGATCATTTGCAAACACGAGAGTGGTGAGATCGATCGGAAGCAAATGGAGAGAGCCTCACATCAGGATCCACATTTCGTTCTGGTTCCGTGGCAAGGAGGCGTCAGCCTCATCATCCCGATGACCGACATCGCCTGCCTCCCTCGCCTCCCACGGCGCCGCGGTCACCATCATCACGGCGGAGCCAGGATGACGCCTCAGGGGGGCTAAATAAAGGAGATTTAGTAAAAAAAATAAAGGCTTTAATAATAAATTATTGGATTAACTACAGCAATTATAAGGAATTATTAACCTCACGTGGGGGGCTGTAGCCCGGCAGCCCCCCGCCCACACGCCTCCCGCCAATGCCGCACTCGTCCGGTCCCGCGTGGAAGACCTCACAACTCCAAACTGCTCAAATTCATGTATGTTGGTGCTGCTCCTGCTGATATACTAAACATGCATGCCAAAGCTTTTTTTTTTTTTTTTTTTTTTTTTGAGAATCATGCATGCCAAAGCTTAAACAGGAGATTGATTCCATGAAAAAAAAGCTCAAACAACGAGTACTTGTACTTACCAATTAAAAAGAACCAGCACATCACTGGTCGGGGCTGTAAACCTGTAGGACGACGTGACTCGGGAGGAAAGCTCCGCTTTTACATGGAACGGTCAATCTACACTAGAACGTCAGGCGCCCTTTGGGCGCCCTACAATAACATCATGAGAAAAAGCTACAATCCATATATCTTAGACACAACTATATAATTAAAATCAAATGATAAGGTTATGAACTTATGATCTGGGCACAAACATTGGTATATATCATATCGCCGCAGCATTAGCATCTAATATAAAGTATATCTTAACAGATGCTTAGCACAAATTATAAAGCTACCTCATCTTTCTGTATATTGCCTCTCCGGCTTTGTGGTTTGTTTCAGTCGTACATTACATATCCATTCGTTGCAATTTACAATTCGGGCGTCCTACCATGAATACTCTACCACAGCTTTAAATTTCAGCAGTCTTGGCAACAAATTATACAGCTTGTTATTCTAGAATATGAGGCGCCGAAGTTTGGTAAAAAACCTATATAGCTATAAACTATGGCCAAAACAGCTTGTTATTCTAGAATATGAGGCGCCCGAAGTTCGGTAAAAACCTATATAGCTATAAACTATGGCAAAAAATATAGCAAAGATTTTCTCGCTTCATAAAAGGATATATATTTTTTTAATCTTTTTAGTGTATATAAGCTCTAGGATTCTTGCTGGATCTATAATAGACTAAATAAACCAGATAATATAAGCTTCATATAGTTGAAGATAGAGACAAGAGAAAAAACCAAGCTACGTAGTGTTGTCTATAGCTACAGCAGCCAAGCTTCAATTGCAGCAGCTGTAGCAAAAGCAACCATTTTGTAGCAGCTGTTTTTCAGATGCAGTTGCACCAGTGCAACACCACAAAAACTGCCAGGAACAAACCATCGACATTGCAAATGGTAGGAATAAATTGTCAACAATATTATGGTCATTGAATTTACAAACAATACATCTGCATAATAACCTTGTTCCATTACTCTCTAGCTTCTCAGACAAATGATCCGTTCGCAACATTAAGCATACATAGGACTATAGGAAGACATGGTCTTAGGAGAAGGGAAACATCTATTGGGTTAGAGAATGTCGTTAGTCCAGGAGAGCAATGGATAAGCTGTTGATGTCAAGATTATCTTCAGCTACCTACAAATGCAGTATGGGGAGTTATTCTGCCTGCAAGCATTGGAACCATAAGAGCACTCACAATGCAGACTCTATCATGGTTTCTATCCTAATTTATTACCCCTCTATTTATTGCTTTTTGCTGATGTGGCGCTATATTTATTGAAGAGAAAGAGGAAAAACACAAGAAACCAAGTCTAACTAAGAAACCAGGTCTTCACGTAAACCAAGACAATTTGTGAAAGTGACAAGTGGGCCATGTGACATCATGATAGAAAATTGCATTATGGGAGATAGTTTCTTGACACAATGTCCAAGACTATAGAAACCATGATAGTTTCTAGCACTGTGAGTGCCCTAATAGATTTGTTAAAAAATACGGAAAGAAATGCCTTCATCATCATATTGCAAGGACCATAAGGGCATGTACAACCCACAGACGGGGTTCGTCTCTAAGCGTCTCGAATTTATCATACAAACAGATATAAAGACATGTCATACAATCCACAGATAGGGGAGTTGTTTCTAAGCTATTTAATGTTTTGCATATAGATAGGAACAACTGCAAACAAAATTTTTGCATACCATTGTGTGCCTATCACCGGCCATAACTGCAAGAACTGCTCTCTCTATATATAATTCTGGGAACAATATCTCAATGTCACTATTCTGAGAAGCAAAGAGCAAGTAAAAATAGAATATCACCGGCCAAAAAAAAAAAAGTGCACCATAATCAGATCCTGATACTTTGGTTCATATCCTGATACTTTGGTTCACATTTAGAAAACACATACGTGCTAAATCTCATTCAGAAAAGGGACTCCAATGCACACCTAGGACATACTCAGAAATTTCTATATAGCACAATGCCATCCAACAAGGTTCTCAGTGTTGCAACTCGAAGAGGTCAGTCCACCTGTGCACAGCTTTTTTTTTTTTTTAAAACGAACCGGCAGGAGAGCTGCCCGCTATATTAAAAAGAAGGAGACGCCAGACGGCGCAAGTTACAAAGAAAACAAACACCAAAAGAAAGGGAAAAAACTAAACTAAAGCTAAAACAAAACTAACTAACTCAACTCACCCGGTTGGATTGGGACATCAACACGGTTACCACTCAACGGCCAACATGACCGAGACTCAAAACCAAGCATAGCCGCAGAGGAGGCAAACACAACTACAAACAAACCACCCACAAGCCGCACAAGTGCAGTCATCGAGAGCCTTGACGAAATCCATGCGAAGATAACAAAGGGGCGGACGCCACCACACCGAGGCCACCGCCGCAGCGGGACCCTACGCCGTAGTGCCGCTGCAACAAAGCCGTCGTTTGATGGAATGAAAAACACCAAGACCGAGCCTCCACAACGCGGGGGACCTCGCCGCATCCGCCGTTGTACTCCTCTTGTGCGCGGGGCCTCCATGCCACGCCCGCCACAACGCTCATGCTCCAGTCTCGTTTCAAAGGTTGCCATCAAAACAACGAGCAAAGCGCCCCACCCACGATGATCATCTTGAAGCAAACCGGACCGCCGCCGCCCAGTAGATTCGACGTTCCCTCGTAGCATCTCAGCGCTAGAGGTTGCCACGATCAAGCGGGAAGAGCGGGGTAGTCGCCGCGCCATCTTCTCGGCGTTGTGCCAGGGTGGTTCCAGCCATCTTTGGAAAAACCCGCGCGGGTGTGGCCGCAAGCCGAGTCATCCCGATGCCGTTGCGCAAAAGCGCCGTCCGCACCGCACTGGCGATTCTGCGAAGCTAATGCCCCCGCCGCCTTGATCAGCGCAGCGGCCGGACGACAAAGAGAGATGACACTGTCCACGGCAGAAAGCAGCCCTCCTCATCCGGTGGAAGCCAACACCCTTCGCCTTCAACACAAGCGGAAGAGCCAGCATTGGGCGAGCTGCCAAAAGCGATGGATGGCAACACCGGCGAGCCGGAGTCTCTAGAGAGCGGCGCCTCAAGAGGGCACGGCGCCAATGGCGCCCGTCGTCGCTCATCGATGAGATGGATGGGTTTTTTCACCGAGAGGGCGTTGTCGCGGCGGGTTATATCTCCCTCATGGCGCCCCCAGCGAGAGGCGGCGTCAATAGCGCCGCCGCCATGCCACCCGGCATGGTGGCGAAAGCTTTAAGCTTGGAGCATCAACCCCGCCGCAGCGCCTGACAGCAAGGCACACTGCTTTTCCACCACAGGGACAGCCCACCACGGCAACTCCTCCATCACAATCCGCGTACCACACCACGAAGTCTCCCTCCTCTGCTGCTCCTCCCCGCCACCACCTAGGACAGCGTCGGCCCATTGACAAGCACCCTCACCGGTATGCTTCGCGCGCCTCCCTGCTTGCACCACCCGACGGCCACAGCCGCAGCTCTGCAACACCCGGCACCTCGCCGGTCGGTAAGCGGAGGCGTACGGCCTCACCGCATCGCCCGCTGCCGTCGACCCCGAACCATGCGGCCCGGTCCAGCGCGGCAACACGCCACCACCATCCCGCCCCGCGCCATGACTGCCCGTCTGCTGTCGGCCTCGCGACCTCCTCTCAGCGCGCGGCGGTGAGTCGGCGCCATCGGGCGCCAACTCCCGTCTTTGGCGGCCTCCACGTCGAAAATCCAGCGTGGGGATGGCGGATCCGGTCTCGGGCCCGGATCTGCGCTCACGCCACCCGGGCCGTCACCATGGCCGCGGGGTCGAAACGCGCCCCGCCCGCCCCGCTCGAGGGCGCGCCCGGCGGGATGGTCGAAAGGCCCACCGCCGCCCGTCCTTAGGACTGACCGGGCTCGGCCGGCCCCTCGCGCGGCGGGGGAGGAGGGGGCCTCGGCGGCGGCGAGCGGGGTGCCCGCCGCGTCGCCAGCGAGGCGACGGCGAGCTGAGGCGTTTGTGCGAAGCTATTTGGTATGAATACACATTCAGTTTGGTATAGTATAGTACATAAAGTATGCAACACCAAACCAAGGCCGGAAGCGAGGAATCCATCGGTGAGCGCGCACGCCCGGGGACGCGAGTGCGCGCGTCAAGCCGCCATCACCACGGCCGGCGGAGGCCCGCGGCGCCGAGCTACCGCCGCGGCCGTGGCGAGAAAGGGCCCGGCGCCAGAGCCCGCCACCACGGCAAACGGGTGGGCTTGGGGTCGCCGCGCCGCAGCGGCATCCACCTGCAGGCGCGAAATCGCTGTTGCTGCGGCGTGCCTTTGCTGGACCAGCGGGATCCCGGCGCCCAGTCGACTATTGGAGCGGCGCTAGCGGCTGGCTGCTGGGCGTGCTGCTCGGCCTCGGAGAAGCGGGACATGGCCGTCGTTACAGCGGGCTTCTTTGTGGGCCTTCACCGGCCGCGGGCACGGCGACTCTACAGCGCAGCGCGCTCACGGGAACAGCGAGGCACGAGCCATCGGCGTCCTCCCGGCTGCGGTGCGGCTCCTCCCACCGCGCATGCGGCGGCCAGGGGCGTGAAGCTCCGCCCCGGGGCGTTCCTCCGCCGACCGCCTGAGAGCAAAGGGAAGGGGAGGAAGGCAGCGGCGGAAGTAGGGGAAGGCGGCGCATAAGCGAGGGAGGAGAGGCGGGAGGGAGGGCGCGCGCGGAGGGAGGGGATAGGATGGAATGCGGTGCGGTTGGAGGGAGAGGGACCGAGGGCGGCAGCACGGGCTGGAGGCGAGCACCGCGCGAGCGGGTGGCGGCGTGTCGAACCAGGAGAAGGCCACCGATGCACGGAATCCTGTGGGTGCCCAGGAAACGCGAAAGTGACTTTTTAATAACCCCGATTTATCTGGTTGAATATGTGTAAGCGGTGGGGCTTTGCCCCACGAGAGAGAGGATGGGAGGAACAATGTGGCGTTTTCTCTTCTCAATTTAGATTTGATATACTAGTCCATCAACCCGTGCTCGCAAGGGTTAAAAAGGTTAGGAGACGCTAATTAATGAATTTTTTATATTTTTCTATTTACTACTGTTCTAAAATTATAGCTATAATAGATACTCTTGATTATTCATTTTTATGTACTTTTCATAGGTATCCATTAGCTTTTTCTTTACATAGGACCTCTTTTTATCTTATACATACATTTAGTTGAATATTTGTTTAAACTATAACCATGGCTTTAGCTACAATCTATTTTGATAACATGAACCTAAATTTTGAGATTATTAGTTGCTCGAATACGATGACTATTATATTTACAATGGTGATTATAGACTACCAATTTGGTGGCAAAATGTTTGAGGTTTTTGTAAGAATTTTAGGATCTAATTTCTAGCTAGTCATTTACATGAGTAATTTCTAGGAATATTTTTTTCAAGCATGATTTCTGGTTAGTTGAAACAGAAACTTAAAGTATGTAAACCCTTATCACTTTATGTGATACCTGAAAATCTATTATTTAACGTTCATTTGTCTATCACTGTTAATTTGAAGTGCCAATGCTCATTGTTGCGCTTATTCGGATATCATTTTTTATTTTGTTAAAAGAATATTCTAAGCCACAAGCTACCTAATGACACAAATAGTTGTTTTAGTATTGATCATGGCACTCAAGATTTTAAATTTATTATATTGTATTAATAGTGTAGTATTAAATAAATAAATCTTGTAATTAAATTACTAATGTTCATATATAATATTATGTTGCAATGGAATTGTTTTGAACTTTTTTTGAGATAATAACTTGCAAAGTTTATTATGATGAGTATTAATATAACCTATTTTTGTACTCTTGATGAGCTTATAAAATAATTATTTATCCTAATGTATACGTGCCTTGGTCTACACACGAGTGGAACATAATACTGACAAAACTGTATATTCAGATAGCTTTGTGCATATATTTACCCGATGATGTTGAATTATTTTTTCATAAAAGCACATATTGTATCATCTACATGTAGATTTGAGAGATTTATGTTAATTGTTTTGTAATGGTTAAGATGGTACATGGAGCTAAGGCTTCTGTGTTATTTGATTCTGGAGCTACATGTTCATATATAGCAAAACAAGTTTGCACGAGAGCCACAGACTACCAGTCACACCCCGCACTGAACCCCTATACACTAGCTCACCTATGGGAACCATCCGATGCACCCACAGATGCAAGGGAGTGATAATCACCATTGAGGGACACCCTTTCCTAGCCGACCTCATCCTACTTCCCTCGAGATGGCCTGGATGTCATTCTGGGAATGGATTGGTTAACGCACAAAGGAGTGATATCTTGCTCACCAAGATATGTGGAGATCACCCACCCTAGTGGACGTGTGATCCGTTGTATACCTCACCAAGATAGAACAGTTTCTATGTTGTGCACACTAGAAACAAAGACCTTAGAGGAAGTGCCCATAGTGTGTGAGTACCCGATGTGTTTCTGAGGAGTTGCCGGGTATGCCACCCGATCGAGATGTAGAGTTTGTGATTGAACTTCACGCCAGAACAGGGGCCTATTGCTAAGAGAGACCTATATATGTATGTGGGTTGATGAGCTAGGAGAGCTCAAGAAGCGGCTTATGGAGTTATCGACAAAGGATTCATCAAGCCTAGGGCATCACCACAGGGTTCTCGGTTCTATTCATAAAGAAGAAGGATGATACACTCAAGATGTGTGTGGACTATCGAATCGAATGCGATCCACGATCAAGAACAAGTATCCACCGCCAAGGATTGATGACTCGCTAGATCGGTTGCGCAATGCCAAGTATTTCTCCAAGATCGACCTTCGTTTCGGCTATCATCGATGAAGATCCGAAAGGAGGATATTCCCAAGACAGCCTTTGTCACTCGGTATGGACAGTATGAGTTCATTGTAGTGTCCTTCGGGCTCACTAATGCCCCGCCTACTTCATGAACATGATGAATAAGGTATTCATGGGGCGAACTTGACAAGTTCTTGGTAGTGTTCATTGATGATATTACGATATACTCTGCCACCCAAGAAGAGCATGAGCAACATCGAGGATTGTTCTCGAGAAGTTGAGACAACACCCGGCTCTATGGCAAGTTCAGCAAATGCGAGTTACGGCTTGAAAAAGTTGCATTCTGGGTCATATTCTTTGACTGAAGGAGTAGCCGTTGATCCCTCAAGATAGAGGCGTGCGAGAAGTGGGAGCAACCACTCAATGTGACCGATGTCGAAGTTTCTTAGGATTGGCGGGATATTATCGCCGATTCATCGAGAACTTCTCCAAGATAGCAAGACCCATGACCAACCTCTTGAAGAAGACCAAAGGGTTTGAATGGATGCACGAGTGCGAGAAGAGCTTTCGGACTACGAAGAGAAGCTCACTACCACACCTGTGCTAGCCCTACGATATCCAAAGCAAGACTTTGTTGTCTATTGCGATGCTTCCGGACGAGGGATTGGGATGTGCGTGATGAGAATGGGAAGGTCATAGCTTATGCTTCCCGAATTTGAAAGAGCACGAAACGGCATTACCCGACTCATGACCTTGAGCTAGCAGCTATTGTGCATGCCTTAAAAATGCGGAGACACTACTTGATTGGGAACAAATGTGACATCTACAGCGATCACAAGAGCCCTGAAGTACTTCTTTACTCGGGAAGATCTGAATATGAGATAGCGAAGATGGCTCGAGTTGATTAAGGACTATGACACGGAGATACACTATCATCCGAGGGAAAGTTTAACGTAGTCGCCGATGCTTTGAGTCGCAAGAGCTATTGCCATGCCTTGGTCACATCCGCTCTACCTCCGAGCTGAAGCAAGAAATCGAAGACTACCGGTTAGAGATAGTACCACATGGTACGTTGAATGAGCTTTGAGTACAGTACAACCTTGCGGACAGAATTCGTAAAGCACAGCCCAGCTGCCCTGAGATTCAGGAAATCAGAAAGCTTATGAAGAAAGGCAAGTGCCCTGAGTTCCATGAAGATGAACAAGGAACAGTCTTGTACAAAGATAGAATTTGCGTACCTATAGACGCAACCTTGCGAGAAGAGATCCTATCAGAGGGTCATGATTCCAAATATTGTATCCACCCTGGTAGTACCAAGATGTATACCGATCTGAAGAAGCACTTCTGGTGGGTTAACATGAAAGCAGATATTGCTGGACATGTGGCTCGTTGTGACATTTGCAACCGAGTCAAAGCAGAACATAGAAGACCCGCTGGATTGTTGAAGCCGCTAGATATTCCAATGTGGAAATGGGAGCATATCTCCATGGACTTCATAAATGGATTGCCACGTTCACCAAAGGGTAATGATTCTATTTGGGTGATAGTCGATCGTCTGACCAAAGTATCTCACTTCGTGACAATCAAGGTTAGCCACTCTGCCGAGAGACTAGCAGATTTATATGTTGAGCACATTCTTCGGCTACATGGAGCCCCTACACATATTGTGACTGATCGAGGATCAGATTTCCTGTCCAATTTCTGGAAGGGACTCAACGATGCCATTGGAACTAAGTTGGACTATAGTACGACTTACCACCCGCAGACCGATGGACAAGCGAGAGAGTCAACCAGATTCTAGAAGATATGCTACGAGCTTGTGTTACGAAGTATGGAAGTGATTGGGAGAAGTGTTTACCTCATGGGAGTTCTCCTACAACAACAGCTACCGATCTAGTATCAAGATGTCACCTTTTGAGGCCTTGTATGGTAGATCCCGCAGAACCCCTCGATGTGGTCACACGGTGAGGAGAGATCATTCTTTGGCCCAGCTAAGATCAAAGAGGCTGAAGAAGGAGTTGCCCAAGTGCGAGAGAATTTGAAAGCTGCACAGAGTCGACAAAAAAGCTATGCCGATAAGAGACGGAAAGACCTCAAGTTCTTTGTTGGAGACTTCGTGTACCTCAAAGTGTCCCCACTCCGAAACACCAAGAGGTTCCACGTGAAAGGAAAGCTTGCCCCGAGATAATGAGGACCGTATCGGATCCGGCGTGAGAAAATTGGCAAGTTGGCCTACGGACTTGAGCTACCTCCGAGTTGGCGGGGAGTACACCCCGTGTTTCACGTGTCACAGTTACGCAGATGTTTGAGAGTGCCAGATGAGCAGATACCTGTTGATGCCCTGGACATTCAGGAGAACCTAGAATACAAGGAACATCCCATAAAGATTCTCGGCACAGATGTCAAGGAGACAAGAAGCAAGACAATACCCATGTGCAAGGTTCAATGGAGTAACCACACAGAAAGAGAAGCGACATGGGAGAAAGAAGCAGATCTTCGGTTGCATTACCCCTACCTCTTTGAAAGGTATGTATCGCCTAAATCTCGAGGTCGAGATTCTAATGAGGGGGTAGGACTATAACAACCCGAAAATTTCAACACCTAAAAATTGCAACCAACAAATTTTTTTTCTTAAATAGCCCATGATTGATGACTTGTCATGTAGGAAAACATTTCCTAGTTGCACAAGTAGCACCCAATTAAATTTTTGTTGGGCATTTTGCATTTTAATCAACCATGTAATGAGTTGGGTTTTATTTGATTTTTATGTGATGCTTAATAAAATCAACCCCTATGTTTTTAAATAAATCTTTCCTCTTGTTGCCATCCTTTGGACATGGCTACCCACTAAACCCCTAGTGACCCTAGTGGACCTCCCAAGTGTATGTATATTGGCAACATATACATATGCATATAAGTGACCAAGGAGTAGAATGGAAAAATAGAATTAGAAGATAGAAATAAGAAAGAAATTAGAAAAGGGAGAGGAGGGAGGGAGGCCATTTCGGCTGGTGGCCCCAACTAGCTAGCCCGGCAAGCCAAACCCGATGGTAGAGCCGCTCGTGCTGGCCCAATGTCGCCACCGTGCCCAAGCTGCATATAGCAGGGGCAGCCCCCGTCTTTTCCCTCGTCCCTCTCACGCCGGCCGACCCGGCGCGTGGGCCGGGGCCCCACGTCATTTGCTTCTCCCTTACCTCCCGCGCCGCGCCCAGAAAGGCGGGGGGACGCCACGCGCCGCGCGCCCGCGGCGCCCGTCCCGCTTCGCGGCAAGGGAGGATGCGCCCTAACGTTGCCACAGAGCCCGGTAGGCGCGGGGGACACGGGCGTAAAATTCCCTCTTTGCGGAGGTAAAGTTGCGCTGTTCCCCGATGCCACCGTGCGTCATCGCCGCCCGGGACGCGGGCCTGGCCGGCGTTGAAGTGGAGAATGCCCGGCACCGCGTGATCGCGAGCAACGAGCAAAAAGCCACACGATCGCCCCGCGTCCCCCATACGCCGTTCGATTGCCACCCGCGCGGCCATGGTGCGCCGCCCTATAAAGGACACAGGAACCGTAGGGTTTCCCGAGCCACCGCCCCGCCACCGGTGGCCTTGCCCTTGCCATCTAGCCACGGCGAGAAGGAGGAAGGAGTGGGAGGAAGGAGAAGAGGGAAGAGAGGTGCGCCCGTGTCGGGCGCTTGGCCGCAGCGAGGGGAGCACCGTCAGCGTCGGTGCTGCGTGTGCGGATACGCGCGGACGCCGCCGCTGCGGTGAGCACCGCATGGCCCGGACCAAGAAGAGCACGCGAGCCCCGGGCTGCCACCTCAACGCCCGACCAAGCGGGCCCGCCGAGGGGCGCCGTCGCCCGTGCCGTACCAGCGAGCGGGTCGCGGGCGGGCTCGCCGCCGCCGGTCGACTACGCCCGGCGCTGCTGCTCGGCCGCGACACCGCGCAGCGCCCGTCACAGCCTCGACCCGCCACTACCTCGACCAACCGGCCGCCGAGAAGTCCACGGTGAGCCTTCCGCCCGCCCGTGCCCACCGTGTTCACACCCATGCCGCCGCCCAGCGTTCTCACTACACCGGGCGCAAGGCCGAGCTTTCTTAGCCACGGTGAACACATCGTCGTCTTGTGCACATTCATGAGCCAAAGGGCCACTTTGCGAGCTTCCGTGCTTTCGGGAACGCCAATGTCCGACACGCCTTCGTGACGCGAACCGCCATAGCCATGAGCCCCCATGCCACCTCCACGTTCCGGCCAAACCACGCCGAAATCGACCACCAAACCCTTGTATCCGTAACCGCCTTGATCCGTTGAGTAGAAAGGACATATTCGTTTGCCTAGATGGGGACCTAGACGCCGGGACGCGCGACCTTGCCGGCGCGCCGCCGCCGTCGGCGCCCGCCGCGCGCCTGGCGTTCGGTGAAGACAAGCCGTCTCCTTGGGAGCTAGTGGACCCTCAAGCTTCGCCTTGAACCCGTGCCGTAGCCACCTAGTCGGATGGAGGAAAGGCGTCGTTTTGCCCGCCCTTGCCGGGCGGCATGTCGCCGGGAGCGCCGCCCGTGCGTCCGTTCCCGAGCGCCGCCCACGAGTTATGGTCGTCGGCGCCGCCTCCTATGCCATGTTCTTGAGTCCAATCAAGGAAGGCGCCCATTTCGGCGTCATTTGAAGCCCTCGCGGTTACACGCCCGCTCACCGTCCGCTGCGGATCGCCGTCGCGCGGCCGGGCCGCCCGCGGTCGCCCGTCGTCGCCTCGGATCGCCACGAAGGACCACCGGACCACGTGGGTCGGAGGGTGAGAGGAAAGGGGAGGGTTTGCCCGACTTGCGGCGCGCCGCCCACCGCCGCCGTGCCTGCGCCGCTGCGTCACGGGACGCCGGGCTCGAGGGGCGACAATCGCGGCCTTGGCCCCACCATGGCCATAGGCGGACCGGCGAAGCCCTAGACGCCCTCCCGTTGCTCGCGAGCCGCCGAGGGCGCGGCAGCGCGACCTCGTCGCCGGCGCATCTTGCCCGCCATGGTAAAGCGAGAGGGGATTGGGGAGAGTAGCGACAACCGGTTCCTAGACCAAGCCTACCGTGAGCCGGGGCGAGCCGAGGAAAGGTGGACCATGCCCACCGAAGACCACGTTGCGGTCTATGGACCCGAGCCTTGGGTGCACCATGAACCGGCCCAAGATAACCCGTCGGTGGACCGAGCCCTTTGGAAGCCCCAACGGGCCACGTGGATAGCCTACACAGCGACACGTGTCCGAGCCGGGCAGCCCAACCCGCCCAGACTTGGCCCACATCCGGCCCACTTGGCCCATTAAGAGTTGACCCGGTCAACGTCGACCGTTGATGGGTCCCACCGCCCCACCTCGCGGTCATCGTAGCCATGGGACCCACGTCATTGGTTGCCACCGTCGGATGCCTTGCGTCGGCGATGGCGTCATCATGGCGTCACTCGTGACGTCATCGCGGACCCACCTGTCAGCCACCGTTTGCCGCTGGACCCGCATGGCGTCATGCTGACGTCAGCCGCCCAACCAGAAGCTGCCACGTGTCAGCGCTTGGTTTATCCAGCCTTTTTCCATTTTCAGAATATAAACCGATCTTAGGAAATTCATAGAATATTCATACGATGTCGGAAAATTATGAAACAACAGTCCAAATTTTTCTAAAATCGAGCTCTATGTCATAGGGTTATCTATGAGTGCATTTGGATCTTTTTTTGGATATTGTTGCTTCTTTGTGGACCTCTAAAGGAGTCGCTTATCGCGACTTTACGTTACGTTTCAGTCCGGAGTGGAGTCGATCCGGGAGGAGGACCCCCCGTGCGACTACGCCAAGTGACGGAGACTAGTACCACTACTTCCTGGACATCGCAGGTGTCATGGCAGCACTTTGTTTTTGAGAATCCTATTTAGACATTGCAAATAGATATGCTAGCGCTTTTACTTTACTCATTTGCTAGTATATATGGGTGCATGCTTTTGCCTGAGCCTGATATGCCTTGATTGAAACCCATCCACCAAATTACCCAGCTTTGCGCTCGCACTTATATACTCCTGCCTGCTTGCTTGCACTTGCCACTATGTGGCTTTACCTCCACTTACGTGCATATATATGAGAGCCGGAGTATATGAGCCGGACGGTTGAGTTGTGTCGTCTGGGGAGTGTGCTTCTGTGTGTGTCCTGGGTGTGTGGTGGTGAGGGTTGAGTCGGCCCAGGCAGGATCTCGGCGAGTCGCAGGGACCGAGTCTAGCCGAGGAGGTGCGGCCTGGGCACCCCCGGTGTTAGGTACCCGTGGCGGGTACATGGTGATTTTCCCGAGTTCGGGGTGGAGAGCCTTTGTGGAGCGAAGCCCCAAGGTCTTTGTCGAGAACCTGAAGATGAGAAGATGTCTTGTCGGTCAACCTAAGGACTTCTGAGATCGTTGGGACGGAATCATATGGGAACTGGTACACATCGCTCGCCCCAAAGTGGGTAGGGGGACGGGTAGTCCGACTAGCTAGGGCGGTGCCATTCTTTGCTAGGTTTGTAAGGTGATTAGGGTCACGGAGGCGAAGGCCGAGCCTGTTCCGTTCTAGTAGGCGGCACCACTTGTAGGGCCCGGTGTTGTCTTTCCGGTCTCGGCGTGCGGTGGTACTCGGGGCTTCCCGGGCTGAGTGGTAGGATGGCATCGTACTAGTTGGAAGGCAGCGGAATCTTCCTAGGTGCTCCTAGGGCATCGATGATGGTGATCGAGAGATCTTGTGTACACGCTCTGCGAGTTTAAACCAATACGTATTGTCCTCGCCTTCGGGCATGGATCGACTTTGTGCCTGGGACTGCCTAAAGGTGTGCGCCGGCCTTGAGCCCTGGGCGACCTAAAGGTGTGCGCCGGCTTACTTGTTGGGTTTACCCCATGGGTTACTGCTTTCAGCGAGTAGAGAGGGTGTTTTCACTTCTTACCTCGGATGTAGTCGAGTGTGGGAACTTACGGCTGAGAGCCTGGAGGCTGAGAGCCGGTTAGGCAAGGCAGAAGAAGATGAAGGGCTGTCTTGTCGCCTTGTGTCAGTTGTGAGATGTGAGTTGTGAGTTGTGAGATGTGTGACGTGCTTGGGATGGATTTTGGGGAGATGTTGGGAATGAGTTTAAAATGTGATTATTATTATTATTACTTGTTGCCTGCATGCGCTAAGGATGCAAACCACAGCCAACTATTAGGATCGCCAGATCCCTTATTTTCTATTTTCCACCAAAGCTCATTCGGTGCTGACCATGGCCTGCACACATCTGGCGGTGTGCAGTTTCCTGTCTCGCAGTATTTGGAAAGATTAGATGGTCTCGTGCCTACGCTCAAGCTGGAGATGATGATGATGATGCTTCCGCAACTAGCTTCCAGTCTTCGACGCTGTTCTGGATGCTGTGTGACTCTGGTTGTTTCCGCCAAGTGGCGATGTACTCTTATAAACCCTTCTATTTGTATTCTTTTTATTCAAGTTTGACTCATGTCGACGTCATAATTCAGATAATGTGATGGAATAATCCTCGGGGACCATCGTGTTATGCTTCATTACGTGGATTTCCCTTCGCGGGAAATCGGGGATGTTACATAACATATATGGTGGACAATGTCATCCTAAATTTATGGGAGGGGGATGATTAGTGCATACCTAAATATGTTACATAGAGGGAGGGTTGGAGACTAGGGTGTGCTTTTTATTACACAGAACTTAATTTTGACTTTAGGTTGGATAGGAAACTCTTGGAGATGCTCTACCTGCTCTCTTGGTTTGCAATAGCTTGGACTAAGTTTTGACTTTCTGGATAGGAATCTCTTTGGTCAAGCCTTCTAGGATTGGCTTGAGCTACTGGGTCGATGGTGAATGAGAAAGCAGTTTCTTCCAAGGTTTTGTAATTCTAACTGATTATATATCAAGTTACTGATAACTTATACATATGGCCTTATTCTTTTCCTCAAAAGTAACTAAGTAGCTAGGAAACTGAATGCAAATATTGTTTATACGTAGAGATGTATGGATGTATTACATACCTTGATGACTGGCAGCTTGTAGTTGTACAGTGCAAGCACATAATTTCTTGGTCAAACCTTTGTTGCATTTGCCATTGGTGTTGCCGATTTTGGATCCAACATCTCAGTTTCTGCAGTAACGATCAACCGTGAACGTGAGGAGGCAATGCATGGCATGGAAAATGATTCATCCAGGGGCCACCCAGGATGCATTCATGCCATCATGCAGATTAGCAGATATGTACCTAACTATGACCAACTGTCTCATGCACTGGCCTTGCAGTTCGGGGCCTTGTCACCACACACGCCACGAGATATATATTTCTTCAAGCAGATTATGATGAGTGGACAGAGGCCTGTGGCCGGCCTCCAAGCGCAGGAACACACGACAGATCATATCTTTGCGCCTATTAATTGCAATGGCCGGAATCATGCGTGAAGTTGCGGATGACGATGCTGGTACACAGGCCTCACTGCACACAGATAGACCCTACCGGACTCAAGCATCGCTGACTCGCCGAAGCCTATCGGCTGCTTCTCGCACTAATGCAATCCTGAGATTCTCATGCACAGATCCACCGAATACAATCTTGCCTGCATGACACCATGCGCCATATATTCACGAAGTCATCTTTGGATGGTAAACATGTCGTGCGCCACTCGACGCCGGTAGAAGAATTGGAACGCCAGCCGCCAGGAGGGGAGGAAACCGGAGAAGCTCGCTGAAAGCGATGCGCTAGATTTGATTTGATTAGATTGGTTTATTAGAAAACAAATAACAAACACCAGAATTATGTTTTTTTTTTTTTTTCGTGTGGTTAGTTTACATCGATGGGACAAACGCCAAACGCAGGTAGATTTTTGGAATAATGGAATTATGTTTTTTTTCCTTTTTATCCATATAATAATGGCAGAGGTGGGTAATTTTCTTCAAAGTTAAATAGATCTAATGGTCACAAATCGTTAAAGCTTGTAGATTTAATGGCTAGATCTTTCTAATTATTACGAGAATTTCTACTATTTATCTTTTTTTTTTTGGCGCCGTGGAGAGAATTAACGTGAAGCCTTCATTGGAGCCTCCAATCAGTAATAGTAAGATATTATTAGGTATACTGGTGAGTTTTTATTATCATTAATTAATAGCATTATGTTTTATAATGACAAAAGTAGGTAATTAAGATTTAAGCAGGGGGGTTACTTTAGGGTTTTCATAATGGCAAGGTGGGTATTTTTTTTAAGAACATAGATCTAACGCTATTAATAGTAGTTGTGAGCAGAGTCCATCAAATTGATGGCTAGATCTTTCTAATTTTCCAACGTTGTGAGTAGAGCATCAATAATATGCTTCAGAAAACCGACAAAGGAAGCAGTGAGAACAATGTCATCCACATACATCAACAAGTCGTGTCAGTTCCCCGGTTATATATGAAGAGCAAAGTATCTGGAGAGGCGAACCTGTGATGCCAAGCATGAGGAGCCTGCTTCAAACCATACAAGAACTTGTTGAGCCGACAAACAAAATCCGGACGAGATGAAAGCACAAAACCAAAGGGCTGCACACAGTACACTGTCTCAGTGAGAGTGCCATGTAAGAACACATTCTTCACATCCAACTGATGAATAGGCCGGTTCTGAGATAGTGCTAGAGAGAGAACAACTCGAATTGTCGCAGGCTTGACAACTAGACTGAAACTCTTATCATAATCCACTCCTGTCCGCTGTGTTATGCCTCACAGGACCCAACGAGTCTTGTAGCGATCGAGAGACCCATTTGCGAGGAGCCTGTGTCAATAAGTCCACTTGTCGGTCACAACATTAATTCTAGGGGGGCGAGGCAGAAGACACCAAGTGTTATTAGTGATTAGAGCATTATACTCAGACTGCATAGCGGAGTGCCAATTGGGGTCTGACAGTGCATCACGAACGGAGCATGGAAGAGGTGACATGGCCACAGCATTGAGCTTAAGGCGATCTGTGGAGCACGAATTGGGGACTGACAGTGCATCATGAACGGAGCGTAGAAGAGGTGACATGGGCACAACATGGAGGTTAAGATGATCCACGGGCTCTACAATACCAGCAATGCCATGCGTGCGCATGGGATGCGCATTCATGACCGGAGGGATGGCGATCGGACAAGTAGCAGTTGTAGGTCCGGTTCCGCTAGCAGCAACCTGTGCACGAGCATCAGGGGTAACTGCTTAGGATGAACTCAGAGATCCTGGGAAGGAACTTCCTTTACAAGTCGGTATATTTCTAGTGATGCAGCAACTGCTTAGGATGGACAAAGTTTAATCATACGGCAACCTTCTAGGTTAGTTAGAGCCCCGGATCATGGCTTAGAACCGACCTTATTGTTCATGACTTGGTAAGCGACCCCTTGACTCCTTGGTCTGCAAGCCAGTAATGCCATGTTTTGGTACAATTTGTGGGGAGAAAGGGCTTCACAAGAAGCGATTTTTTTTTAGACCACGCCCACCTAAGTATGGCGCGTTTTTCATTAAGCAGGGGTGTTGACAACACCAAAATAAATACAAACGACAGTCCTGGTAATAACAAGATTACCAACAAAACAAAGAAGAAACAAAGCTAAAAAACAGGACAAGCACAGCCACTAAGAAAAGAGAACAGGAAGGCCGGCAAGAGCCTCACAGAGCAAAGGGACGGCCGGTGCCACTCCACCGTCATTGGGGACTTGGTCATGCCAACTCCCCATCGAGCCCGGACACATTCAGGTCCAGAGCTGAGATGTCGAAGCCCCCATTGAGCAGAACATTCAGGCACCGCTGCTTGTATTCAGACATGTCGCCCTTGAAAGCCCTCTCGAATTTGGACTCAATCTCTACATCCACCTCTTCTTCTTGGACATCATAACACAGCTTGCGCAGCAACACCTTTTGCTCCAGAACAGTAGCATTTGTAGCACGCGGCCTAGCTGCAATCCTGCCACTCCGGCGTAGGGAGTGAATGGAGACAAGCGTCCGCGACCGCCGCAGCCGTGGCTTTGCCCAGATGAGGGGAGTGGCTAACGGGATGCAGATTTCCTCCTCCGTGTCTGGAACCGAAGTTAACGGCACTTTGCCGCAACGGCCTCCAACGGAGGAGGGAAGACCGCACAAGTTGTTCGGAGACATGGGTGTTGGCATCCACGGAGCGTCATCCCCGCAGGGAGCATGTGCATGAGGGGTCGGCCCGCCCGTTGACTGCAGCCTCCTCGCCAACCACCTCGGGCGCGACGACATCAACAATATGCAGCGATGGAAGGGGAAGGTCCGCCAAGGATATGTCCTGGGCCTTCAGCGGGGCAACCGTCGAAGTAGCGGGGGACGCGGCAAGGGACGCAACAAGCTCGTCAAGCATCGGGTCAACCCGCACGGCAGCCCCTCAAGCTCAAACAGCGGTGGATCCGTAGATGTAATCATCAAAGTCCGGAGTCTTGGTGCCTTCCATAGCCCTGTGTGGATTCGCCCGAGCCACTAAAAAAGCGGAGCACGTGGGAGGATCTTGGGCACCCCACAGTCGAAGGACCAGCATGGGCCGGACAGAGGATCTGCCCGACCAAGATAGGCGCATGTTGTTCCTCGAGAGCACGATCGCCCCAACCAACACGATGTTGACGACCGCACCTTGGGGATTTCAGCGCCGGTGGTGCACAGGCCCACACTCGGCTGACCATGGTCAAGCCGCCCGTCGTCTGAGCACCCTTGCAAAGGGATGCGGGAGGCGCCATTGGCGGCGAGGGCGAGGCGGGGCACGGCGGTGTCCACGCCCGGCGGCTCGACTAACGTGAAGCCATCAGCATCAACCCCGGTGCGACGCTACGAACACGGTGTCGAGGTAGGCCACTGGTATGCAAAGGTGTTGGAGGTCACCTAGACAGGCGATGGCGGTCGACAAGTGGCGATGCCAAGACGCTGACCGAGCCTGCGTGCATGTGCACGCCGCTGGCGTGGTCCAAGCGCTCCCGCGCGGGCACCCTAGCACCGGAAGGAAGGGCGCTGCTGGAGGGCCTCCAGTGTCCCTCGCTCCTCGCACGGCGACGACGGGCCGCCTCTTGTTGTTGATCGCCACCGGCTTAGTACCGGAGGCCAGCCCCCTGGAGCCCGGGCCGGAGAGAGCCCAGCGCCGTGGCTTCGCGGGCGCATCGAGGTAGGTTGAGGCGGTCGGTAGTGGCTCGTCGTCGGAGTCTTCGCGGAAGCCGCCGCCCTGCCCAAATGGGGTGGTACTTGGGGCGGCTCTCCATGGCACCACCGGGGTAGAAGGGTGTGGCATTGGGAGAGAGCTGCCACAAACACGGCGAGGCAGAAGCGAAATTAATGGTGAAAAAAATATGATATATTATGACATGGTTTCTATGTTTTGTACCGAAGACAGGAGAAATAGTAAAATAAGCTAAAACTAGAGCGTGGCTTAGAGCGTAGCGAATCTAGCCCAGTTCGCTATACCCTTCGGCTAGTGCCCCTCAGGCCTAGGTCCAATAAGGGAGCCAACAACAAACTAAGGATTTAGTCTAAGTAAACCCAAAAGACTAGTGTGATAGCTATGGGTTGCCAAGTCCCATCAATTATTAATGCCGGAATGAACCTAACAATCTCCTCATCATCCATCGGGCCAAACTCTTGACTTCACACAAGCAAGAAGGACTGGATAATCTCCCCATCATTCATTTGCTTCTGCTGTAGGCGTAGCTATTTTAATATAAGGAAAGCATCTCACACTGTGGAGGCTAGGATGTTACATCAACTTCAAGAGTCTCTATATACCCTTCCTTGTTATCGATATATTTTTGAAAAAAAAATGCTATCCAATAATATCAGTAATTAGATCTCCGATTATTGCGATCCTCTATTTTGAATATATTGCTGGCCAAAGATGGAGAGCAGGATTAGCTCCCTTAAGTGTGCACAACATATACAATAGCTGTTGGAAAGTGGAAACATATTGATAGTAGCTTTTATTTAAATGGATATCTCTAAATGATAATTTAGAGAGTGAGTTTAACAGATACACTTGGAGATGCTCTTACTGTTCCATTATCAACTGTTCCACTATATTAAAAAGCGCAGCACACCTTCGCTATCTCCTGTCATCTACTCAATTGCTGACCACTCCGGATGGATTCCACCTGGATTCATGTGGCGATTGACAATCTAAAACTGCGATAGAAGCATAAGACATTTAGGGTTAGAAGAAAGGAGGAAAAGGCAGAGGTTAGAATGAACAACCAGATGTAGCACACCTGCATCTTCATCCTATATTCGCAGGTTGGGATGATTGGGATGGCTTTCAGCAGCATGCCTTAGTGCAGCCTTCACTTGCTCCGCTTCCTTCCTGCTAGAAGCATCAGAACCCATATGAACCCAGACATGCTGGAGAGATAGTAGGTTACTCAGGCCTAAGTCGAAACCGCCATGACAACTGGTGATTTCTCTCACTCCTGCTACAAACAATTGTAAGTCAAGTGTTGTGAGCCTAGGCATAGCTCCTTGCTGAAACACCACAGGTCCAACAAATCCCTGGAACTCGCAGTATACGAGGCATGGGAACAAACCAGCACCAACAACAAACCCGTTAAGGATTCCCGAGATCCTCATGGTCAACCAGCAGATCTAAACAGCAGAGAGCTGGCAACCTCCCCAAAGACTTCGAGGTCGTCCTGCTGTAGCTCCTTTATAGCAATGGATACAAAGGTGAGATCCAGAAGAAGTGATGGATTTATCCAAGCTGGAAGTGTTGGGAACCAGCAGCAGCACCGTATATCCAGTCTTTGGAGACGTCGAGGGGCAACCCAGGCATCCAATCCACTGATGTTGCGTCGAAAACTGTTCACTTTCAGAAACTGGATGTTTTGCAGCTTGCTCAGGGACTCCAATATGCAGCACCCTCAGTTCTGTTAGATGACCCAGCTCTTCTATAATGTCCGCTGCAGAGCTGTCGATGCGTAAACATATGAGCTCTTCAAGGCTTGTTAGGCTTCCAATCTTTTGTGGCACTCTGGTAGACTCGTCAATGCAAAGGCGCCTCAAGTGTTTGAGCTGAACAATTGTTGATGGCAAGCTAGAAATATTGTTGCCCCTGACGTCCAGAGTCTGTAGAAATTCTATGTCTTCTATATCTTCTGGGAGATGAGAAATTTGTGTATCATGTAGTCTTAGGTACCTCAAGTGGAATAAATCCCCGAGGTACTTCAGGGTATAACCTTGTGAAAGATCACAACCATGTAAATCCAATACACGTAAAACTTGGAACTTCCTAAGGACTGGAATTAGACCAACTGGAGATGGAAAGATAACAACTGACCTTACTTGTTGCAAGCTCCTAGTAGCCAGGGTCATGGCACGATCTTCTTTGCCATTTTGAAGGACAACCTCCGAATCGTATTTGATGGATACTTGTTCTCCATACCATTTACTATAGTAACAAAGTTTTGTTCACTTGACAAGTGGCGGATAAGATCAAGCACCATATCATGTATATGACATTTCTCTACCATGTTAGTGTATCTATTATGTACAGGTTGGATCATACTTCTGTTTATAAGCTCATTGAAGTAACTCTGTCCAAGTTCAAATAGGCTATTTCCTTGTTTGTCACATTGGATAAATCCTTCAGCTATCCACATCCATATCAAACGTTCCTTTTCAATTTGACAATCTTCCGAAAATAAACTTAAATATAATAAGCAAGTCCTCAGATGGGATGGCATATCATAATAACTTAATGACAAAATATTTCTCATATTCTCCACATCTAGATTGTTCTCAAGACCAAAGCCAACAGAGTTATATACCTCATACCAATCCAGCTTATTTATTGCTTTACATGCTAGTAGACTTGCCATTGTGACAATAGCCAATGGTACACCAGCACATTTCTTTAGTATCCTATCAGATACTTCATCCAACTCCTCATTAGGGCATTTTTTCTGTGTCATCATTGTTTCCTTTGGTTTTGTTACCAAATATTCTTCTATATAATAATCTCCCTTGAGTTGCTAAGAGAAAGTGGTTGTAACTTGTAAGGACCACCAGCTTGTTCAGCTACCTTGAGAATACGAGTAGTTACAATAATTTTGTATCCAACACTACTATTAGGCAAAGCACATTTGATCATTTTCCAGGAGGAGATGTCCCATACGTCATCAATAACAATGAAGTACCTGTGCATACGGAAAGTTAAGCTATTTAGATAAGATAGCTCTAGTTTTGTTCATATGCTTTATCTAATTAAGCTAATTTGATTAGGTACTACTAAATATTTAGTACGCAAACCAAGACTGGAATATTAAATTGTATAGCAATAGTAAGCGATGAGGAAACAAGACTTTCCGCATCCAATAGATACACAACAATAATCTTGTGAAGGCAATCAAATGTCTCTAGTATGCCATTTAATAATAAGAACCACATGCATATGGTCACTTCACACTAGTGTTTCTCCGCCTAGATTGAGTGTGTTTGCGCATGACTATGATAAGGCAAATAAAATTGTGAAATCCGTTGTGAGTTGACTAGAAAAGTTTTCTACATAATTCGAAGAAAACAATTTCTGCAAAGTGCCCATAAATTTTCAGTTAATTACATAAACTGTTGGCTAGTGTGTGTGATGTAGTCGTACCTCTTCTTTTGAAGGAATTCTCTTAGCTCGCCAATAACATCGACACTTGCATTATTTTCATCAGCAACTTGATAAAGCATGTCCTTGAACAATTTATTGTTGTCAGGATTTTGTGTCACAGAAACAAAAGCTGAGCAATCAAACTGTGCTCTAAGTTTTTCATACACTGCATTAGCAAGAGTTGTCTTTCCTAGACCTCCAAATCCCACAATAGTGACTATCTTGTTCTGCTGTTCGAAACCTCATTATTGGTTTCCATAAGAATCTGAATTAGCTCCTCTCTTGCCTCGTTGATGCCAATTAACTCTGTTGCCTTCTCATACCGAGCAAATAAACGAGGATCAACACTGACATGCTTGACAACATCACAACTAATGCTGTACCGATCTCGCCGGTTGGACACCTCTTCAACACGACACTTGATGTCTCTAATGTCAGTAGCAATCCTATGACGGATTTTGGGCTGCATAAGCAAATCGAGGGCCGTATCAATAACCTTCTTGAAGCCACGCTGCTTAGTTGGCTCCATCTTCCCCTTGCAATGCATCATCATGAATGTGTCGATTCTGTCCTCTATTTCATAGGACAGCTCTCTCACATTCCTAGCCCAAATCTTGTCTTGATTGTCAATCCGTCCCACTGGTGTCTTGGAGATCTTCTCAAGGGCACCCTTCATGCTCTCGAGCTCAGCTTGCAGGAATTTGATGCCCTCCTTTACCTCGTTTTGCAGATTGTACTCGCTGATGAGCAGCTGCCCAAGCTTAGTAAGGAGGCTTGGCTGCGCTCCAGTCACAACCTCCATGCGGTGCCTTGGGTACGGTGCAAGGTTGGGTCTTATTTGTGTATGTATGCGATGTGCAGACTACAATGGTGGTTCTTAAGGTAGGTAGGTAGCCTTTGAGCAGAGCCGGGCCTCGCAACCCATGGTGCTTATAAGGGAAGGCAGGCAGCTACCATTTGTCATCTCTAGTGATGGTGCCACACACAGCGTTTTTCAAGTCATAAATACGACACCGAAGAAAGCGATTAGGATCAAACAATGGTGAAAATAAATGAATAACAAATGGAAAGAGGTTAGGAGGAAGTTGCTCGGAAAACATGTTTCAACATAAAAAAAAAAGACAGAAGAAGTCGATTAGGATCAAACAATGGTGAAATTAAATTAATAACAAATGAAAGAAGTTAGGAGGAAAAGTTGCTACGAAAACATGTTCTACATAAAAAGAAGACGGAGAAGGCGATTGGGATCAGAAAATGGGGAATTTAAATTAGTAACAAAAAAAAAAAGGTTAGGAGGAATTTGGTAGGAAAACATGTTTCAACATAAAATGGAAGATGAAGAAGGCCAATTAGGACCAAACAATGGCGAAATTAAATTAATAACAAATGAAAGAGGTTAGGAGGAAGTTGCTAGGAAAACATGTTTTAAGCATCTCGATGAAATGGGGCACAGGTGTGACGCGATGTGACCGTCAGATATGGTGGGGTCTTGACTATAGTGTTCTTATAATGGATCAAATGCAATAATCCTTGTAATAGCCATAGGTACCCTTGTAGTGCTGTATCACAGTTTAACTATAGCACTGGGACCCTTCAAGAAGAGAAATTTGTGCTCGCCTTTGGTTGGACCCTGTCAAATGAAAAAAACGTGCCACTACAAACTTTAATTCACATGATCTCTTCATCTGAGGGCAAGGACAAGCATAAGAAATCTGCAACGTCATACGAGGAACGCTGAAAAGGGCAGGCTGCTTCGAAGTCTCAACAACCAACTGCACTAGAAACCTCGCGTATTAGACTAGTAGTACACGGAAGAAGCACTGCAGCTGCCTGCAGGCCTGCAAGAAACAAAACACTCGGGGATCATGACTTAGGCAGTCAACCGCAAAAAGAAATGACATATCCAACTTCCCAGCACAAACCATGTAACAATAACGTCTAGATAAACCAAAAAGCTCTATTAATAGTTATTTATGTTGGAACGACGGTGGTGTTTAGTTCCAGAGACTTTTTTAGTGGGACTAAAAAAGTCTCTAACAAACCAAATAGGGTGAGGTTTTTTGAAACTTTTTTAGAAGTTTTGAACTTTTTATAAAAGTTCCCAAAGTATCACTTGGAGAGTCTTTTTTTTCAAAAGTCCTATCGAAACGTGTCCTAACTAGTCGGTCAACTTGGTTTCCTTGGAAAGAAAGACACCGATAATTTTTTTAATAAGGCAACAAAGTTCCAGCCTCTACCATTTGGAAATGGTACACAACTGAGAGTCATTATTACAAAAAGATTGCTATGAGGCAAACAAACCCCCAAAAACACACGAAACAAAGTTTAGCTCATCTAGTGAGCCGGAGGCCAAAGCAAGGGCACTAAACACCTAACCGGTTTGAGAAATTTCAACCAAACTTCACAAAAACAGACATCATCAACGTTTCCCATATTCTGCATCCAGAGTCCAGAGTCAACCCTCAGCCACAGACCCACAGTGTGTGAAAAGCCACCGACGTCACGGTGAGGTAGGATGGCAACCTGGGGAGCCAACATCGCACTACCAAGCACTTGCTGTCGTCATTGAAGCTCTCCCGCAGCCACTTGTTGACGTTATCGGGCATCGAGTCGGCGAGTCATGCAAGCTTCTTTTATTGACTACTCCTTTTTTTAATAATGGATAAACATATCCGGCCTCTACATCCAGGGATGTACACAGCCAATTATTACACAAACTTTCAATAAAAGAATATAGAAAGCCATGGTCTTATAGATCAACCAGGAAGCTAGTTCAAACAATAAAAGTGATTCCATCCTTTATTGAAAATCTCTAAAGCAATAATTTCTAATTTCTTGCTCGTCGTTGAGATGGCTTTCTTGGCTGTCTCGTCACGCTGCAACAGGGTCCAAGAGCGTAAACAATACGCTCCTTTGAAAATTATCTGCAAAATGGAGTTAGATTTCATTTGATTAAAAATAGCATCATTACGGCATCTCCAGATAGCCCAACACATGGCAGCCACCCCCACCCAAATCAAATTTATAATCTTTTTATTTTGATTAGCTAGCCAATTCCTGAACATATGGCTGATTGATCGAGGTTGAGTTAGACCAGTAGTACAAAAGATAATCCTCCGGATCATTTTGGTAAGGGGACAGTCTAGGAATAAATGTTGATAGTTTCATTCCTATTACAAGCAAATGCACCGACTCCCTTTCCAATTTTTTTCACGAGGTTGTCTTTGGTCAAGACTACCCCTCTCTGTAAAAACCAAAGAAAGATCTTAATTTTTTTAGAGAAACTTTTATCTTCCAAATCTTCTTATGACGAAAAAGTGTCGTGTATTCATAAGGTCGAGGTACATCGGCGGTCGAGAATAACCCAGATTTGGTTAGACTCCATCTAAAGTAGTCCGACCTATCCACCAATTCGACATTTGAGATCCATGTAGAGAAATATCTTTATATAATATTGTGCGAAATCCAAGACATAACCGTAGCTAATGTTATGGCTACTAGCCCTAAACATCTCTTTTAGAAGGGCTCTGACTTTTCTCTACATGCCGATCAAGTGAGGCCATCATGCACACACACAGGACACACCACACATATATCCTCATGGACTTTGAGATTCAATTAATGGTCGATCCAGTCTAGCACAGATCAGAATGTGTGTACTACGAACCGATGATGAGCAGCAGGTTGTACTGCAAACCGGAGTAACCTGTAGTATGGGGATGAGCTCTGGCAGCTCCGAGTAGGCGTAATCATATCAGCAACGCAAGTTAGACATGATTTTTCAAAGGATAAACAATCTGGCGACGGACTGAGACTGTGGTCACGTTGACAACGTGTTGTACGTGATTCACAGAACAGAGCATACCGAAACAGAGCATGTGGTGACCACTATCCTTTTTCCTTTCCAGTAGCCTCGTTCGACACCGAAGCAGGGCATGGTTCGTAGTTACCAGCCGTGTTTTGTCTCTTTCTTTATGTGTTTGCAGTTTCATCAGGCCGACAGGCAGCTCTAATATTTTTGGAGATTAATAGTTTCAATTTTCTTGGACAAAGAAACTGCACTTTGTCTTTATATGTGTTGTTGCTCACTTTCTAGGATCAGGATATATAATCAGATGGTTACTTGTCTGTCCTTGATGTTATGACCGGCGTGGTATACCAGAGGAAGGAGACCAGACGTGGCTAGGGCGCAGCACGACGCGAGAGCGGCCATGCGACGCAGGAGCGGCAAGCTCGGGGGGCACACTGTTGCCTATCCTAGTTTCTAGGATATTTATCTTATTCGATATTCATTTGTAATTCCCTAAACAATAGGATCAGTTTGTTAAGATTGGGGTTTAAATACCCGAGACTTGGATTAATGAAGGGTTAGCCAGAGATTGAGTTAACCTCTCTCACTCCTGGCCTCGTACTGTTCATCGTCACCGTGTTTTCGTTGTCAACCCTAGACGCCGAGCACGGGCGTCTCCACCCGCCGCCGGGGTTACAAGCCTCGACCTCCCATCCACCACGACTACCCACTCCGTAACCTAGGTAGACACAACATTGCAGTATATACCCAGGCCTCTCAAAATAGCTGAGAGGGGATTGTGCCATTGATTAGCCATTTTGTAATAGAAAACTTTTCAGAGATAAGAGGACCACAACAACAAATGGCTATGTCTGCATATATATGTTCCTCAAGATTTTGAGGATAACATATTTTTTATTTACAAAACCATATAACACAGCAATTAGAGTTCAATTTTTTCTAGAAAAATCTATAAATATCCTATCCAATAAGGATATCACATATGTTGGAGCTGCTCTAAGGTTAACAGTTCCATGGCACAATCCGCAGCTCTCGATCTCAAGAGTATGAATAGGAAATCGTGTAGGAATCTTATTGAATCTTTTGCATGAATATAATTATGGTTGTTAAATTACACATGAATATAATTTAAACTGTTTCTTTGGATGGCCTTCATATTGAATCTTTTGCCCATCTCATGAATATGAATCTGAGAAAGAAACAGAGGAAAATTATGGTTGCATGAAAGAAAAAAGCAACAGATGAATGGAGCAAAAACAACAACAAACAGGGTTAGCTTACCTTCAACCCCATATGTCACATATGGGGTGATTGGGATGAATCTCAAGCATATGGGTCAGTGCAGCCTTGGCCTCCTCCACTTCCTTCTCGTCGGCACCTCCGGATCGGAAGTAAACCATGACACCCTGAAGTGACAGCAGGTTCCCTAGGCCCAAGTCGAAACAAGTACCATCGCTGCTCGCAATTTCTCTCACATCCCTTGGATACAACGTCAAGAAAAGGTTTCTGAGCTTTATCATGGCTCCTTGATGGAAGAACACAGCCCCCATAAACCCCAACAGCCTGCATTCTACCAGGCATGGGAACGAACAAGCACCAACAACGAATCTCCGAGGGATTTTGAGATTCTCATGGTCCAGCTTCAGATACAGATGACAGAGTGCTGGCAACCCCCAAGAATTGCTAGATCCTCCTGGTGCAGCTCCCTCACGTTGATCCACAAGGAGGAGAGGCACAGAAGTGAAGGAGTCATCCAATTTGGCAGCCTTGAGAACCAGCAGGATTGTAGCTGCAATTTACGGACGTGTCGAGGGGCGATCCATGCATCGAGTTGTATTCACCACCAGATGCCCAGATAGCTAGACTCTGGAGTTTTCTCAACTTGCATAGGCACCCAACCAAAGATTTCTCAAGGAGTTGTTCCAGAAGAAAATTTCTAGCTCCCTCAGTTCTGTTAGATGGCACAGCTCTTCTGTCATATATCTGTGAATTCGTCGAGAGATGTATAATCTTGAGAGCTCTTCAAGGGATGTTAGGCTCCCGATTCCCTTAGGAACTCTTGTATTTTGGTCGACACATAGACACATCAAATGTCTTAGATGAACAATATTTGGTGGCAGGCTAGCAATGTTACTTCCCACTACGCCCAATGTCCGTAGATATCGCAAGTTTCCAATTTCTTCTGGGAGCTCATTAGTATAAGTCCTTCCAAGTCCCAAATACCTCAAGTGAAATAGATTTCCAAGACTCTTAAGATCACAGCCTTCTGGGAGATAACTACCTTTCAAATTTAGTACACGCAACACCCTGAAGCTAGCAAGGGCCGTATTTGATCAAAAACAGGTGAAAAGGTAATAACTGACCTCACTTGCAATATTCTCGAACTAGGGAATGGACTAGCCAGGTGTACAACGCTGTTCTGTAGCGACAACCTTCGAAGCATTTTTGATGGAGATGTGTTGTGCTCACTGTTCAATATGGTAACAAAGTTTTCTTCACTTGACAAGGAACGGATAACTTCAAGAACCATATCGTGTCGTGCGTGCAATGTTCTATCACAGCCTCATGCCTGTCGTACACAGGCTGGATCATACTTGTGTTTATAAGCTCATTGAAGTAACACTCTCCAAGTTCAAATAAGCTCTTCCCTTATTGCTCATATTGTATAAAACCTTCAGCTATCCACATCCATATCAAATGATTTTTGTAATTGGGTAATCTTCTGAAACATACTTAAATATAGTAAGCAAATCCAAGAGATGGTATTTCAGATCATAGTAGCTATATGCCAAAAATCTTTCTCATATTCTCTACATCTGTACTATCCTCGAGTCCATTACCAATAGAGTTGTACACCTCGAGCCATTCCATTTTGTCTCTTGCTTTATTAGCCAACAAACTAGCTATCGTAATGATAGCTAAAGGTACACCGCACATTTCTCCAATATTCTATCAGATACGTCTGTTAGGTGCTCATCAGGACATTTGTATTTTTCATCATTGCCAAATATTCTTCTATAAAATAATTTTCTGGAGCTTTCATGACAGAGGGCTCTCATGCTGTAAGCACCACCAATTTCTTCAGCTACCTTGATGTTACGGGTAGTTGTGATAATTACATGTCCACCCGCATTATCAGGCAAAGCACATTTAATCATATTCCAAACTGAGATATCCCATATGTCATCTATAACAATGCAATACCTACACACATAACAAAGGAATATCATAACCAAATTTAGATTTTTTTTTGGACTAAGTACCAACATAATCTTTATGTGTGCAATAATTGCTACTACGGAAAATATGGTGTAGATTAAAAAAAAAATACTCGACCCACGGGGGTAAGATAGCCCCCGGGCATTGCGCTTAAGAAGAAGAATACCTTCTCACGCGGGTCGAGAAAATCCCTGAACCCCTGCCCCACCCTGAGACAGGGGCACCGTTACCCAAGTGAGAACCAGGCCGGGCCTAACTACCTGTGCATTGACCATGGGACAAACGAATGCCCTAGCCAGTTGAACTAGAGGCTCGTTGGCGTGTAAATTAACAATGGAAAACAACATTCATATATATACAAAATTAACGCTAGACTTAGTGATTTATTGTACTATTCATTCATACCTCTTTGCCTGAAGGAATTTCCTGATTGCATCAATCAAGTGCTTCACATCCAATGTTTCTTTGTTGATGTCCATGCCAAGTTCAGAGAGTATACCCCTGAATAATCTCCTCATGTCAGGAGTTTGAGACACTGAAACAAAAAGCCCAGCAATCGAATTGTTCTCTAATCTTCAGGTACACAACATTAGCAAGAGTTGTCTTTCCCAGGCCTCCACACCCAACAATGGAAACTACCCTGCCATGCTGCTTTGCCACTTCGTTGCCTTCCACCAATATCTTGATTAGTTCATCTCTTGCTTCGTCAATACCAACGAGCTCTGTCGCCTTTGTGTAATGAGCCAACAACCGAGGATCTACAGCATCAGGCTTAGCTCCAACACCATCAATCTTGTAGACTTCCCCGCCGCTCACGCACCTCAATGACACGCCTCTTGATGCCTCTAATGTCCATTGCAACCTGACGGCGAACACGGAACCTTGTCAGCAGATCAAGGCTCCTATCTATGAACCCTCTCATGCCGTCCGGCGCTGCGAGCTGACCACCCTCGCCGCGCACCATGAATGTGTCGATGCTGTCCTCAATGTCATAGGACAGCTCGCGCACCTCGCTGGCCCAGATTCTGTCCTGGTGGTCAAGCTGGTCTGACGGAGTTTTGGATATCTCCTTGAGGGCACTCTGCATGCTCTGGAGCTCTGGTTGGAGGAACATGATCTCCCCCTTCACCCCCTTCTGCAGATTGTACTCGCCAACAATCAGTTTACCAAGCTTGAAGACAAGCCCCGTCAGTACCCCCGTCACAACCTCCATGAATCCGTCCCTGTTTGGAGCTCATGTAAGATTGCTGTGTACATATACGTATACATAGTATATATATTTGTCTGCGTGCGTTGGTGTTCTTGAAACAGAAATGTGGGCGACGACCGACGATAACCTTGATCTTGAGACAAAGAACCGCGTGTGAAACAGCAAGCTTGGAGAACTCACCGGTGTCCCCGGTGATGCGTACGGCACGGCAGCTCTTCGCAGGATCTGATCGAGCCACCGTCGCTTGCTTGAATCGATGGAGTCTAGTGGCCGTCCTACCGTTGACTTTGTTTTTCTTATTGAGATGGGTCGTGGCCACATGCTTGGATCAGGGGCAGGCTCGATGGACGATCCCCAATGGGAATTGGATGAATGTAAGATGTGAATAGACGAGAGAGATATACAGGGCCAAAGATTCTTTGTACTGAACCATCAACATATGGCTGAAAGGGAGACTGATAAAAGAAGTGTTGACTGAAAGATCCAAGGGAGGTAGGTTGTGGGGCCACCATTTGATTAGGGGGGTGTGGTTGTATCAGCCTCTGATTATTATACAGTAATAACTTTATAAAATAGTCTCTAGGTGTGTTCCAAACACGTTAATTCAACCAATAGATTACTGAAATCCTATAATCCCCAGCTCAAACCTGTTAGAGCAAGTATAGTAGTATAAGTCTGACTAAATGGTGACGTGGAGGAGAGAAGTGAGAAGGGAGAGAGGAGAAGTGGGTTGTAAGTTTACAACCGCTCGACACAAGATGTCACAAACCAGTTAGATTGGGCCGGTTGTGACACGCCGACGACGAACTCCGAGGCAGCGCAACGGCGGAGGGAGGCGGTGGGGGCGCGGCGCCCTGGGGGGCTGGTTGGGGGCGGTGGTTAGGGTAGGGCAGGGCGGGGCGGCGGCGCCGGCAGGCGGCGGCGTGGGGGCAGCGTGGTGGCGGCTGGCGGCAACAGCGCGCAGGTAGGGGCGGCGGTGGCAAAGTGGGAGAAGAGAGAGAGGCACGAGATTATTTTCTTTATTGCTTGTCTTCTCAAGAGATTACATACCCCTTTCTTATATAGCCCGGCTAGTGGGACTTGCAATCTAAGCAATCTCTCTAAGGTTTCCTTATATGTTTGGAATACCTTTTACAAGCAATCTTATTTATTTTCCTAATAAGAGTTTTCCTTATATGATTGGAATATCCCTTGCACGTCAAAAATCCTAAGATAATCCTAACTTGACGACGAAGTGGAGACGGAGACGGGGGGAAGGTGGCGGCGGGCGGCGGGGCGCAGAGGCGCCGGCCCCTCTGCGCCGCGCGTGCGCGTGTAACACCCGTGTTTTTGCATCATTTTAAAATTCACTAAAAATTTGAACTTTTCAAAATAAACTAAAACTTGATTTACTTTCCGCAAAAACCAAACCTCTCTTTTTGAAAAAACCCTCGCATTCAAAATTCGCCATATAGAAATTAGATTCCCTTTTGTTTGTTGCTTGTTGAGCTTATGGTGGCCAAGGTATGTATTCTCGATCTAGACTTTAAATTATGGAAGTATATTTATGCATGAGCATGATTTACATTTTTCTCGGGAATAAATCCACAAGCCCTAGAATGCATGTGTGAGAGGCATATATATATTCCAAGCATATAGAAATGCATCCACGGAATATATATACACCTGGCCCATGTAAAAACCCTAGGTAATTTGCGGGGAATTAATGAGAGCAAGTATATCAATATATGTATCTATATGTGTGTCCCTCCCATACAAGTATATGTGTTAGAACTTAATGACAAATCCTAAGAATTGCATATACTTGGACAAATACAAGTTGGAGGTATACGCATACATATGGATACAAGAACACATAGGGATGAGAAAGGAGAATAAATTGGGGAAATACCAAACATGTATACTAATATGTATTTCCTCCCAACAAGTGTATATATTTATTGGTGCCCAAGAAGGGGCCTAAGAATATATATGCATTTGTACCAACACAAAGAGGAAGGTATACAAGTATACATGAGAAATAAAAGGGAAGGGAAAATGGAGAAAGAAAAAGAGAGAAGAGAAGATAGCTCGTGGGCTCACTTCAAACTTGGCCCAACAAACAAACCCCTCACCTCCTCTTTCTTCCAGCACGCCGCGTGGGCGGTGTGAGGGAAATTGGCGACGGGCCCGGCTCCACGAGCCCGACGGCCCGAGAGGCCGAGTCCGACTCATCCCTCTCCCTTTCTCACTGCCAGTGGACCCGCCCGTCGCCCGTCGTCTTCTTCTTTCCTCCCGGCGAGTAGCGAAACCTTTGCCGACCTGATTTACACCCCGATGCCGCGGAACAAAGGCGACCTCCGCCACGGTCGACTGCTGACCCCGGCGCCACGCGCGCGTCGTCATCCCACCGCGCCGAGGAGGGCGTCAACGCCAACCATGGCATAGACCAATCGGTCGGCTAGCTGCCCGAGCCACCATGAGGTGCCAATTCACGAAGCTCACCCTGCGGGGCTGGGAGGCGGCGACGGACCCGCGGCAAAGGCCATTAACTCCGGCGATGCCGCCCGGATGGTGCCGCGACGACGGTGGCGGCGTCAACGCTAATAGCGGCGCCCGAACGCCGTGCTCGTGAGCATGCGTTGTCGTGGCGGCAACAACTGCCAATGCAAAACGACTGGGCACTAGGCCCGGCTCACCGACGTCGGACGCGTGGTGCCCTCGCCCGGCTCGGTCCCTGCGAGTCCGCAGCGCGCCTGAGGAGGAAGCTCCATGCCACGGCGACCGCGGTGACCCTTGCCGCCATGCGGACAGCATCCACCGATGAGACGGCGTGACAAGGCGAGAACCGACCTCGCCGGAGCACGAGGGACACGCGCAAGCGACGCGCGGCATAGCTGGCACCCGGCCGGCGGTCCACGGGCAACCGGTAAGCGGTCGGAAAGATCGTGGCGTGAGGAAATATCTCGCCGGCGAGACACCACCGCGGCGCCCTATAAATACCCGCCTCCGGCCTTTGATCGAGCTCGCCCCTCCCTCCACCAGCTCCACCGTGCCCTGGAACACGCGGTGCTCTCCCTCTTCTCCCTCTCCTCTCACTTTCGGTCGCGGAAATCCAAGTTGCCCCAAATTGGGTGCCCGCCACCGCCCCGCGGAGTTCATCGACCCCCTTCTCCTCCTCTGCCGATGCGTCGTAGGCGAATTAGGAGGCAGGTTAGTCAATTGGAAGATCCTCTATTCGATTCACAAAGGCGCCCTGTTTTCTCCCTCGTATTGCCATACCGCCGCCGCCGTCCGAAAGCGCTTCTTGTAAGCCGCCGCCATGGGGACAGGACCCCTCGACGCCACGCCACCCGCTATCGGTCGGGGGGGCAGGGCGGAACCCTAAGCACCCAACACGGCGAGCTATGAGCCAACGACGGTAAGTCCGGCCACCCACCGGCCGCGCCGCCGTGACAGCGTAGTCAATGGGGACGACCCCGCGGTCCGTCGCCTCCCATGCCCGTCCACGATTACCGTTCCCCTTTCCTCTACGCTACATGGGCGAAGCAGCGGAACTGACCACGCCGTTATGTCTCCACCCCTGGTCCACACGGACCGTGGCACGACCCACGTGGCGCCCCCATGGCGGCCACAGTGGCGTCACTAGGACCCACATGTCACACACGTAGATGGAGATCGATGCCCGGGTACGCTTAGTTAAATGCTAGGTACTGAGCTTTGTACCCCAGAGTCTTATAAGTACCATTTCCCATATCAGAAAAATTTTAAAATTTGTAAATTCATTATTCGATTTATGGAATTTTATAATGTAATTAAATCCAAATTTATTACATGATAAAATTATATTATAATATTACCCTAATTAATAAATTAGGGATTAATATTGTAAATTCCATAACTCATGCATTTTAATTCCGTTTCGCGTGAAAACGACTTCCATAATTTATCTAAATTCTAGATCTATGCAACTAACCTATTACCACCATAATGTTCTATGTTTGTTTTGTGCGCCATAGTTCAAGCTAGGTTTTACCGCTCACGCGAGGTAGTTTTCGACGATCGGATTAGAGGTTTCTCCCGGAGTACGTTAGAGACGTTCGACGCCAAAGGTGCGATCAAGAAGAACATCCCGTGCAAGTCCTTACCCCCCTTAATCATGACCTTAATATGATGATAAATGATGACATAATATGACTAAGTAAGATCGATGTAACCCGAGTAATAAAGTGAACCCTCCAACAAAAGGTGAGTGGTGATTGTCTACATGGAGGTGGACTAATCACAATCGGGGATGAATCCCGCGGAGAGATGCTCGCCCCCCTAAGGACCGGTTCATAGACCTTCTACCTAGTGAGATATTTCGCATGTGAGCCACACACCGTATCCGAGACGGCTTGATTCACATCCCGTTGGGTTGAGGTATAATTGGGATCCAAGGTGGCCGGAGCAGGCAAACGATCTATTAGGAGCAGACATGGGGAGAGTGGCCCCATGGTCCGGTTGGCGTGGATGCTGAGTGGTCTTCCACGTAAGTGTTTGGGCGCAGTGGCGCAGTGCTAGAGGCACATATTGATGATTTGAGATTGAGAGTGGTGTTGACAAGATAGGTTGGGTAATAAGGTATTACCAGCAAAGCCGTGGGTGATTTGGTATCACCATATTGTCTAGGGTGAGGCGTCATCCGTAGGGTGACGTGTTATCCTTCCAACCCCCCGAGAAGTCGTGGTGAAGATTATACCAATATACCTAGAGTAGCACTCAAGCGGGTACGGATCTCGTTAGGGCCTGTTGGAACCAAACCGGATGGGGAAGACTGCGGCTTATCGTGTGGGGAAAATTTGTACAACCTCTCGCAGAGTTTACTAAATCTATTCAATAGCCACGCCCTTGGAATGGGCGAATGCTAGGAAAGAACATCTATGATTAGAAATAACTAACGTTTGTGATGTGAAGGTGATGACCAGATGAGATAATCCGGGAACTAGCGAGAGCAGTTTTAGAGACTCGCTAGGGCCCAAACCCTTAATTTACCAAACCACCCGGGTTTGGACTTGTTGAATACCTTTGTACTCACCCCCTCTTTTTTTAGATATCGGCACATTCAAAGGTAAGATCGTTGTCAAGGTAAACGATCGGCGTTTCGTAGGAGTCCGAAGCGTTTGCTTAGGAAGAAGATGTAGTTGCCAAGGGTTTCCGCCCCGTGCTCAAGATGCCCGCGGGAGTATGAGGCAACAATCATAGTTGATCCACCGCTTTCGGTTGGCTAACTCGATAAAATATTCGCCATCGTAAGACTTTCTAATCCTATATTATTAAAGCTCAGATTTCTATTATATCCGCATACCATTATCTAACACTAATGACCGTATTTGTGCGTGATCCCGGCGCAAATACGAGAGGTTAACGACCCATTAAAAGTGGGCGTGACCAGTGGTATCGAAGCGAAGCTTGACCATAGGATGGAAATCAAAATGGCAATAGCCTCATTTAGCTTTACCTATGGATTTTTACTCTAGACTTGTGGTACCATTCGATTATCCTTTTGTTGCTTACATATCACCGACATACACATGTCTATATGCAAACAGATGGATGGATGGTCAAGACTAGACAGATTGACCATTGGGAATTCCCACGACTCCTCTGGGAAGTTCTCACACACCCGGTTTACGCAGGAACCTTAGTACTACTACCAGGAGTACTTTGAGGATGGAGCATTCAAATGTGTAATGCGGTTGCACATTCCCTCCAAGAAGGGTATCGAAGATTTCGTGAACACGGAACTGACATATGGGACACTTGCTAGAAGATTGCACTAGAAGCACTCAAGACCTATTGCAAGGAGTATGAAGACCAGCTCAACGACACTCACGCCAAGTACTGCCCGGTGAAGGATCAGACTTCTGCCATATGGTTCAAGAAGGTCAGGGAAATGAAACGGGCAACACCCCAGACTCCAGATTACACCCTTGTCTCTACGGCAAAGTATCTGGATGCCCTTCAAGCCCTCTATGACCACCAGGAGTTGGAGTTGAAGATTGAAGATACAGTGGAAGAAGGAAGTAGAGAAGAACAAGAAGCTGAAGTAAGACCCGCAAGAAGAAGTGCTCAAGTAGAAGCCCTCAAGACGGAGTTAGAAGAGAAGAAGACCCCGCTTGAAGCACAACAAATAGAGAAGGAAGCCACTCAGCAGAAGTTGCAAGAAGCCCTGGAACGTTTGAAGAAGCGGAAGAAGAGAAGAAAGTACTATTGAAGACCTGGCGAACTCAAGTGATCCCCATATGCCTGTTGACTGGGTCGTTAACTACATATTTTATACCGTCAACATTAATATAAAATCACCAAAACACAATAGTAGTAGGTCTTTGAGCTAACCATTTCCACAAGTTTTGGTACTTCACTTGTTTTGCGGGACAATGTTGGAAACATATACATTTTGGGCCAAAAGCAAATGAAAACATATAAAGAATAACAAGGCCCTAAATGGACATAAGCAAAGCAAGGAGAAGAGAGGAGAAATGCCCATAAACATGAATATCAACATCTATACATAAGCCCAAGAAGTGGAAACCCAAATCCAACATGAAATGACAATGGGCCACTTGACATGGGTTTAGTATTTTGGGCATAACTTCTTCATACGAAGTCCGTTTTTGATGCACGACCCGCCAAAACGAAGCTAACGAATTAAAACGGACACGCCAACAAATTTGAGCCCAATCGCCCAGGTTTGTGTGCGCCCGCCACTTTGGGATGCGGCCGCACCCTTTGGTCGCAAACGGGCCCACTTTTCTCGGGCGGTGCGGTCAAGGTCCGAAAAAGTGGTATGGCGGTATTGGTTGCCACGTTTCATGAACCTCGACGCCGGGAGGAGGTCGGTTTGGTGCTTTGAAGGGGAGAATATTCCAAGCATCTTTAGAGCATATGCTCTCCCCTCCTATAAATAGATGGCTCCTCCCTCTCACTCCAAGACACAACCATTCTACACACAACACAAAGGAGAGCCACAATGTAATAGAAGGGGAGAAGCTCCACTCTTGTTCTTCTTCCTCTTCGTAGTTCTAATGGAGAGTGAGAGAGGGAAAGCTAGAAGGATACTTTGCTCCTTCTAGTTGGAGTTGTCGGAGTGCCCTCGGTGGTCCGCGATTCCTAGGAGGTCGGAGTGCCAGACTTGTCGGTACCCGCTTCCCTTGTACCTCTACAACTTACTTACACTTTGGTAAGAAAGTTCGTGTTCATCTTTCGGCTTATTGTTCTTCAAGTATATTATCTTAGCTATTATAAACTTGCGGGATCGATAGTTGTACCTTCGGTCGTAATTCTTGGTGAAGGGACTCTTTGACCGGGAACCTTGATCGACACCAAGAGTTGTGTACGGTAGTGCAAACGCGGTGTTTGGACTAACATCCACCTATCTTTTGGAAGCATCCCACGGTCGTGAGGGTAGGCGCAGGTTGTGACAGCCTTGTCCGTCCCCTTGTAATCCCTCCACGTTCGGGTGTGACGAGCTAATGGCCGGACTCGCAGGTATTGGGCGAGGGCCGGTGCCCGGCAAGGAGATAACAGCCCTAGAAATCCCCTGCCCAAAACCCGAGCCCATAAAGATACCTCACCACCCATAGTTATCCTTAGGATGACTACGTTCAAAGATTAGTGTGCAACGTTCCCCGTGGAAAATACGATACCCCTGAATACTTCGGGTGAAAGCTACAACGACAGTTCCGTGACGCGCCATGGATTTATCTCCGCATACGTTAATTTAATGTCAACAAGCTTTTCGGGCGCCGTTCTTGTCGGGAACGGTTGTCGTAATTCTCTCGAGCCTAGAGCACCCGTGTGTTGTATCCAAAAAAAAATCAAAACAATTATTTATTTTTCCTGTTTTCAAAATTAAGCCAATATCAAATTCAAAATCTTTTGCTTCTCCAAAGGGGGAGTTCACAGGGCCAAAATCTTTTTTCAAAATCAAACTTTTTCATTCAGCCATGAACTCCACCCTATTTTAAAAAAAAAAGACTTTGGTTCGGTCACACTCCTCTAGTGACTATTTTGAAAACCTCGTGTACCACCTACGAGATTTCGAGGAGTTATATCTTGCCTCGGCATTCCCTGGCAAGATTCAAATTTTCATGTGGAATTTGTTTCTGCTCTCCCTCATAGGGAAAGCAAAACAATAGTACACTATTATCATAGGAAGTTTGAATGGGGACTGAGAAGAACTCGAAGACAATTTTTGTCTAGCATTATTCCCCATCAACATCCTACCAAGGACAATCCTCGATTTTGAGTAGGATGAGAAGGAGTCCATAGGTGCAGCCTAGGCCAGGTTTATAATGTTTATACATGTTGGCCTAGACTTGTCATTACCCGATAGTGTGCTTTTTGCATATCTTTTGTTCGGTCTTGACATGGATGCTGCCCTATGCCTTGACATGACCGCCGGAGGGTCGTTCGCATGAAAAACTACAACGGAACATAGGAAAATCCTTGAATACATCCTAGAGAAGCTTGCTTCCCGTTGTAGAACCTATTCCCCTCCATATTAAGGGCATGTCAAGCATTGAGGAGCCCTCATCAGTCGGGCCATTCCCCGTACCGCCATTGGAACCGACCGTTGAGCCCTCTCCCCGAACCACCTAACATCGGAAGGAAGGAATGCTTCGTCCTTCCGGAGTTCGCGATTGAATTCAAGGATGATGACAAAACCTCTAAAGCGCAGGTATGCTTAGACTTTCATATCTATCTCATCCTTGACTTCAATCTTCTCATAGGCTACCCTCTAGAAAAAAGCCTTTTCACGAAAAACCTATAGAGGGGAGCCATGATGAGAAGTTGGGAAAGATAGCTTCTGCCTCTCACACCTAGACATCCCAAAGGTAAAGCATCTTCCCAACCAAAACCCGTTTGAGGAAGGCGAAGTTTATAACTCTATTCGCTTCACCCAAGTTGTTTCCACATCTTAGTGAAACTAAACACCTATCGCCCTCACACGAACGCAAGTCATGTCCCTTCGGCCGATAAAACGTTGTTCTTGACAATGGTCAAGATTCAACGTTCGTCCTTCATGACACATCTTTTGAGGATAAACCCTCATGAGCCATGGACATGCATGAAGCGACAACTCTTGAGACCAAGTGAAAATCTGTTTTTGAGCATAACAAGTTGTCAATTGAGACTTCCTACATGCTCACCTTTGGGTCTTCTTGAGTTTGTCTTGCTTCTAGCCGAAAGTGCTTCGACGAAGATCACAACCATCTCTTGGTTCTCTTTGTAAAACTTTTAAGAGAATGGTTGCAAATCTCGTAGTAGCATGATGATGCTAACCTTGCAGCTTGAGCGTAATGCCAACTTCTTAGTGGTGAAACCGGGAACTTCACCACCATCACCGCAAGATGTTTTCCCGCGGTCAAGCTTATGACCATAACTCAAGCAACTCGCAGGGAGATACGCGGGAAAAAAAAAAAAAGTTTATGTGTCTCTTATTATTGTCATAAAAATAAAAACCCTCTCATTAAAAAAATAATTATTTTATCTCTCTTTTCAAATAAATAAAATGAATAAATAAATTTTATCTCTCTTTCAAAAAAGAGCAATAATAATAAATGTTTTATCTCTCTTATTATTTCCTTATAAAAAGGGTTTTTCCCCGCTTTTATTTTCATAACAATAATAATAATAATCTCTCTTTCTCTTATTAATAAAAGCAAGAACATGTTATCAAGTTAGTATGCACCTTCTGGGTATTCTTGTCGCTAACCATTTCAGGTGGAGATCGATTAAGAAGAACAAAGAGGCATGCGACGGTCGAGCACATGGGGGCCACATCAAAAAAAAAAAAAAAAAACCATGATGCCCATGGGTGATGGAAGATGCTCAAGAGGAGACCCGGACCTGCAACACTAGACTTTTATACAAAAGTCTAAGTGTGGGGGAAGATGGTGAAATCTCAAGTTCCATCCACCAAGGGGTCATACAAAAAAAAGCGAGGGTGAATAAAAGACAATGTCAGCCCTACCTTGCTAATAAAAAAAAAAGAAGAAGAAAAAAAAAAAAAGACTGAAAAAGATGAAGAGAAAGAGAGAAAAAAAAAAGAATTGAAAAAAAAAAAAGATAGAAAGGGAAGAGAAAATAAAAAAAAAGTGTTGTTGAAATAAATGAGAGAGATAAAAAAAAAAAGAGAGAGAAGAGAGAGAGGTCAATACGTAAAAAAAAGAGAGAGAAAAAAAAAAAAAAAAAATATATATATAAGAATTTGTCGAAAATACAAAAAAATATAGAATAGAAAAAAACAATAAGAGAGAGAGGAGTAGGTTGGTCCCACATGGTCAAGGTAAACATTGATGTGTGCCCGACTCCACCCTTCATTGCTTCAACAAGCAAGAAGGGCTCGCCTCTCATCCTTTTGTCGCTATCATCAAGACCCGTGGCACGCATACACACAAAGTTGTATGTGCATGGCCTAGCCTTGAGAAGCACCTGAACAAAAGTCATCATGCAAACCGCGGCATCAACTTTGATGCTTTATCCATAAATGTCGTCGGTATTTACACTCAGGTATGCAAAGGTAAGTTCACCACCCTTTCACTCATTTTTTGTCTCCATTAAAATAAAACTTTATGCCTCCCATGCCATGACATATGCTTTGAGTTTGGGTGTACCTACATGGATCCATACATCCATAGATCTTTTTAAATTAAGCGTGGTGCTTAGGTTAAAAATGATCTCCTTTAATCGAAACTTTGACATGGTGTCAAAGCTAGGTTAATGAACTTAGAGCTCTGTTGTCATGATCTTTGGAAGTATCTTATGTTGGAGATGAATCAAGGCTATGTTTACTTTGCTTCTTTATTTTAGCCTTGCCCGAAAGTGATGTTTAGGTGAACGAACAAAAAGATATATATAATAATAAACAAACAAATAAATAATAATCATAATAAAGGCTCCACGATAATTTTGCCGATAGAGCCATGTGTTTGTTTTTGTTTTGTTTTCTTTGTTTGAATAAAAACAGGTACAAGAATAAGTGTGGGGAGATCTCTCAAGCATACAAGCACACCCATCCGAGATCTCCCCAACACAAATGCACTAACACCGAGCAATTCACAATGGAGAAGGACTAAAACAAACGGCTACCATTAACACCTTCCTCTTCAAACGGTGGTTTGTGCAACTCCCTCTCTCACATCCTCCAAAAGTTTTGAAGTTTAACATTGAACAAATCAAAAAGACAAAACTTGAAAAAAAAAAAAGCTCCATCTCTAGTCTACCAATTGAGAAATGGCATGCATACACTTTTTTTTCCTTGTCAAACACCATACTTTGTTGAGCAACTACCTTTTAGGGACCCCATGTTCATCTAATCAATTGAGCTTTGAGATATGGTAGAATGACTTGACACTTGCTCTCTTATGCAATGAGACTTGGTTTTATTTCAAAAATTCAAATAAAGCATGCTCCCTGGTTTGACTTAGACAAATCCTACCAAAGCCCGAATAATGACATGAATATCCGCTATAGTTACTTCCTACTATATTGAGTTTTGTCGCCCGTTGATCTGCAAGTAGAGAGAGGCTCATATTCCCAAGATCGAAAAACACGTACACCCACATATACACGTCGATTCTCACAATGAGAATTGCGCACAACATACATCTTCACCATCCACAAAATAAATACTCCATCCAAGTTACACCATGATCATCCCCTGTTATCAGAAAAGTATCATGCAGAAAGAAGATACGTGCTACAAAAAAAAGAAAAGAAAAAGAGATGAAAAATGGACATGTGTCCGAGGGCGAGTAGAGCCCACATCTCCAAAAAAAAAAAAAAGAAAGAAAAAAAGAAAAGAAAAAAGAAAAAAGTAGCCTGTATCTCTAAAAAGCATACAAAAAAGAGAAAAGAGATCATGAGTCATGGAGTAACCACAAAAAAAAATACCACAAATATTTTCCACGCACTTTTGCACATTTCGATCTAGGAGTATGGCACCTCTTTCCAACGATCCGTAGTTTGACCCGACAAAACATACAGAGGTACGTATGCAACACTCCACTCCAAGGATCCACAAAACCCTACAAAAACATAGGATGAGTGAGAGCAAAGAGTGCTTTGGTAAGGAAACACAAAATGAGTGACCATGTGAGAATCAACCGAGGAGCATTGCTACTTTATCTTTAAAATCCAAAAAATTTACCAAGTCTTTACACTGAAAGTAGTAGCAAGGAGATATGAATTCATGCCGTTCCATTGTTCAATCGTTCAAGATAACATGGTAGACACTCTTGAATGCTCACAAAACAGGTGAGGCCAGGAATAACTTGTATGCAGGTCTACATCTTGGAGATTGAACCACTTTTAGTCCTTACGCCTTCACTGAGGACGAGCAAAGGACTAAGTGTGGGGAGTTTCTTGACGGTCGTTAACTACATATTTTATACCGTCAACATTAATATAAAAGCACCAAAACACAATAGTAATAGGTCTTTGAGCTAACCATTTCCACAAGTTTTGGTACTTCACTTGTTTTGCAGGACAATGTTGGAAACATATACATTTTGGGCCAAAAGCAAATGAAAACGTATAAAGAATAACAAGGCCCTAAATGGACATAAGCAAAGCAAGGAGAAGAGAGGAGAAATGCCTATAAACATGAATATCAACATCTATACATAAGCCCAAGAAGTGGAAACCCAAATCCAACATGAAATGACAATGGGCCACTTGACATGGGTTTAGTATTTTGGGCATAACTTCTTCATACGAAGTCCGTTTTCAGTGCACGACCCGCCAAAACGAAGCTAACGACGAAATGGACACGCTCAACAAATTTGAGCCCAATCGCCCAGGTTTGTGTGCGCCCGCACCTTGGGGTGCGGCCGCACCCCTTTGGCTGCCAAACGGGCCCACTTTTCTCTGGCGGTGCAGTCAAGGTCCGAAAAGTGGTATGGCGGTATTGGTTGCCACGTTCACTGAACCTGGACGCCAGGAGGAGGTCGGTTTGGTGCTTTGAAGGGGAGAATATTCCAAGCATCTTTAGAGCATATGCTCTCTCCCCCTCCTATAAATAGATGGCTCCTCCCTCTCACTCCAAGACACAACCATTCTACACACAACACAAAGGAGAGCCACAATGTAATAGAAGGGGAGAAGCTCCACTCTTGTTCTTCTTCCTCTTCTTAGTTCTAATGGAGAGTGAGAGAGGGGAAAGCTAGAAGGATACTTTGCTCCTTCTAGTTGGAGTTGTCTGAGTGCCTCGGTGGTCCGCGATTCCTAGGAGGTCGGAGTCTTGGGACTTGTCGGTACCCGCTTCCCTTGTACCTCTACAACTTTCTTACACTTTGGTAAGAAAGTTCGTGTTCATCTTTCGGCTTATTGTTCTTCAAGTATATTATCTTAGCTGTTATAAACTTGCGGGATCGATAGTTGTACCTTCGGGTCGTAATTCTTGGTGAAGGGACTCTTTGACCGGGGAACCTTGATCGACACCAAGAGTTGTGTACGGTAGTGCAAACGCGGTGTTTGGACTAACGTCCACCTATCTTTTGCGAAGCATCCCACGGTCATGAGGGTAGGCGGCAGGGTTGTGACAGCCTTGTCCGTCCCTTGTAATCCCTCCACGTTCGGGTGTGACGTAGAGCTAATGGCCGGACCGCCTCGTATTGGGCGAGGGCCGGTGTCCGAAGTAAGGAGATAACAGCCCTAGAAATCCCCAAGGCACCAAAAACCCGAGCCCATAAAGATACCTCACCACCCATAGTTATCCTTAGGGTGACTCTATTCAGAGATTAGTGTGCAACGTTCCTCGTGGAAAATACGATACCCTGAATACTTCCGGTGAAAGCTACAACGCACAGTTCCGTACGCTTGTGGATTTATCTGCATACGTTAACGAATGTCAACAATGCAAAATAATGTGCACGAGAAATTCCTGAAACAAACCCAAGAGGCACTGCCAAGTGTTAGACAAGTTTAAGTAGTACCATCTAAGTTAAGCTAGTAGCCACAAAGTAGCATGCTTGTTGCGGTTGTTTTTAGTAGTAGTAGTAACCTTTAGTTGTTGTTTAGTAGCGTAGTTACCCTTGCTTCTATGTGCGTAGTATGCTTGAAGTCGCAATGAATGATCGCCAAGGCAGTTTTATGGGTGATGTGACTCCATATCATTGGTAAAAAATGTCCTTGTGATGATATATTGTCGCTTTTTTGATTGTTTAAAATAATATCCCGATCTTTCCATCCTAAAGGAAATCCTCTAAGTTTTACTATTCGTAGTATTCAACGAAGAGGAAAGTCCGATAGTATCGTTGAGCGTATCAAAAATTTCCCCAAGTCACGAGTATCACAAAGCAAGTCCCATCAAAGTAAGCTCACCGTGACTACTATTTTCATACATCTCACAAAAGGTAAGTCTATTGTAATGTTTGTTTAAGCGGTGAGTTACTGAACTACCCCTATAGTTTGTCATCTCAAACCCCTAACCTTTCTTTCTAACCCACCGTTAGCCAGATCCTTACCTCTCCCTCCCATCCCTTTTCAAAAATCTGGCCGAAACCGGACGATGACCACCAATAATTGGGATACAAAAAATGGTGACCCCACCCGACCCCACACTTAAGCGGCACACGCCCAAAGGTACAGTTCCGCGCCCGGCAAAGCGCTACACGACAACGTACCAGTAGCTACAGACACTTTGCCGTGATTCGCTACCTCCCCCCTTCCATTTTCGATCTCTCTCTCTCTCTCTCACCCCATTCTTTTTCCTTCTCTCTCTCTTTCTTGCATCCTCCCCACGCCGCTGCTGTCCTCTCAGCGTCACGCCGCTGTCCCCACAGCAGGCGCCATCCTCCTCACACCGCACCTCCTCGGCACGACCGTCGCCGTCGAGCATGCTGTCCTTGCCCACGCCGTACGAGGACACTGTCGCCACGACCACCACCCGAGCTGCTGCTGCTGTTGCCCCACGACGCCACTATGCCGCGATGCTCGCCGGTAATAGCGCAAGACTCAGCCCGTGCCCGCGCCCGAGCCCGCTAATGGCTGCCTATAAAAGGCTATTCGAGTCTCTCCATCGGCATCCGACACTCCACACTCACACGCCCAATCCCCACCCCACGCACAAGACCGGATTCAAGGAGTCAAGCAGAAGACCCGGAGAAACACCGTCCGCAGAAGACCTGGAGAAAGAAGCAAGAAGGAGTACGCCGTGAGCCGTAAGCCCTCAAGATGTGTATGGATGAAGAAGAGGTCATTTTCACCATATATTTTATTCTCGGTTCCATGCTAGCGGCATCACTTATTTTGTATATGCTTGTAATGCGCCCCTTACCCTATGAGAGGCCACGTTAACGGCCTCGGGCATGGAATAAATTTCTTTTATGAATAGTGTTGGTGCCATTTTCTTTCAAAAAAAAAATAGAGAAAAGAGAAGAAATATCATTGATAGTTTATGGGCACCATTTTGATACATCAAGGAAGGGCTATGAATGTGCCGCAACAGTAAATACGGAGGTTTAAATTCTCCAAGTGGGGTAGAGAAAAGGAGAATGAAGAAATAAAATCAGGCAGCCAGCATCGATAAAGAGTATGCCATAAACATTAGGATATGAATCCTAGCGTAGTGGTATTTTCTTAACTAACCAAAGGTGGAATTATCATCCAACTAGAAGACATAGGGTATACCCCTTGCTCGACAAGTTGGTAAAGTGGCAAAATCCGAGGACTCTCTCGAGGACATTCCTATAAGGCAGTGGACCACCCCTACCCTCTCTAATCTTTCTCTTGAGACCTTGCTAGGCTACTCTCTATAGTTTGCCACGGAATCTCGGGGACGAGATTCATCTAAGTGGGGTAGATTCGTAACACCCGTGTTTTTGCATCATTTTAAAATTCACTAAAAAATTTGAACTTTTCGAAATAAACTAAAACTTGATTTACTTTCCGCAAAACCAAACCTCTGTTAAAAAAACCCACGCATTCAAAAATTCGCCATATAGAAATTAGATTCCCTTTTTGTTTGTTGCTTGTTGAGCTTATGGTGGCCAAGGTATGTATTCTCGATCTAGACTTTAAATTATGGAAGTATATTTATGCATGAGCATGATTTACATTTTTCTCGGGAATAAATCCACAAGCCCTAGAATGCATGTGTGAGAGGCATATATATATTCCAAGCATATAGAAATGCATCCACGGAATATATATACACCTGGCCCATGTAAAAACCCTAGGTAATTTGCGGGGAATTAATGAGAGCAAGTATATCAATATATGTATCTATATGTGTGTCCCTCCCATACAAGTATATGTGTTAGAACTTAATGACAAAACCTAAGAAATGCATATACTTGGACAAATACAAGTAGGAGGTATAATGCATACATATGGATACAAGAACACATAGGGATGAGAAAGGAGAATAAATTGGGGAAATACCAAACATGTATACTAATATGTATTTCCTCCCAACAAGTGTATATATTTATTGGTGCCCAAGAAGGGGCCTAAGAATATATATGCATTTGTACCAACACAAAGAGGAAGGTATACAAGTATACATGAGAAATAGAAGGGAAGGGAAAATGGAGAAAGAAAAGAGAGAAGAGAAGATAGCTCGTGGGCTCACTTCGAAACTTGGCCCAACAGCAAACCCCCTCACCTCCTCTTTCTTCAACACGCCGCGTGGGCCGGCCCGACGAAAAGTGGGCAGCGAGCCCAGCTCCACGAGCCCGACAGCCAGGAGGCCGAGTCCGACTCATCCCTCTCCCTTTCTCACCGCCGGGTGGACTGCCGTCGCCCGTCATCTTCTTCTTCCTCCCTGACGCGAGTAGCCGGCACCGCTGCGACCACGGTCCGCCGATGCCGCGAACAAAGCGACCTCCGCACGGACCGGCCTGGCCGACCCAGGGGCGCCACCGCCGCGTCGTCATCCCACCGCGCCGAGGAGGGCGTCAACGCCAACAGCCGCATAGACCAATCGGTCGGCTAGCTGCCAGGCCACCATCGGTGCCAATTCCACGAAGCTCACCCCCGCTGGACCGGAGACGATGACCGACCACAGCAAAGGCCACTAACTCCGGCGATGCGCCGGGGATGGTGCCACGAGCACGCAGCCGGCGGCCAACGCCATTAGCGGCGCTTAACGCCGTGCTCGCGAGCATGCCGCCGTCGTCGTGGCCGGCAACACCGCCAGTGTAAGCGCCCGGGCACTCAGGGCGCTCACCCGGCGTCGAACACGCAGGCGCCCGCGGTTTCGGTCCCTGCTGAGTCCACGCGCGCGGAGGAAAGCTCCATGCCCACGCGCACCGCTGACCCCTTGCCGCCATGCCCGGACAAAGATCCACCGATGTAGACGACGTGACAAGACGAGAACCGACCTCGCGAACCCACGAGGACACGCGCAAGCGACGCGGGTATAGCCGGCACCCGGCCCGGCGGTCCCACGGGCAACCAAGGTGGCGGTCGGAAAAGATCGCGGCGAGGGAAATATCTCGCCGGCGAGACACCACCGCGGCGCCCTATAAATACCCGCCTCCGGCCTTCGATCAAGATCGCCCCTCCCTCCACCCGGCTCTCGCCGTGCCCCTGGAACACACGGTGCTCTCCCTCTTCCTCTCTCCTCACTTCTCGGTCACGGAAATCCAAGTTGCCCCAAATTGGGTGCCCGCCACCGCCGCGGAGTTCATCGACGACCCCTTCTCTCGCTGATGTGTCGTAGGCCGAAATAGGAGGCAAGTTAGTCAATTGGAAGATCCTATATTCGATTCACAAAGAAAGCGCCCTGTTTTCTCGTATTGCCATACCGCTGAAGCGCCGCCGTGAAAGCCGCTCGCGCCGCCGCCGCCATGGGGGAGGACCCCTCCGACGCCACGCCACCCGCTATCGGGTCAGGGGCAAGGACGGGAACCCTAAGCAACCAACACGGCGAGCTATGAGCCAACGGCGGCCAAGTCCGGCCACCCACCGGCGAGAGCGCCGCCGTGACAACGTGAGTCAACGGGACGACCGCCTTTGGTCCGTCACCTCCCCGCCGCCTGTCCACGATTATCGTTTCCCCTTCCCTCTCTCGCTACATGGGCCCGAGCAACGGAACGGCCACGCCGTTATGTCTCCACCGGTCCACTTTTTGGGACCGTGGCCCACGACCCACGTGGGCCCCCATGGCGACCCACAGTGGCGCCACTAGGACCCACGTGTCACACACGTAGATGGAGATCGGGCCTGCGGTATGCGCTTAGTTAAATGCTAGGTACACCCAAGCTTTGTACCCAGAGTCTTATAAGTACCATTTCCCATATCAGAAAAATTTTAAAATTTGTAAATTCATTATTCGATTTATGGAATTTTATAATGTAATTAAATCCAAATTTATTACATGATAAAATTATATTATAATATTACCCTAATTAATAAATTAGGGATTAATATTGTAAATTCCATAACTCATGCATTTTAATTCCGTTTCGCGTGAAACGACTTCCATAATTTATCTAAATTCTAGATCTATGCAACTAACCTATTACCACCATAATGTTCTATGTTTGTTTTGTGTGCCATAGTTCAAGCTAGGTTTTACCGCTCACGCGAGGTAGTTTTCGACGATCGGATTAGAGGTTTTCTCGAGTACGTTAGAGACGTTCGACGCCAGCGTACCCGATCAAGAAGAACATCCTGTGCAAGTCCTTACCCCCTTAATCATGACCTTAATATGATGATAAATGATGACATAATATGACTAAGTAAGATCGATGTAACCTGAGTAATAAAGTGAACCCTCCAACAAAAAGGTGAGTGGTGATTGTCTACATGGAGGTGGACTAATCACAATCGGGGATGAATCCCGCGGAGAGATGCTCGCCTCCCTAAGGACCGGTTCATAGACCTTCTACCTAGTGAGATATTTCGTACAGCCACACACCGTATCTGAGATGGCTTGATTCACATCCCGTTGGGTTGAGGTATAATTGGGATCCAAGGTGGCCGGAGCAGGCAAACGATCTATTAGGAGCAGACATGGGGAGAGTGGCCCTATGGTCCGGTTGGCGTGGATGCTGAGTGGTCTTCCACGTAAGTGTTTGGGCGCAGTGGCGCAGTGCTAGAGGCACATATTGATGATTTGAGATTGAGAGTGGTGTTGACAGTATAGGTTGGGTAATAAGGTATTACCTGTAAAGCCGTGGGTGATTTGGTATCACCATATTGTCTAGGGTGAGGCGTCATCCGTAGGGTGACGTGTTATCCTTCCAACCCCTGAGAAGTCGTGGTGAAGATTATACCAATATACCTAGAGTAGCACTCAAGCGGGTACGGATCTCGTTAGGCCTGTTGGAACCAAACCGGATGGGGAAGACTGTGCTTGTCGTGTGGGAAAATTTGTACAACCTCTGCAGAGTTTACTAAATCTATTCGAATAGCCACGTCCTTGGAATGGGCGAATGCTAGGAAAGAACATCTATGATTAGAAATAACTAACGTTTGTGATGTGAAGGTGATGACCAGATGAGATAATCCCGGGAACTAGCGAGAGCAGTTTTAGAGACTCTGCTAGGGCCCAAACCCTTAATTTACCAAACCACCCCCGGTTTGGACTTGCGGAGTACCTTTGTACTCACCCCTCTGTTTTTACAGATATCGGCACATCCAAAGGTAAAATCGTTGTCAAGGTAAACGATCAGTGTTCGTAGGAGTCCGAGAAGCGTTTGCTTAGGAAGAAGATGTAGTTGCCAAGGGTTTCCGTCCGTGCTCAAGATGCCTGTGGAGTATGAGGCAACAATCATAGTTGATCCACTGCTTTCGGTTGGCTAACTCTGATAAAATATTCGCCACTGTAAGACTTTCTAATCCTATATTATTAAAGCTCGGATTTCTATTATATCTGCATACCATTATCTAACACTAATGACCGTATTTGTGCGTGATCCTGGCGCAAATACGAGAGGTTAACGACCCATTAAAAGTGGGGCGTGACAAATACGCGCTCCCTCTGGGCCGGCTGCGGGCCGGTTGGGCTTCCTAGCCCACCCATGGCTGGCCCAATTCTAGCACATGACACAAGAACTAAGAAACTGCGTGAGGATAGATAAGTGGATCATGTATTAATTAGGAAGAGCTAACTACTATATGGGTGAGCTGAGAGAAGTCTATAAAAACCTTACAGCCACCAAACCGGTCCACTTATCTATCTTACAGCCTTCTCTCACCTCACCCATATAGTAAGAGATTCTAGGTTAAAAAGTCCTCCTAAGTGAGCTGAGAGAAGGCTATATATTCCGTATTACGTGGTATCTAGGATTCAAACCTAAGACCTCTATTCTCACAGGTAGCTCCCCCAACCACTCTCCTGTAACCACTTTACCTCTAAAAACACTTATGTCTATATAGCCTGTGTTCCCGTAGTATTCACTTTTTAGGATTTCATATGTATATTTAGGACCCCAAATTTCTTCAGATGAAAAAGTTGTTAACTAAAAATTGTTGTTCTAATCGGGATTTAAAAGATCGATTTTAGTTGTTTCACTATCCGAGGCCATTTGACAAATTTGAATCGGTGAAACGTTAAAACTTCAACCGGATTGTTGGTACCTCAAATAACTTCTATTGAAAATGTTGTCAACCACAAAGTTGTTGTTCTCATCGACGTAAAAAAAAAAACTTTGGTTTCGTAAATTTTTCATCTGAACTTATTTGAAAAAAAATAATTTTGAAAATTATAAAACTTCATATACAAAATTTGGACTATGAGTGAATTTTAATGAAAATGTCGTCATCTACAAAACCATTGCTCTGATCTACGACTTTGGTTTTGGCCAATTCTTCATTCGAAGTTATTTGTACATTTTGATTTTTAAAGATTTAAAATTTCAGCCTATCAAACAAAATGCTAGGACCATAAATGGTTTCAAATGTAAAGGACAACAACAACAAAGTTGTAGATCTTTTTGATATAAAGTTTGTTTTCATCCGACTTTATTCAAAATAGTTATGAATTTCATTATGGTGTAGCATGGCTATTACTGCAGTATCATACAACAAGCCGGCGGTGGAAAAAACGTCTTCAGTGCGGGTTTATATGGCTATGCAGTAGTGATGGGGAGTGTATCGTCACCGCAGGTTGGTTGTGCAAACCGGCTTTGACGATGGACTATCACCACCGGTTAGTAAGATGATGCGGCGGTGAGTATTTTCAAAGCGGTTGGTTACACGAAGGAGCAGTGATAGTTCTCATCAACATTGGTGATTCACCAATGCTCGTATTATGAACCATTGGGCAATCACAAACGTTTTAAAATGATTTCAGCAGTGATAGTAGCGTTAGTGATAGGTAAATCTAAAGTAGTGAACGACCCAAAGGTTTCAAATTATAATCTCTATATGACTAGGAACAAGTGACAGTCATATATAGAAACAAGTGGCAGGTATATATATTAAGGTCTATTTTAATATACCCCTCTGTCTCTTTGAAAAGGTCATTTAAAAAATATGCCCCCCCCCACACCACCACCACCACCACAGACACGCTTTCCGGGCGACACTTTCAGAGCAAGGCTAATAAACCTTGGCTATAAGCCAAGCTAGTTCATTCAAACACTAATTGACAGCCTAACCAGTACAATAGTTGGTCTGTACACAGATTCGAAAACTATTTTTTTATTTGCTTGTGTGAAGAGAAAGCATTCTCGAGTTGGAGAGAGAGAAAGAGTGGTGAGGCACCGCACATGCAAAGAAAGCTTGGGTTCTGTGTGCAACTCTTAGGTTAATTTCGTGTGCAGCCCGCAATGGCAGGAGCGCCAAACATGAGTATATCTCTCCTCCACCTAGGACAGGCAGATAACGTGGTGGGCGATTCGCCCCTTGCTGTACCTGCTCTCAAAGGAACGGATGGAGTAAGTTAGTTTTTCAAAATCTAGCTCAACAACTGATTGGTAGAAGGCATAAAATGCTGAAAGAAACAAGCCCCTTAGTTTATTTTATCCATACAAGTTGTACTTTTGATCTAGCCAAACCCAACAAATTATTATGTCTTTACAACTAGATTTCCCGAAATTATTACTACTGTCGCTTCTTGATCCCATGATGCGGTGCCAGTGCAATCTTGAGATATTTCCCGTGGGGACTGGTAGGTCAATGTACCGTGCTGATGAAAATCCAAACACGGAATGGGGGAAAAAAACACGGGTACTTTAGTGACATTGTATTACGGCTACCAAGCATGCTCTGTTTCGGTGTGCCCTGTAGATTACTGCATACTGAGTAGTGGTTACCCCGTGCTCTGTTTCGGTGTGCTCTGTTCTCGGCATCAGTACAATACAACGCGTGCCCGGTCGTAATTCTTCAGATTGTTTATCCTTTGAATTATCTTTACTGAACGCTGATTACGTGTACCCTTCATGATCTGTTGACCCTGGTTAATGGGCTTGGGGCATCTGGCCTTAAACTCTAAAAAAAATAATCTGTAAAAACATCAGAACTGCCTGTTGGCCTCATGAAACTGAACAGACTTTTGCCGTCAAAAAAAAACATGAAAACACATTAGGAAATGACAAGACACGGGTAACTGCCCTGTTTTGGTGTCGAATGAACGAGGGTACTGTATAGGTCGGACATATAGTGGTGGCCCCACCGCATGCTCTGTTTGAATCACGTACAACTTGACCACACGGATTACGCAGGCTCATCGGTACACGTTACTTGCGTCATGGTTATGTACTACTCCCTCCGTTTCGTAATACATGACGTTTTAGGATTGAGCGTGACTATCAAGGAGATGGAGCAATGACCTGCTTACCCCTATAGCTGTAATCATTGAAATGATGAATTGACTGCTTGCTACTCATGGATACTAGTACTCCGTACAGCATAAACCGGCCAGGCCACAATATTTATACATTAAACAATGGACTGTGGAGACTAGTGCTTCTACTGCCTGACACCGAGACTAGCACTGTGCAACATTGGGAGCAGAGAACGACATCCTTTTTGACACAAATTTTGAACTCTAGAACGACTAGTATTTTGAGATGGAGGGAGTACTCCGGTTTCCAGTACAACGTACCTGCTCCTCATCGGTTAATTCCTAGTACTACACACGTACGTACAGATAGATCCTGTGTTACATTATATTGGATGGACCATTAATTAATGATTATATTTCTCAAAGTGCAGAAGGATGGATATATGTGTAGTGTGCCCAGTATGTGTGCATGACTTGATGGGCATCTAGAGAAAAGCCCACCACCAAAAGTCCTCCGCGTGCAGCATCAGCGAAAAAGTCCACGGCAGGAGTAGTCAACAAAATTACAAGCTTGCATTGGCCACTGCAGCACCAAGGCTATTCCACACCGGCCGAGCTGCGTCGTCGCCGGGATGTGCCACACGTACTGGGCGCTCGGCATGGCGCGTGCCGTGCTACGTCTTCCACGTACGGCTTCGGCGCGTTCGTTCGCGCTGCTCTGCGTCGAGTACCTCTACGAGCACCGGCCGCATGCACGAGGCGGTCTCGTCGCCGGCCGGACGAGCTCTTCAACGTCCCGGTCCTGCCGGCGTTCGAGCGCGTCATCAGGGTGTCGCGTGCGCAGCTCCCGACGCATTTCGCGCCTGCGGCAAACGTGGGTGGTGGGACGGTGTTGCAGGAGATACGGGAGTTCGATGTGGCCGTGGACGGCGTGGTCGTCAACACCTTCGACGAGCTGGAGCATGGGTCATGCCAGCTTTCGCCGCGGCCACCGGCAAACCCGTCGTCGCCGTTGGCCCCGTCTCGCTTGCCGCCGCCCGACTTATCTTGACCCACAGGCCATGGCAGATGATGCCAGGCAGGTCATGGAGTGGCTGGACACCAAGTAGACGAGGTATGTGGTGTACGTCAGCTTTGGCAGCGCCGGATGCATGCCCATGGCGACGTGGCCGCTTTTCTCCGAGCAGTTTCTCAATGAGAGACTCATTGTGGATGTGCTTGGTGTTGGGGTGTCTGTAGGCGTGACAAAGCCGACAGAGAATGTACTCACTGCTGGTACGTTTAACGGTGGCAGAGCGGATGTTGAGGCCGAGGTGGGTGTGGAACAAGTGGTGAAGACTTTGCAGAGGCTGATGGATGAGGGTGACGAAGGGGAGCAGAGGAGAAGGAAGGCCAAGGAGCTCAAGGCCAAGGCAAATGAAGCGTTGGAGAAGGGTGGGTCGTCCTACATGAATTTGGAGAAACTAATCCATTCTTTGGCTTCATGATTCATTAATTAATTAACATGTGACATTTGTTTAGGTTTTGTTGAGTAAAATTGCTGGTGCTCATTCGTGTAGTAAATAGTTTTGGCAAGCCCTCTTCTTCAAGAGCTGGTTAGCAGATACAACTTTTTATAATTCAAAAATTGAGCTTCTTTTTTTTTTTTTTTTTTGAAAAACACCTCCGAGATACCTGCAACATTTTTATTAGCACTTCAACCTCTAACCAGGATATATAAAGTTTCGTGTTGACATTGAGTCACAGTGAAATTTGCAGATATTTAAGGCTTGCATACATAACAACAATGATATGGAGACAACGATCAGTATGCCTTTTTGCTCTCTGTTGTACCCCCCTTCTTTTTATTCAACTTCAATTAAATTCCTGTAGGAATGTACCCGCAGCAATTTTCAGAGGCCCAGGTTGCAAGGCCTGACAAGTCAAGGTATGAGCCTTGCCATCGTGGGTCGTCCAGAGCACAGAAAGTGAGTAGCAACACAACTTGTACCGTGGACCTAACCATTGTTGAAGAAAATTCAAACTAATTTCCAAAACGTCGGAACCGTTACAGAGTAGAAACTCGAATATACAACCTTATGCATGCACACTGGCAATTCAAACAGCACCTCCAAATCAATTGCTTAGGTCGCCTCTTCCTTCATGTTATTAGACACTTAACATATCGACAACCATTGTAGTGATCTCAATAATAAACCAGAGCAGGGAATCCTTTCCTAATGAGAAAAAAAGGCCAGGGAGTAAACATGCTCACTCAAGGACAACCATCAAAGCCACCTTATCAACCACTTTACCGGGCTTTTCATCGAACATGTCTTCAGCCATATCCTCGGCTACGAAGCTCTCATCCACTCTGGTACTCTCAACGTAGAACTGGGATACGCCGTAATTGCATTGCTCTGGTGCCATATCCATTGCTTGCAGTGTTATGGTGACACTACACCTGGATCGTGGTGAAACAATATTTTTGCTTGGTTGTATGCAGTACAGTGAGCTCGAGGTTGTAATTCTGAAGGCAAAGCAATCATCTGTATCATTAATCAGCTCAGTTGAGTGAGTTATGGCCTTATTATGCTCATAGGGGAAATGCTGCTCCAGTGGCTCAATATCAAGCATGTCCTTCAACAATGGATGTTTCTGGGAAACAGTTTAGATATGGATTAACATGACCATGTATTAAATTGCTTATTGAGGAAGATATAGCAAACACCCACCTGATCAAATATAGGTACATCGGTACTATTATCCAATCTTTTGAGCTCATGGATTATGGAGCATGTGGGAGGTCTTTTATTTCGGTCTCTGTGCAAGCAACTCATTGCCAATTCAAGGCATTTGTGAACTTGATGGTACCACAATCGTGTATGCTTCCCTGATTTATTCCACCTATGTTTCCATTTTCTAAGTACCTGCCGTTTCAGAAACAAGGTTAGAATAATTCCTGGAGAAAAGTTCATGAAGATATTGTATGTGTCCTCTATTTTCAAATATAGAAATAAAATCCCGCAGTCCTGAAATATAATGGATTTTCAGTTGGCCTAAGTCAAACAATTCTAAGTTGACCAAATTTGTGGACAATAATATTTATATCTATCAAATCAAAGAGATATACTACAAATATATGTTTCATGATGTATCTAATGAAACTCATTTGATGCCATAAATATTATTGTTCTTTTTGTAAACTTGATCAAACTTGTGATGGTTTGCCATAGGATAACTGGGACACTCAGCAAATCGCCTTTACCGAGATTTTTTTTTTTTTACCGAGCGCTCTCTGTCGAGTGCCATAGACACTCGGTAAAGCGCCTGACTCCAATAGTGACTGAGAGAGTATACAATATGACCTGGCGTTCATGCTTAGTATCTTATGGTACTGTGTTAACAAATTAATAGAGATAGAAAGAGTGCACAAAGATAAAGTAAATTTAACCAGTTGGAGGTATCAAACTTATCTAGAAACTTCTAAAATCTGTCTCGTAAGGTTATAGTCTGGGTCAAGATACCAACAGCCGTGGAGCCCCGTGTCGTCCACCCGCACGGGTGACTCGGGCGGCAGGGAAATCTAGCCGCCACCGCTCTCAACCTTGCCTCCTCTGGCCTCGCCACCGCTAGAGGAAGCTATTGGGTGGCCTATGAGGCTCCTAGGATGGCGTCGGCGAGGTTATCACCTAGGAGAGTCACGAGCGCCGCTGTGCAGGGCATGACCAGAGTAGCGGGGAGCCTACCGATGCTCGGTGACCGGAGACGACACTGCATGTGACTAGGGCGGCAAGGATGGTGCGCAATGGATCTGGTGGTGGCACGCCTCCCGAGAGCCTAGATGCGACTCCAGCTTCCCTTCCTCTTTATCTGGCCCTCCCGCCACTGCAGCTACTGCTGCCGATGTGGATCAGTATAGACCTCGCCAATGCGAGCGGTGCCAGCCAGTGCCTCTGCAGGGGATAGGGGACGACGGTAGAGCTTCTTCCTTCTCCTCAGGCCACACCCTTCCTCGTTGGCCATGGTGGCGGTGGTGGTGCCGCCCCGGGGTGCGGAGTCCAGTGCTCGAGCTGCTAGACCCATCGCCTGGCAATTGGTGCCAGTGGCGAGAGCGATAGCCAGGTGCTGGGGACAGTGCCCTAAAGGTAGGATGTGGAGCCCATAGTGGTGGAAGCACGCCTCGTGTTTCTGGCTATAGGTGAGGGCCTTGATGTGCGGCAGTGTAACGTGAGCGGCGAAGTTAGGTCTAGCCCCATGTGTTGCCAGGTCGGAGGGGATGGAGGTCAACGCAGCTATGTGGCTGCGCGAGAAGTCGACACATTGATGTCCTTCTAAAGAGGATTCCGTGGGGTGGCAAGACAATGGCGATTAAGGTGATGGTTGGCAAGGGTCCGACTTCTTGGCTTGACATTTGAGCTAGTACGTTCTTGGGCGAAAGCCCATGCAAAGGTGATGCTGATGGACGCCACTTTCCCTCTTGGGGGCATCACATTCCCTCCCCTAGCATTGTCATCCAAGCGTGAAAATTTGGTCCACTATGGCCATGCGATGGTGGCATCATTGCAACGTGAAGCTAGAGTTGTTGCGTCGAGGATGTGGTTTGTCAATGATAACATGCGACGACAGCCCCCTCCCCGGTCGCCATAGTCCGGGGCTCGGGGGGACCTGCATCCTTTGGGGCAAGTGATCGGAAGTTGAAGCAGCTCTTTAGAAGGTGTTTGAGCTTGACAAAAACCGTGTGTTTGGTTGAGGGTTGGGTGGATTGGGTTGGATCTAACCTAGTTTTTAGGGTTGGGTTGAACCCATCTTATTGTTTGGTTGTACCTCTGATTTTGCGGACGAAGTCAACCCATCTCATGTTTGGTTGAAGGGCGAGAACATGGGTTGGATGGCAGGGTAACAGCCTTAGATTCTGACACTTTACGCCATTTTGCATGAGGGCCCCTAGAGTTTATTTAAATCCACCAAGGTCGGATCTGAAATTCCTTCTCTCTGGTAATTTTACCTAAGCAACCCCTGAGTGAAATGAAATTATGTGTGACACCACTTCTTCCTTCTTTTCGGACAAAGCACGGACGGAGGTCCGCTGCCACCATGCCCAGTTTGGGCTCGGAGTGAGCTCGCCGCGGCTAGGCCGAGGGAAGTCGTGCCCGCGTGACGGGGGGAAACCGCGCCCACGTGTTTTTTCGAGGCGGGCTGAGGCGGGCTGGCGCTTAGCGCTGGCGCGAGTAGAGCGGCGCGGGAGGGGCTGGCACAGCGGAGGCGGGCGACACGGGAGGGGCTGGTGCCGAGGCAGGCACGAAAGTGGCAGCGACGGAAGAAACGGAGTCGCGATGGGAAAGACGACGGAAGCCAAGAAACCCGAGCAGGTCGCTCCGTCCCTCAGATTTTGGGGGACGAACCCAACCCACATCTTCAAGGAATATTCCACTGGGAGCCAACTCAACCCTCCTCTCTTTCCATCCAAACACTGCCAAGGATGGGTTGGCTCCATGCATCGAACCAAACACACGGTAATTGGTTGTGGACGTCTGCTTCGAACGGTCGGTGGGTGGCTCATGGGTGGTCTGCTATGGGAAGTCAGAGTTGCTAGCTTTGCTTCCATGCCGGGCAAAGATGGCCGTCGTTTTGTGCTCAACCGTGGCACGTGGGTTGGTTAGCCCCTTGAATGTCTCCTTTCAACATCTTGTTGAGCAGCAAAGCACCTGCCTTTGCAAAAAAAAAAAAAAAAAAATATAGTCTGGGTAGGAGAATGAGTTGATGTGCTAGTTAGAAAAATTACACTTACCCCCAAAATATAAGGCTTCTCCTTACTTCCGGTTATCAGCTCCCTGATTATGACACCCAAACTATATATGTCACTATAGATGTCTCTCTTATATGGCGGTGGCACCTCAGTGCATTCTGGAGCAGAGTATCCTCTGCATACAACAGAACCCATTATGACATGACTATGTAAAGAAACTAAAAAGTACCATAGAGCAAAAGAAGAAATGCGCCCTGCTCCAAATATGAAATTGCTTTCCCACCCCCACCTCCCCCTCCCAACCACACACGAGAAGAGTACCGTAAAGGTATGGCATTTCGGTCAACAGGCGGCCTACCTATATATCTTGTGAATTTTGTCATAAAAATCCAGGGAAAGACTAAAAAAAAGGTAATAAAATCAAGGGAAAGACTAAAAAAATGTATCAGTTAAAAAAGAATGGTTTTAAATTGCCTATAGCGCCGGCATCTGATGGGACACCTTTGTACGCTATGAGCCAATCTCAGCATTGGCTCTACATCTGAGTTTTAGGATCTCAAGAATTCAGGTAAGATAGAAGTTTTGGTTCATTAGTGACTCATAAACCTAGAGACGCCCCATGATTCATTTCTAGTAGTATGTTGTCTGATTAACATGCACAAAATTCATTTCTTGTGCTCCTCTCGTAAGCACACCCTACCCATCCTAGGATGCCATAGTACATTTGTGTGCCGCACGCACACTCTGCAAACATGCACAAAATTCATTTAGCATCCCAAACCATGTCATTAGAAACATAACATTTCTTTTTACCCCACCTTTTTGTGCATGTTAATTAACCTCTGGAATGCCAAAGTGAAATTTCATGAAGCACTTGTGGAAGGATTTTTTAAGTGTCTAAGTGTAACTTACAGCCATTGAAGACTTCTGTCACTCATAGTTATATGTCCTGATAAACCAAAACCTGTAATCTTTGGAACCATGCGATCATCTAGTAGTATCTTGGATGGTTTGAGATCCATGTGAATAATCTTTTCCTCATGAAGATAACATAAACCCTGACATATTCCCTTAATTATCTGAAAACGTGTATCCCAATCAAGTCCCCTTAATTCATCTGCAAAAGTAATATAAAAAAAGAGTATGATGAAGTGTCTGGTCTTCCCAATATTTGCTTTATGCATACTGAATTGCATGTATACCAAATGATGGGATATTTCTATTTTTTTCAATTCACTTCGAATGAATTGAAATAAATGAACAAAAAGTAGTACATAATTGAAAAAATATAAATGCGTAGGTTTCTATTTGTACCAGAAATATGCTTCTTTTAGGCTGCCATTGCTTAGATACTCAAAACAGAGCAACCTTTCTCTTCTCTCCGCGTTCGTAGTTTTCCCATGTATTGATGCCTCTTCTTTTGCAGCATAAGAACAATTGCCTAGAAATCGTACTATGTTTTCGTGATCACTCATCATTTTGCTTTTAATCTCCCCATGAAACATCCTATCATTAATTTTGAGAGCCCCAGAAAGCCTTACTATAGCAACGACCTGCAGGATGCCCTGTTTAACTTTACTTATTAGCATGACCATGAGCCTTAGCCCTTAGAATAAAGTTCAGTTTTGTTGTGAGGAAACGTCACAGAGAATGCAGTGGAAGTTAATATTACCTTGAAAAATTCTCCAAATTCATTATTACCCATCTTTTCGCTCAACGAAAAAATTTTTAGTCATGAACTGTAGAAGTAAATATGATAGATTGTTGGGCTTCTGCCTCCCCTCAAGTATATGCTCCAGGGCATTAAGATCTTCATATATACCAGCCAATCTAAGTAAACAACAAACTTTAAAGTTAGATGAACTTGCACTACTACAGGAATCATTTGTGGTGGCGGGCAAAGAAATTTTCGGTGGCGGTTTTTATAACCGCCACCGACGGAGGGTCACGGAAAATCAAGCATTTTCCATGGCGGTTTATTTGCCCGCCATGGTTAATAGAAAAAAAAAAAAACAAAAGCCCACCGAAACCCACAGCCCGCCAGCGCCGCAGCTTCGCCCGCCGCCAGCTCGCCCGCCATGGGCGGATCCGTGGCATAGAGGCCAGATCTGCCCTCCCGCCACCGATCGGGCCTCCCGCCGCCGTGGATGGAGCCGCCGCCGACCCGCGCGTGGGACGACGCCACCTCCACCTCCGCCGCCGCCGGATCCGCGTTGCCCGCCGGGTTGCAACGCCCCCGCCGCCGCCCCGCCGCGCCACCGCCGATCCGCGCCGCAGACCGGATCCGCCGCGCGCGCCACGGATCCGCCGCCCAGCCGCCACGGAGCGCCCGCCGCGCGCCAGGTTCGCGCCGCCGCCGCCGCGGTTGGGGAGGAGCCGCCGCCCGCCAGCGCCCGCCGCCGCCGGCTGGGGGAGGGAGGGCCGCCGTGGTGCTGGCCACCACCGGCATAGGAGAAAGTGGAAGGGGAAGGGGGGACCCGGGGCGCTAGGCGCCGGGAGGAGAGGGGCGGACGGGAGGAGAGGACGGGAAGGGAGAGAAATTGTGTCTCGGCTGAGACCGAAACCCTAAGACTCCCCTTCTCTATTTATATGAGCCCGATTTCGGATTGGTTTTGGGCTTTTTGTGGGCTCTTTGGACTGGTTAGTTGGGCTTCATTTACCATGACGGTTTTTTAAAAACCACGCCACGGTTAATCGATTTACCGTGGCGGACATTATAACCGCCCACGGTTAATCAAAAATAACCGCCACGGTTAATCAAAAATAACCGCCACGGTTAATTAGGGTTTTTTCCGTGGCGGTTTCTCAAATGCCCGCCACGAAAAAAAAAAATCGAACACCACGCAAAATCAATTATGTAGTAGTGTTGTCTTTTCAATTTGGGACTGAACTCAAGTGTAAGTGCTACGTTGTTCGGAAACAACCCCATGATTCATGTTGTCTATTGAGGCACACAATAAGCATTGGTATGAAAATTTAAATTCAGCCCTGATTCAGCTTCCAAACACCAATTGTATGGGACTATGGACCATATCTGGTCATTTAGATTATCAAACCAATTCGTTGCATGACATGTCTCAAAAAAAATTATTGGAAATAACTAGTCTTACATTGCCAGGTTCTTGAGAAAAAAAAACTGCAAAAAGAAAAGGGTAAATGGGATTACTCGTGGGGTTGGGTACTATGTATGCTTAGGTTCTCCAGAAAATTAGAAGGAAACTGGATAAATGATTACTGCCTCCCAACACACAGATGACACCTCTTTTTTTCCATGGCAGTATCATAATTTTGAGAAAAATACAAAAAACCTAAGGCTGCTCCTGTGGAGTTTACTTATAATTTATTACCTGGAATGTTCATTGGCAGTTCGCTCAGGCATCGCATGGAATCTTTGCACCATCTATGATCCAGAATATAATCAACAACTTCAGTATAAAATTAAGATACAAGAAATACAATCAAAATAAACATGCTCGGTAACTTCCGAAGAAAAAGCACGCACACTGTTAAGTCTATCGTCGAACCGGCAGTTATCCTTATCCTATTACTGCTGGTTCTGTCAATGAACTGGCAGCAATATCATACTATGAATACAGGATGTAGAACCGGCAATGATAAGCGAGCACCATTACTGCTGTTTGTGTTTGTCACACCTAATTCTGGTAGTGATGTTGGTTTTAGACCCGGCAGTGATCCTCTTCTAGAGTAGTGCCATACAAGAATCACACACAAGACGTAGCATATTACTTCGTTCTCAACAAACATGTGTATAGAACTGTTTGTTTTTTTTCAAAACCGTGCATTGCACATTCTGCATTAAGAGAAGCTGGAAAAAAGTTTATAGTGTCCGATTGGCGCAGTGGAGAGCAACCATCAGCCACACGGGTTGAACACTAACAATGATCACCGGCTCAAACATGTGTATAGAACTGTTTATTATGTGTTCATGTTCATACATCCCCTAGCATAGGTGAGGTTGTATTCCCAGATCATTGTACATTATCTAATTATCACTTAGGCATTTAAGTTTTCAGTTTCCTCTATGTTTTAGGTGGATACATAGATACAAAACCAGTTGAGTGGATCATGCACAGGATAGATCCACATATAAATTCTGAAGATATGTCACTTCGTATTTTACTTGAATGAACATACCTGGTACAATGAAGACATTGGGTCATTTCTGGGCTCAATATTAATAGACGGAGGAATCATTTGAATCATAGTTTCTGTCTCATCTAGCATAAGTATTATGTCACGTATAGTAGGTCTGCTATCTGGGTCACGGTCACAACAACTCTGCGCTATTTCAATGCATTTCTTCAGTAGTTTGCAGTCTCCGTCTAATGATTCATGCCACTGCAAAGTTCAAACATATATTGGAAATTTTCTAAAAGATAACGCTAGAATATTGCATGAGAAACAATACAGAGGGGTACGTAAGGTGGTAAAAAAAAAAAAATGGTGGTTACCTACTTTTTAGTTCTACCAGTGCTCACAAATATTCGCCTCTTTCATCTAAACCATGTTAAACATTAAAAATTTTCACTTTTGACAGCTTTCAAAGTATTTTTCTATAGGAGTCATGTTTTACTATATTGAAAATACCTTCATAATATCATATAATTTACTCTGATATATAAATCAGTGGACGCAGTTGTACCTCAAAGAACAAAAAATTTAAGTCAAATACTGTTTTACTGGAGTAGCTCTAAAATCGCCCCATTGTACCATACATGCACAACAACAGCATGGGTGGACCATACTGAAACTCAATGTGTGAACCATCGAAACAAGAGATTTTTTTCTTGCATGTGTCACGTGCCAGGAGATAAGGCCCAGGATGTGGGGCCCAAGAGGCCCACGAGGGGGCGGGCAGCGCCAAGGGGGGGGGCGCGCGCCGCAGCCGCCCCTCCCCCTTCGTGGCTTCTTCGGTAATTAATACAAAAATAAAGAAAGAGTTTAGTTAGGATTATCTTAGAACTTTTTTGGTGTGCAAGAGATATTCCGATCTATAAGGAAATCTTTTATTAGGTAATGAATAAGGTTGCTTGTAAAAGGGTTCCAATCTATAAGGAGACCTTAGAGATTGCTTGATTTACAAGTCCCACTAGCCGAGCTATATAAGTAAGGGGTTTGTAATCTCTAGGGAGACAAGCAATAAAGATCAGTTTCCCTTCCTCTCTCCTGTTTACGCGCCGCCGCACAAGCTGTCCTTCCTGACATATGATCGCAAGCACGATCCCCTACCATGGCTCAATCGTTGTGAGCAATTCTTCAGTGGTCAAGGTACACCAGCAACAGAGCAAGTCCGGTATGTGTCTTACCATCTCACAGGAGGAGCACGGCAAAGTGGTACATGCGACTGTCCCAGGAGAAGGCATTGATAGATTGGGCAGGCTTCGCCCGATCGTCAACGAACGCCGCCCCAGCAACCGACGCAATCCATTTTGGGTGAGCCGGCATCGCTTCGGAAGACCAGCACCGTCGACGAGTACACGGAGCAGTTCCCGATGCATGTCACTCGCGCGGACACCTCGACGACAAGCAGCAGGTCAACATCTACACAAAGTGGAACTTGGGGAACCGCTAAAGACCGACGTCGAGCTATAGGATCCAAAGGACATGGAGACAGCCATGTTTCTCGCCAGAGCTTATGAGTGTCGCCTCTCCATCCTCTACAACACCGGCAAGACGACGCAACGCCAACGAACACCGGCCCAAAGAACCGGATGCAATCCATCGGGTGAGCCGGGCATCGCTTTGGAAGACCAAAGACCGTCGACGAGTACATGGAGCAGTTCCTGACGCATGTCGCTCACGCCGGACACCTCGACGACAAGCAGCAGGTCAACATCTACACAGCGGGACTTGGGGAACCGTTGAAGACCAACGTCGAGCTGCAAGATCCAAAGGACATGGAAACAGCCATGTCTCTCGCCAGAGCTTATGAGCGTTGCCTCTCCATCCTCTACAACACCGGCAAGACGACACAACAGGGGGTAAGGCAACCGCGCCTCTACCCCTCATGGCGGCACCGACTGCTCCATCATCGACATCATCGGCGACATCGACGCGGCCGTTCAAACGGGCCGACACGGAGGAGATGACGGAGCGGCGTAAGGCGGGACTATGCTTCAACCGTGACGAGCCGTTCTCAAGGGGTCACAAGTGCAAGCATCCGTTTGACATCACCGCCTTAAATGACTACGACGACGACTAGGGAGGGCGCCGTCAACAACGCCACTCCCGACGGCGCCGACCTCGTGGTCCTATTCGAACCCCAACTCCCCGGCACGTGGTGCACACTTTCTCTACCTCGCCGCATGATCTTAGGGACAAGCGTTAGCATTGTCATCGACTCGGGCGCCATGCACAACTACATCGACCCTCGCATGGTGACTACAGCGGGACTGCAGACTCAGCCAGTGTGTGTGATGATCACTGCTGGCACCGGCGCGACTTCGACTTGTAGAGCGGCCACCTTCGACGTCCCGCTCTGCATCGACGTAGGCATCTTCGGCATCAACACCTATGTCATGCATGTGGGCAATGACGTCGACGTCATCCTCGGCATGCCCTGGCTAACAAGCCTGGGGAGGGTGACATGGGACTTCTCCTCCAATGAGCTACAGTACTACTGCAACGGACAGGCCAAGACGTTCATGCAGGCACCTCCCGCGTGCCGACACGGGAGCACCTGGACCTAGATCGCTTAGGGTCCGGCCCTTCGCCGACATTCAGGACTTCACCCCTGTGCCGGGCAAACGCCGCTGACATGCCAATGCCTTGGACCTCTACGACACATCGACACGCGTCTGCGTCCAGCTTTGACAAGCGACACTAGAGGACCAGACTCGTGGCGGTGATAGGGTCTCGGCCCGATCTTCCGTGAGGTACGTGGTAAATCTATTGGTGGAGAACTCGACGTTGACGGTCCGGCTTCGAATCAACACAAACTCGACCCTGCAACCGCTACACCACTGCTCCAATGGTTATCAACCAAGCACGACTTGATTGACCTCGCCAAGAAGGCTTTCCTGCCAGCAAATCGAGAACACAAGCAAGAACAGTTAAGAACGCAATCTGAATATTGCAAATTTGAATGACGAATTTGAGATGAAGGTGTTCGAGTTCGGATCACAAAAGGACTAATCGCCACAGGTGTGGAGAACAAGAAAAGGGCCCTGGATTACTGTAAACGGAATAATCTTCACGAGTACAATGAATCAATCAAGTTTCTCGATGGAAAACTCAAACTAAACAAAACCCGAGTGTCTAGCAGGGGTGGCGGCTATGTTTATAGTCTAAGACACGACCTAGGGTTGAGGGCGGCCAGGGGTTGGGCGTCCACAACTTGGGCTTAAGGCCCGACACGATACATGACCAAATTGGCCCAAAACAGGTGACGCAGCACATTACCGTGGTCACACAGAATGATCCACGGGCCATCTGGAGCTGGGACCAGATCCAAAATGACGGCATCGTCGTCCCCTTTCCATAGAGTCCAAGATCGCCCGTTTCGATATCGTATGAGGGAGTTACGACCGAAACATTGACGACGTGTCAGCTGAATCCGAGGGTGACGTGGAAGCTGAGTTGGAGATGAGTTGCAACTTGGGGAAGACCGTGGCGTAGGCGAATCCAACGTGGTGATGTCCTCATCAGGCGGATTGCCCTTGACGTCACCACGGGCGCCGCAACACTAACATGGACGGTGGAGGACAGCCTCCTTCTTCTTCGACGGCGCTTCTACCTACCGGCTTCCTCACCACTACTGCCGGACTTGCTGGAGGCACTGCTTCAGGGGGGCATCCGCAGGACAAAACTACATCACCCTGGGCGCCTACACGACACCACCGGCTACAGCAGCACCGACCGCCATACTGCTGGGCGGCATATGGCCACGGCGCCACCACGTGGGACTCGCTCGCGCGTCTTCCTCGATGGCATAGACCACCTCTTCCTCACTGTCGACAACGTCCACATCAACTACGACGTGGAACGAGGAACACATCAGCTCTCCCATCAATGTTCGACATCGGCTCCTTCATGTACGGTATGATGCTGAACTGGCTGCCACACCCTCGACCCGCCGAGACATCACAATCTGGCGCCTCCTCCCCCTCTTCGTCACCACTCCGGCCAGCGACCGTTTCCTGTTCCTGGAGAGTCCGCCTCGCGACATGGTGCATCAACACCCTGAGGCTGGGTCCCAAGGGAGCTCTTGCTCGAGGCATGTCGACAGACAGCGACATAGCAGGGACCCGCCATCCACCAGTATATCTACCATGGCTACATCGGCAACCTCCACTACTTCTTGGAGTTCGCACCGCTTCGCACTCGGGAGAACATCATCCTAAGAAACCCAGTGAACTGGTTCTACAGGTAGAGCTCATTGTGTCAGGTACTGCAGACCTTCCCCCAGGCGTCACCGAATGGACATTCATCCAGCGCGAGGAAGCGCCGGTCGGAGAAGAGGGGACATGTCACGTGCCAGGAGATAGGACCCAGGATGGCAGGCCCAAGAGGCCCACGAGGGGCGGGCAGCGCACTACTAGTGGGAAGGGCGCGCCCGCCGCCGGCGCCTCCTCCCCTTCGTGGCTTCTTCGGTAATTAATGCAAAAATAAAGAAAGAGTTTGGTTAGGATTATCTTAGGACTTTTTGGTGTGCAAGAGATATTCCAATCTATAAGGAAATCTCTTATTAGGTAATGAATAAGGTTGCTTGTAAAAGGGTTCCAATCTATAAGAAAACCTTTAGAGATTGCTTGATTTACAAGTCCCACTAGCCGGGCTATATAAGTAAGGGGTCTGTAATCTCTAGGGGAGACAAGCAATAAAGATCAATTTCCCTTCCTCTATCCTCATTCTCACGCCGCCTCCCCTACCGCCACCGGCACCCCCCACCTGCGCCGCAGAAGCCCGCAGCGCCGCCCGGCGGCAGCGCGCCGCCGCCACGCCACCCCTCATCCTCGAGTGCGTCGGCCACATGTCACCCCGAATTAATCCGGTTTGTGACAAAGATGATTGTGAGGTGCATTGGAGACACATGAAGATTAATATGGTTCATTAACTAACCAATTCGATTGGTACAACCTTGAAGAAAAACACTGGCCATATTATGTGCATTACTTGTATTCTGTTCTATTAGGTCAAACTATATCTATTGTTGCCTTATTATCTTTAAAACTAAATGTCTACATGATGACAGAAACATAGAACTAATCATTTTTGTGAGAAAACGGAAACAGAGAATGGAATGGAACATCAAACTCCTGCACGGTTTAACTTATAACCAACTACTTTTATATAAACACACAATAAAACCTATGAGATTGACCACCGCAACCTGCTACCATTCCTCCGGCCACAGAAAACACACAATAAAACCTATGAGAAGCCTTTCACTACTCCTTGTATAGGATATTCTTTATAGTGATATAGTAACTCGTTTGATGTAAACAAATGTGCTAGGAAGGTTATAGCAATGTAAATATCCTTACATTTTCAGTGGGAGTTTCATCACTCTGAGTCAGTATTTTTATCATGATAATGCCCAAACTGAATATATCGGTCTTGCAAGATATTTGCTGATTATCTATTAGTTACGGTGCCATATAACCCCTGCAGCAAGGATTATAGCATAAAGCAATTTTTTTACATATCAGGTACCAAGGTAAAGAATGTGGTGCACCCGGAGGATGAGCTTACGGTGTTCCACCAACATTTGTAGTGAATATTGTGGATTGTTTTCCGTCAATGCACCTTGACGGACCAAAATCGGTAATTTTTGGCTCCATGTTAGCACCGAGAAGCACATTTGCAGGTTTGAGATCCAAATGATAAATGTGTTCTTGATGAAGATAACCCAAACCCAGACAAATCCCCTTAATTATTTGATAGCGCATATTCCATTCATGTCCATGAGTTTTTTCTGTACAAGTGAAGAAACAGCACAAAATTAATGAATTTGTTGATTGAATGTTGACAAAATAGAAAGTTTGCACTGTGATGAAGCTTTCAAATTCATAAAACTTAAACAATATTTACAACGAGTAAATTTTTTTTAGTTTATAAACACCTTTTATTGTATTAGTAAAAAGAATGAGATCTCAAATTCATAAAACATAAACAATAATCCCATATAGGTTAGATGGCTTGAGCACTTGCTCAATTTTTTTTTTTTTGGGCCTTGAACTAGGGTAGGAGCTTCCCCACCTGGATACATTGATTTATTGCTCAAATATTTTGAGAAGTGATTTGAAAGAAATGGAATTGATATGATAAGACATTGAATTGGCTACACCTTTTTTCATGATCATGATCATGCTCATGCATGGATTTGGCAACACCCAATAGATTAATTAACCATGGAATATATTTCATAGAAAATCTATCTACACATAAATGTTGCTATTATTTCTATAAACTTAGTCAAACTTAAGAAAAAATAACTTGGTTGAAATCTAGAATTGCATTCATTTTGGGATGGAGGGAGCACGTGGAGAGGAATAGAGTAGCAAATTCATACCTTTTTAGATAATGCTGAAGATTCCCATTTGGTGCATACTCAAAGCAGAGGAACTTTTTATGTGCCTCATCAACAATCATGGCTTCTCCTTTTATTTCCATCACTTCTCCTTGTGTATATGCACAATATCCCAAAACCTTACAATATTTGTGTGCTTTACCTTACTTAAGCACTTAAATTCCTCCAAAAATAGCTTGTCAAAAAAATCGTTAAATATGGAAAGCTTTTTCACAGCAACCATTCCAGTTTGCAGACTTCCCTGTTTAACATTCCCGGCCCCCAAGCATTACAGATTTGCTCTGTTCAGGCAATTATATGGAAGATTACTGTTGGGGAGGCAAATAGGAAATGCCAGCATACCAGGTAAACCACTCCAGACGCACCAGTACCAATCTCTTGAGAAAAATTTTTTTGTCATCAGTTCTATGAGTTTATATGATATTTTGACGGGTCTTGCGCTTGCATCACTAAGTATGCGGTCCAAGTCTTCAACTTCTTGATCACTAATTTCTGTAAGACACAAACTACAGTTAAATAAAACTGGCCACAATCTTTTCCTTTTTCCCAGATAAAAAGCATATTTGCTCAAGAATATGACTTTTCAGCTAAATAAATCATAATCTTGGAAAAGAAAATTTGATAATAATTAGTAAATAGAATTGTGCTTGCAGGATGTTGAGTATCGTCTCATTGTGTGGCAGATGATCTGAAAGAAAATATATATGGTCTTCTGCTTGTTTTCATCCGAAAAAAAACAATCTGAATGACCTTGTTGCTTACTTCTTGTCTTTCATATGAACATGTATGATCTAGGTTATTTGTGATTTGTTGTTCTCATTTATAGTAGTATGTTGTAGGTTTCCACATATCTAATAAGGTGCATTCTAACTGGTTGATCAGAGTCTATTGGTAAAGAGATTATGTGATCATACCTTTAAATTTTAATTGAGATGTCGCCTCATGTGTCCTTTGGTTTGGCACAAACAATGTTGTAATGCGCTTAAGCATTCGTCCTGACATTGGCTCCCTGGTACTCTAAAACAGAAGATAATGTGGTGATATATCTGTGTTCGAGAAAAAAAAAAAAATGTAATGATATGGACCTCCTTTGCTTTTTCTTTGGGGTTCTTATTTTGATAGGGATAAATGGAAGTGCATTCCCTCTAGAAAATTGCCTTTAAAAGAGTGCATCCACCAAAAATTTAGAGTTCACTTGATCGGGCCAATCTAAATAGGTTAATAGATGTCAATGAACAAACTTAAGGAAGTTTAATCAGTCAAATTTTTTTTGAAACAAAAGTATTTCCATATACATGTAATGTGGCAAAAAGATATGTTACTAGTTAAAATGTCTAGAATAACTATATTCACTGAAAAGTAATTTTGAAGTTTCCTCAGGCAAAAAGCCTTATGCATCAGCGACCTTTAGGAACTTTGGAACAAAAAATCTCTACAGAACCTTGGAGGATATCATAAGGTCCTGTAAAACCTGGTACTACTAGGAAGGGGCTTTACCTTTTGGATGTTGCTAGAAGATTTGAAGCTCACTCTCGAACGAGCTAAGCATATTTCCTTCGATTGATTCAAAGAACGAGTATCTCATCTATTAATTAGATCTGTTAAGAACAGATAATCGCGAAAAAAAGAGTTAACAAGGCATTCAGATGGAGTTGTAGAAAGTGTAAAAGGCGCTGGAGGATTTATCGTTCCACAAGGATTCAGCAGCGAGTCGGAGCTTTCAAAATGACTAACCTGTACTACAGCTAAGTTAAAGCACTAACCTGCGCTGAGCTTGAAGATTCGGAGGGAGCTGGAGCTGGTGCCTGGAGGCCTCGAGCAATAAGACGAGATGGAGATAACCGTTGACTTTGAGCTAGTCTCTGGAGTTCTCAGCTGATTACTCTCTCTCTCTCTCTCCCCACTCTCTCTCTCTCTCTCTCTGGCATTGAGCTGTACTAAGCCAACCAATTTCAGCTATGACTAATAAATCTATAAAAGAATAATATAATAAAAATCAAACAATTGTCATTATTATAGATTTGACATGAATATATATTTATCCATCCGAAACATATAGCTTTTAGTATGTACTTAACATTATTTGTAGTAGATGCATAGCAGTATAGCTATACATAATAATATTTATTTATAATAAAGAGCCAAAATTTTAGTCTTTTTTGTCCCCTTCTCCTAAATACTCCCTTCATTCCAAATTTTTAAGTCATTTTGTACATCCATTTTGCTACGCATCTAGATATAATAATACATCTAGATATATAGTGACTTATAGTTTGGAACAGAGGGAGTAGTAGGCGGTGGAGATCAGCTTCTTCAATCCCGCTTACATTCTCCATATCTTGTATGTGATCCAAACTCATACACCCTATGCTCATATGAGTAGGGGGTGTTTGGGACTACTCCACAAACTCTGCTCTGCAAACTCCACCGTGGAGCAGCTCCACAAAAACGTGGAGTTTGTGGAGCACCTCTTTAGGTGTTCTCACAACTCCACACTTTCTTCTCGAACTGTGTGCCTGAAGCTAAAACCGTTTGGTGAAAAAAACATGGAGCAGAGCTGAAAAACGTGGAGCGGAGCAGTCCCAAACACGCCTAAGAATAACTCGCATCTCAGTGGATACAAAGTATGATTCTAAGGTGTATAGGTTGTGCTCTTTGTATCTCGTACGTGAGCCTAACTAATGAATCAAGCTCATACTAGTTATAACAATTTGTGTCTAGCGATGGTACGTAGTGTGACTCCAATACTTTTTTATTAAGTTCCATTGTAACGCACCGGTTTGTTTGCTAGTACCTACAAAACTGAAAACAACTTACAATTTAGAATAGAGAGAGTGTTATTATTTTATAAACTTGGCTTTCAAGTGTAAAATTATACTCTCACGTACGTTGTCCGGATGCTGATTGGTTGAACGGTGTGATGGAATAATGTGATTGGGTGAGCATTGCTGTCATCACTAATCACGCGCGCGATTGGCTGGACGGTGCAGAAGATGTGCACGCCAGTCATGACATTTTTTATTTTTAATTTTATTTTATTTTATTTGCCGTTCCGAGAGGTTCCCTCCAACAACCGAGAGGCATCCGATGTGCACGATTTCCTTTCAATCCTATCCCCCTCTCCTCTCGGTTTCCCTTCGTCCTGCTCCAGGTCAGCAGCGGCCACCAACTGCGGCGGCGTCGGCAGCTTTGAATCTAGGGTGCGGCAGAAGTTGGCGCTTCCCGTCGCAGCTGCAGCCGGCGAAATTGAGCGAGCGCGGCGGCTCCGTTCAGAAACCAGCGGCGTGCCGGCGACTGGTGAGTCACAGCTCGCGTACTTCTCGTTCTTCATCCGATTACTTTTGCCTGCACCAAGACAGCAACCTTTACTCTTCTGCGTCCAGGCACAGATCCATGGAGGTCTTTACAAGGGTCCTGCCGAGCGTCATCGCCAAGCTCGATGATCTGCTCGTTGGAGAGTATATGCTTCCAAAGGGGGACATCATGTTCCTCAAAACTAAGCTCGAGAGCATGAAGGGTGCCCTCGAGAAGCTATCCAGTTAACCGGCACACCAGCTTGAGAAAAAGCAACTCTTAAAAATTGCTCGAGTAGAGTTACTATTATTGCACATCACATATCTCGAGTAGAAACGGTTCGGAGGTTATCACTTCAAAATGGCAAGGAAGATGAAACTGTGACTCTGCAAACTACTAACCTTGAACAAGTAAGGTCCGCTGTTGCTTTTTCATCTGCTATTAGTCTACCGATCCTTAGTAGGTTCCAAGTTTTACATGTACTAGAATTACAAGGTTGTGATCTTTCACAAAGTCAGAGCCTTGAGTACATTGGAGATCTATTTCACCTAAGATACTTGGGACTACGATGTACACACATTGAAGTACTCCCTGAAAAAAATGGAAATCTGCAATTTCTACAAGTATTAGACATACGCAACAATGATATTTCTAGCTTGCCATCAACTGCTGTTCAGCTTAGACAATTGATGTGCCTGAAGATAGATAAGTATACGAGAGTATCAATCAAGATTGGGAGCCTAACAACCCTTCAAGAGCTTTCAACCTTATCCATTAACAATTATACCATGGATATTATAGAAGAGCTGGGCCAGCTAAAAGAACTGAGGTTGCTCAATATTATTCTATCTAATGGATGGAACAGCAAGCTCGTGGAGTGTCTATGCAAACTGCAAAAGATCCAGCATCTTAGTATCTGGGACAGCGATCTTCAGAGGGATGACAACAGCGAATTGGATGCCTGGGATGACAACAGCAGATTGGATGCCTGGGTTGTCCCGAAACATCTCCATAGTTTGGATACAGAACATGGCTGCTGGTTCTCAACGGCGTCAACGCTGCCATCATGGATGAATCCATTGCTTCTCCCAGTCCTCTCCTCCCTGTCCATTGCTGTGAGGAAGCTACATCTGGCTGATCTCGAAGTCCTTGGGGAGTTGCAAGTCTACGCTATCTATGCTTGACTGTGGACCATGAGTGCCTCCGACACTACAGGAATCGGCACCTTGGCCGTGTGCCCGGGCCTAAGCTGGTGCCAGATATCGGGCACTTTCGGCTTAGAGCTGCTAAGCCGAGTGCCTAGGAACGGACACACGGTCAAAATTAACACTCGGCTTAGACCTGATATGCCGAGTGCTAAAACCTGGAACACTCGGCTTAGGCAAAACACTCGGCTTAGAGGCGAGATAAGCCGAGTGCCTAACGCCGACACCGCCAACGGAAGTTCCAGCCGTGCGCCACAGCACGCCATTCGCCCCTCCGTCACTTCTAAGCCGAGTGCCAAAGTTTGGCACTCGGCTTAGAGTCACTACTGCAGGATCGACATTTAGTCCCGGCTCGTTTATCCTTTAGTCCCGGTATGGAACCGGGAATACGAGTTGGGGAATAAAGGTAGAGGAATCGGGAATAGAGGTAGGGGCTTTATTCCCGGTTGGGGGGTACCAACCGGGAGTAAAGCTCCTGCCAAAGACGTGGTCGGCCGTAGAGGCCTTTATTCCCCATTGGTGCCACCAACCGGGAGTAAAGGGTTGTTTTTTTCTTTTGATTTTAATTCCTGATTTCATTTTAATTCCTAAATCGGTTATGATTTTATCATCTCAAATGTACTCCCAAGTGTACTGTAATTCACGAACCAAACAAATCACAATCAAAAGTAATCTTTTATATATTGAATTGTACATCCAGATCCATATGTTACATAGTACTAGTATTACATAATCTTTCAAATATTCATTTACAAAACACTGAGATTCTCTATATACGTCAATCCAAGCACGCATCAGCACCAAATCACCAAAACAACTTGCAGTCATCCAAAGCAATATCACCGTAGCTGAAAAAAATGAATCAGATTATCAAGCATAAATCTTGTCTCGAAGCAAGGAGAGAAAAGATTAAAACATAGATAAGGAGAAGAAAATGCTTACCATGAACCGAGCTCCGGCTAGATCTCCATTCATCTCACTTGCCTTCTCACGTGTGGCCCCATGGGAGCCTCCTCGTCATTTGGATGATGGTAGCCGGGAAGCACCGCGGCAGCGCAAGGGGCAGCCCTCGCGTGTTGGCTGGCTCCGACACTGTGCCTCCTCGCCGCACTTCACCAGCTGCTCCTACTCCATGGCCATGGCTGCTCTAGATGTGTAGAAGGAGATAGAATGGGAGGCATGCGGTGGGGAAAAAAAATGAAAGAGAGAGTGCGGTAGAAATAATAGATGGGAGCTGAAGAGATAAGGTTGAAAGGGGCTCGAGTCTAGCTATAGACTTTTACTCCCGGCTCCTAACTCCACCCGAGACTGAAGATCTTTACTCCCGGGTGCTAACACGAGCCAGGAATAAAGGTCTTTACCTTTACTCCCGGTTGATATTATCAGTAGGGAGTAAAGCTAAATTTTGGTGGGCCACGAAAAATTTTGGCGCCCGGGGAGCTTTATTCGGTTGGGGTGAAGAACGGCCTTTACTCCCGGTTGGTGTCCCCAACCGGGAATAAAAGTTCTGGGCCCGCGTGGGAACGGCTGACGTCGGCGTGGCCTTTACTCCGGGTGGAGACTCGAACCGGGAATAAAAGTACCTTTATTCCCGTTCGATTTCGAACCAGAGTAATCGCGTTTTGGCTCGAGAAGAAAGTTGTTTGTGTAGTAGTGAGTGCGACACCCGGCTTATTTTTATCTTACGAAGTCCGGGAAAAAAAACACTTCGTCTTAGAGGCTCTAAGCCGAGGAGTGCCATTGGGGGCACTTCGGCTTAGATTTTATTTATTTTTTTCCCAAATGCCTTCAAACTTTTTCTCCTAAACACATATCACATTTCCTACCCCCTAACAAAGTTTGGTGCATTTTTCAACTTATTTACTATATATAACTAATTAATTGTATTTCAAACATTATTTTTTATCGGGTGAGATTTGAACTACGTGTCATTCAAATATTTGAAAAAATTGAGTGTAAAATTGATATTCATGTTAGTCAACCTAATTTAAGGCCCCGAGAGATGATATTATTACGGTTTTCAATGATCTTGTTTCAAAAACACGACCACGAAGCGTGTGGGTGAACGCGGTTTTTAAATTGTATAATAAGAAAAAGAAGTTGAAAAATCACGAAACTTCGACGAGTTGTCGTCATATCATATGTGGAAGTTATGGGGAAAAAATTGAGAAGGTTTAGAGCAAGTTGTGACGAACATCGCTTGAAACCTTGATACATCACCTAAGAAGTTTCAAAGTTGTTGAGAGTGATCACCTAAGTGTTGGATTTACAACGACGGTCGCTATAAATATTCAAGCATCGGACAACTGTCATTTGAAAGTGATGTTTGTCGCTATAACTTTTAGGGTCAGATTGTCTGTCATTTGTAACCGCTTTTACCGTCCGATTGTCCATCTCTAAATTCGGTGTTGTGGTGTAGTGACATCCATACTATATGTCATCATCTATCCCAACTATTCATTAGTGGGCCCCTCACGTCATATAGACCGTTCACATCACCTCTCTCGCCCACCCACCTTTTCTCTCTCATGCTCCCATCCCTTCAGTCCCCACTACAACTCGTCCGCTCATCCCTCTCTCCCTCCCCACATGGTAGACCCCACGCTTTTGGGCATATGGCGATCGAGAGGATGGTTTACCAATAGCGTAGAGGTTATAGGAGGCCGCTATGTCAATTTCATCCGGTAAACGATCATCTAGGATCATTTACACAACGCCGGTGCAAAGAGTCTAATAGGGGGACATGGCTAGACAACAACGAAGCTAGCACCCGGACAACCAATTGAATTTACCCTACCTCACGGAAGATCGGGCTGGTGCCTATTAGAGAGCAACCTCAAAGGATAAAGAAGATAGAGAAAGAATAAATAAATATCCTAATGGTGTAGATCACTTCGTCATGGCCAAAACAAACGAATATTGTTAGAGTCATAAGAATACATGATATAAGAATGGTTAGGTCTAAGATAACAAGGAGACCCCACTAGATAGTCTGCTACCCACCAAGGCATTTACGAACTCCTACACAATGACACACACGTGGGGATTACAAAAGGACGGACAATGTCACACCCCACTTTTAATGGGTCGTTAATCGCACGTGTTTGCGCCGGGATCACGCCACAAACACGCCTATTAGTCACGGATAATGGTAGGCAGAAATAATAGTAATCTGAGCTTAATAAATATAGGATAGAAAGGGGCTTACAATGGCGACGAAGGGTCACCAAGCCGGGTTACAATATCAGAGTTGGCCAACCGAGAAGCGGTGGATTAACTATGACACTGCCCCGTACTCCACAGGCAGACTTGTGCATGGATGAATTCTGGGCTTCAACGTCCTTCTCCTAAGCAAACATCTTGAGAGCTTCTACGATACGCTGATTCTCTACTTCGTTGTTGATCTTACCTTCACATGTGCCGATATCTGTAAAAATAGAGGGGTGAGTACAAACGTACTCAGCAAGTCCCAACCAGGGGGTTGTAATTATTAAGGGTTTGGGCCCTAGCAGAGTCTCTAAAACTGCTCTCGCTAGTTCCCGGGTTATCTCATGTCATCGCTGTCATGGCAACACAGGTCAGTCATCATCAAGTGTATATCTAATCAATTAACTCTGCAGAGGTTGTACACTTTCCCCACACGATGGGCCATCTTCTCCCATGTACGGTGGTCAAAGGTGGTCCAACAAGATCCCGTACCCGCTTGGATGCCTCCTAGGTATATTGGTATAATCCTCACCACGACTTCTCAGGGGTTGGGAATGGGAAGATCACTCAGCATCCCATTAGCACTCAGCATTTCAGAAGATCACTTTCAAAGATCCGCCAACTCATAAGTTCGTATACGATATCAACATTGCGCCAATTGTTTTACGTGGAGGATCACAAAGCAACCCCGCCAACCCGACCTCGAAAGATCACTTAGCATCCGAGTCAGCTCCTGATAGATCGTTTGCCTACTCCGGCCACCTTGGCTCCGATTATACCTCAACCCAACGGGGTGTGGAATCAAACCGTCCCATCCCGGCGTGTGGCTGTACGCATATTACACTAGGTAGAAGGTCTATGAACCGGTCCTTAGGGAGGCGAGCATCTCTCCGCGGGATTCATCCCCGATTGTGATTAGTCCACCTCCATGTAGACTATCACCACTCACCTTTTTATTGGGGAGGTTCACATTATTACTTAAGTTAACGGCAAAGCCTGCGAAGCCTCACGCACATAGCCCATGAGTACTCCCGCACGGCTTGCCCTGGTTATACTTATCTTATCATCTTATTAAATATTATAGTAATTAAGTCAGGTTAAGGGGGGGTAAGGACTTGCCTGGGAGGTTCTTACGAATCGGCACGGCGTCGAACGTCTCTAGCTTTTCTCAGACGGAAGCTCCTAGTCGGGTCGTCGAATCTACTTTACGTCTGATGGTAAACCCTAGCTTGAACTATGACATATAAAACAAACATAGAACATTATGGTGGCAATGGGTTAGATGCATAGAGCTAGATTTCGACGAATTATGGAAGTCGTTTCACGTGAAACGGAGTTAGTATGAATGAGATATGGATTTTTATAATATTAATCCCTAATTAAATCATTAGGGTAATATTATAATATAATTTTATCATGTAATAAAATGAAACTAATTACATGATAAAATTCTATAAATCAAATAATGAATTTACAAAATTTTCGGGAATTTTTAGGACACGAGGATGGTATACTTTTGAAACTACGTGTACATTACTCGGGTAGCCATAGCAATTTACATGTCGTATTACAGGAATCCGTCCGTGCGTGTGGGACGACATGTGGGCCCCATGGGTGCCATCGTGGCCGCCACGTAGGCGCCCGCGTGTATTACACATGCCCGCCGGCATGGGGACGGCGTCGGGGCGGAGTAGAACGGGCGGCGGCGTGGCGTCCTCCCATTGGTGCGGTGCCCGAACGCCGTTATCGTACTTTCGGCGGTGGAGCGAACGGCGTCGCCGGGGAGGTCCTCTTCCCGTCGAAGGCAACCGCGGCGGCGCTCACGAGTCCCGCCGGAAATGGCTTCCTTCACTCGGTGCTCGCCCGCGAGGCTCATTCGCACCCATCGTCGTTCCAAACTCGATGGTGGCGGTCGGGCGGCGGGAGGCTCGCTTCCCTCGGGGGCGGCTTAGGGGGTTCCCCGCGACGGCGGCGCCCGGCGAGTAGTCGCACGGTGCAAATGCGAGGGAAAAGGAGGGGAATTGAAAAGAACGAGTGGGCGAGGCGTACCACACAACCAATCGGCCGACGACGGCGACCTCCTAGACGGCGGGGCCCGGCTTCCTTCTCCGGTGGGCGGACTCCCCGAGTTGGGGAACTCGGATTCCCAGCCGAGAGGGAAAGGAGAGGGAAAGCTACGGTGAGCACCACGTGTTCCGGGCGCAGCGGAGCTCATCGAGGCGGGCGACTCGTTTGAGGGCTGGCGGGCCTATTTATAAGGCGCGCCATGGAGCTCCCGTCGGCGAGATCGCTTTCCTCCACTCCCGATATTTTCCGACATGGCTCCTTGTGCGCGTGGACGGGAGCTAGTGCTCGCGGTTGGGACGCCGCGCTTGCCTTGGGGGCGTGAGCTGGCCGCCGAGTCGCGTCGCCCCGGCGCGTTGCCGCCGCCATGACCGCCGCCCCGAGTGAGGTGCGTGCCCTGCCGTTCATGTTGAAGGGCGCCCGGTCGCGCGTCGGCGAGAGGGAGACAAACGAACGCGGCATGGCTCCGCGAGAGAGCAAGCCGGTTGCTCCTCGTCGTCGGCGCGGCCACTCACGGCGGGATCTGCGTTGTCGTTGCCTTGGGTTGACGCGCGGCGGGGGCGGGGTGAGCCGCTCCGGCTTGACGTGACGGCTCGGGAGCGGTGAGCGAGGCCGCTGTGCTGAGTCGTCGTTGCGGTGGCACGACGGGGGAGGCAGCGGGTCCGGCGACATCGCGGGCGGAGTCGGCGTCTCCGGGAAGAAGACGGTCGACGGTCGCCCCACCGTCGGCGAAGGAGGAGGGAAGGGAGCGGCCGGGCTCGGTTGGCATCGATCTTCGATGGGCCGGCCTGCTCGAGAGGGGAAAGAAGGGAAGGGAGGGAAAGGGACCAGCTGGGCCGGGCGGATAGAAGGGAAGGGGAGGAAATGAGCCCGTTCCTGTTTTCTATTTTCCTTTTCCCTTTTCCTTCTCATTCTTTATCCTTATTTCTTCCCTTTGTGTAAATATATATATGTGTTTATATTCATTTTACAAGCACAATATTATATATATTCTCTCGGCTTATATTCAGGAGAATATTCATCAATTGTACTCTTAAAATAAATATACACACATAGGGTGGCACACTTCTCTCTCAATTCTATTATTTCATGTGTACTATATATTTTATAAATACTTTTCCCAAGCACATTTATATCCCATGACTTAGTTGTCAAGAATATTCATTAGTTGTGCTTGATAAAATATTCATACATATATTTCTGTACACTCTTGTTTTCGGTATTTGATTCCCGAGAAATTTCAGTAAATCATTTCTCATGCAATATTTTTCCACAATTCAAATCTAGGGCTTACCTTGCATCTTCTGGTCACCATAAAGTTCAGCAAGCAACAAACAAGGTTTCCTATTTCTAGATGTTGGGAGTTTGAATGCAGGTTTTTTCGAAAAACGGGGTTTCGGTTTAGCGGAAAAATAAATCAAGTTTTAGTTTAATTCAAAAAGTTCAAATTTTTAGTGAATTTTAGAAATGATGCAAAAACACGGGTGTTACGACAAGGTTGTCACTACCCAGCCTCCTACGCCCACGACCTTGGCATGTCGTCATATTCGAAGGTTCTCCCAAGATCAGGGCACCATCCTCGCATACAAGACAACTACTCATGTCCCCGGGATCCCCACCCTACGGATGGACGGACTAGGACACAAGCAAACCTGAAGGAACGACGAACTGTTATCCCACCTCTAATCATGTAAGCAATATGAACCATGAAGAACAAGTATGAACATGTCAAGATCAAGACACAAAATATATGCTAGTTCATATGTCAAGACTATAATATGAATAAGACTACACTCTAATTCAAGTGTTAGACCATGATAAAAGAATAAGGACTTGCAATAAGAAGAATTGTTCATAAGAGATATATTACCAAGTAGCACTTCTTCTTAAGAGACAAGCCCTCCTTGTAGCTCTTCTACTCCAAAGACTAACCAAGTAAGAGGAAGAAGTAGAGTAGAGAGAGGGGTGGAGGAGTGAGGTGGAGTATGGAGTGCTGAGGTAGGGACTCCAAGAGTGGTGCGTGTTGAGAGGGGGAGAGGAGAGGCCTACTTATACAAGTGAGAGAGGTCTAAGTGCTAAACTACCACCTACGGCATGTTGGGTTCCATCAAAATTGCCAGAAAAAATCCGGAAAATAAAGAAAAAAAATTGTCAAAGTTTTTATACGCTTTTCAGAGAACGTCTTTGGTTTTTCTCAGTAGGGACAGATACCACCTCTGTTTTATGTGAAAGTTCTTGTGGTTCCTTCTTTTGTATTCCTTATCCTAGGAAAATAAAAAAAATATTATAAAATATAAAAAATTGTGTGATACCTGGGATGCCAAAAATCTGAGAAAAAGACAAAATAGTGTTTGTCGTGTGCGCTTGTTCTATCTTGCTATTATCCATCGTTCCTTGTTTCATCTTGTTGTGCTACGACTAGGCATGTCTTAGCCAACACCTGTGACTTGTACTTTGGATCCAGATTGAACTTTGCTAATCTGCTTTCATTAATTGCTAGTCCTACCCATAGCTCCACATATACTTCTGTTAGCACAGGTTCCTCTACAACTTTTACACCACAAGCCCGCCGACTGATTATAGCTCCTGTGTGGCTTTGGTAATAATACTTGCAAGATGGTGGTAAGAAGTTTTCACTTATACAACCATTTCCGCCACCTCACGGTAGTGTTAGTTGCTAGGGATAATACTTTGTTGTTGTCTCTTGTTGTTTTCTAACCATGTCGGGCCCGGTGGTGAACCTGCAGCCTCACCGACGGACTTCAATGAGTGTGTGTCCAAGGCCGAGCTGACCACACTCATTAATTGTTGGTGTTCTGAATCGTTGGTGTATCAAGTTACCCACTAGTGAATTTGTGTTGCGTGCTCCCTAAACCGGATGGTGATGCAAGAAGAACACAGAGGATTTATACTGGTTCAGGCCAACGCCGGCCTACGTCCAGTGTGCTATGGGACTGTATCATCTCGCACCATGGTGCTCATAGTAGGGGTTACAAGCGGTTTGAGAGAGGGAGCAGGTCCCAAGTCTCCTGAGAAAGAACGGGAGGGAGGAAGAAGAAGAAGTGTGCCTCCTCCCGTCTAGGGAGCCTGGCCTGCCCTTTTATAACCGAAGGGTGGAGGCAGGTTACAATTACGGTGGTCAAAGGAAAAAGAAAGAAGGGGAGGACGGGCGGAGGATGGTGTTGCTCGTAAGCATGGGCTATCCTTGCTTTTCGCTATTGATCGTCGTAGGAACCACACAGTGGGCGTCGTGGTTGGTCGTCCTCCAAGTGCTCTGTGGGCCGTCCTTTGGGCGCTGTTGCGGCCATGCCATCTCCTGTGGTCTCGTACCACCTGCGACAGTCATAAAACTTCCTGGATTCCAACCAGTACAAGGTTAGGCAGCACAGGGGTCAGTCCTTTTGCAACTGTAGAGAATATATTCCCTTCCCCTGCCATCGAACATGGCCTGCGGGAGCAATCATGTATATGAGTATATACGCTAGCTTTTCTTGCCTCCTTGTGTGAACTATGCGGGCACCCTTGCATGCAGGCAATTCCCCACGAGTGTGTGGTCGTGGCTTGGAGAGTGCGTGGCCACAGCAACTGTGCGGGTGGAGCTTGTCCTTGGTCCAGTTGCTTAGGAGCGAAGCAAATGGCCGTGGTGCATGGGTGGGTATGCAAACTGCTTGTGCGAGTGAGGCGTACACGTACATGCAAGCAAGTTCGACACTGATGCTTGCATTTTATATATAGATATATGGGTCCAATATATGTGTGCATATACATAGGAATGGACATGCGAGCAAACCCATTCGGCAGCGGCGCGTTTCTGCGCAAGGGTTTATGTTCTTAATATTTCTTACCGAATCCTTGTCGAGGATTAGGTGAGCTCGAGCCCATGCGTAGCAATGGGGTGGTTTGTCTCGCTGTTTGTCTTACGAGCTCGGCCGGCATTAGGCTGAGTTGCATTTGGGCTTTTGTTTTGAATTGGGTCCATTTTATGTTGTCCCAAATATCGATCCCCACATTAATGATCTGCGCACGTGCATGACCCAACAATTCAGGCGATAACACGCAGCCTTAACAATCTGATGACTCGGATCGAACATGTTGAGCAATGCCAGCCTGGCGGCCACATCCCGATGACGATGTTTTTATGATGATGTTGATGCTTTTTTTGATCATGATGTGGAACGTCATAATCATAATCATAATTCCTGCAAAACAATTATTTGTACACTACAAGTGGAAATATATTATAATAAATATATACGAGTATGATAATGTATAGTTTCACCCCTTTTATGGTAGAATGTTGACAATGAAAATATGTCCTTCGTGGCCATCAACACTAGGCCATCTATTGTTGATTTAGTTTTTAGAATTACACAATACAACGTAGACACCCACAACACGCACTCACTGAATATACACATATGCAAACCCCTATCGATATGAGCACCTCTGAAGGGCCAGTTGGGAATCATGACTCCTAAGAGGGGGTTAATTAGGAAACTTAAAAATCTACTTCTAATTATGTCCTCTAACTTCACCTAGTCAAAACCTATTGCAATAATATAAACTATCTATATGTGCAACTATGTTTTGCAAGGTATGTTGCTATCTTCACCGCATAAAAGTTTTGCAACCTAGTTCCAATCCTATCAACCTGGAAAGGTAAAGCAAACAACTAGGATAATAAATATAAATGTGAAAGGTAATGTGAGATAGAGATGCAAACTCCGTCGATGACTCCGGTACTTTTTACCGAGGTATCGAGAAGCGCACAAGCTTCCCCTAATCCTCGTTGGAGACCCTCGCAAGGGCCAAGCTACTGGTCGGGTAACTCCATGGATAGCCATGAGCCTTTCCTATGCATAAGTGGGTCCCCGATATGCCCTCCGCCAAGCCTCTCCCTGGATGCTCCCCGTCGTCTTCACTATTAAGCTTTCGGCAATTTCCACAAGCGTTGTTCCCTTCGATTTACACGGTGGCGGCAACACCACAAACGCAGCTTGGTGTGATCTCGCAAGACTATAAGCCCCTCCAATGTACAACTCTTTGGAGATATACAAATCTCACTAAACACTAAGTGTTGGTATGAATTATATGCACACAATAAAGATAAGATATCCACAAGCGCACGAGATAGAAAAAACCATTATAACACTTCACCAAAAGATGAACTCCCGGTTTTAAAATATCAATCCCAAAGGAACAAAGAGGTGAATATAACTAGCATTTACCAAATCCACTTCACAATCAAAAGTAATTAAGAAACTAGTTAGACAAGGAGATAACTCGGCTTTCTAATTCTAACCTCGATAAACTTTGACTTATTTATTCTATTGTGGACGCTAATCCTTAATAAAGCAAGGCAAAATCACTTTACTAAGAACATACAAAGCCTACCATTCACCTCTTGACAGGAAGTGGGCTACAGAGAATTCAATAAAGCTATAAAGTCACATTTATGATACTACCACCGATTCCAAGCCAAAAAGGGGCATTCACAAATAACTCTCATCTAAGCACCGCGCCTACACTAGGAATTATTCCTCTAATCTCGAGCAACCAAGATCAAAGTACTCAAAAAGAGTTGCAAACTTGAAGAATAAAATAAAGCAAAACTTACTATAATTATGAAGTCAAACACCGGATAATCTCTGAATACACTTCTCCTCTCGCGAAGAGAATGATCCCGCTGAAATACAAGAGAGAGGATCCGACGAAGCACTCCTTACTAATCTCTCTATTTCTAATAAACTCGATTGCTAATCAAGATTTGTAGTAGCTAACCTAGAAGTGTCTAGCTCTAATCATGGAGATCTTGACTTCTCTAACCCTAGGAATTCAAGTAGAAGACTAGAATGAATTCTAAATAATGAATTATGAATTAGGGTTTCAGGGGTAGCTCTGCCCTTGCTTATATAGCCTCAGAGGATGAATCTCAGCCCTTGCATCAAACTGATGTGATTGGACGGCGTATATCTACTCCATAGGTCGGTTGTAGGAAGGTTCCAAAAGCAGGACACGTGTCTCCACTAGGGCAGACCACGTGGCCTCACATGTCAGGCCGCCCCGGCCCCACATCTGACATGTGGGCCCCGGCCTATGCTAGATGTCTTCTTTTGTCTTTTACACCCCTAGAATTTCTACTAATCTCCCTGTTTTGGTCATTTTCTTACGTTTCTCTAATTTCTCTCTTTTTAGCTCTATTTCTGTTATTTTCTAGAGTTCTCCTGCAAAACTGAGTGTGCACCAAAACTTGCAGAAATCATTAGAAATAATAAAACTTTAGTAGCATTCATCCCATAATTGATAGCATATCATATATATTAAAGTGGTCATTTACTACTATCAACACTAAGCCTAAGCCTAGAGCAAGCGCATACAACCTAGGCACTTCGCAAAGCACTTTTGCTAATCACCAAGTATATCACTAAGCACTATGAATGTGGAGAGCTCTAAAATGGTATCTCAACACTCTAGGTATGTTCTCATGCTCCCACACATCTCAAATGGCCGGTTGGGGGTGTATATATAGGCCCAAATGAGAATATAGTCATGGGGGGTTTCCGGCCATTGGGCTAGCATCGGACGCTACGACCTTGGCATCGGATGCGTCACTGGTTTTGCGAATGTTGGATCGCTCCTCCCAACCATTGTCGCCGACCATTGGGATCTGTCAAATTGGCATCGGACACTGCAGCAACTACACCGGACATGATAGTTGCGCGTGTCCGTTGCGGCACCAGTGAGCACCCAAGCGCCAATGTGCACTTCGGACGCATTCGTGAGACGGCCGCTCGAACACACGAGTCACTCTAGTGACCATTGAGTCCGCGGACGCTCGGTGCCCTTCTCCGGACGCTTCACCGCCACTATTACAATAAATCTTTTACAAAGCATTTCCATTTTATTAACCGTGATGTCTTTTTAAAAATTTACCGTGGCGTCGGCATGCTCGGGTCGGCGTCACCCAAAATCTGTTGGCGACCGGCCGGACGACCGCCCTAGCGTCATCGATCGTTAGATGTGCTCCGGACGTGTCGGCTAGTGTGTCCGTTGTGACCGAAACCGTTGATTTAACTTGTGTCTTCGTGATCTTTCGTCGGGCTCGGTTCCACCTTTATGCTTAGACTTTGCTTGATCCTTGGGGTCTTCCATTGAGCTTCTAATGTAGGACGATCTTGAAAAATTACGTTGCCTTATCCAACTCATGTCTTGCATCATGTGAGACTACAAAATAGACACTTGCAAACTTATTAGTCTCATTTGGTCATGTTGGTCATTCAAACACTAAAATCCATAAAAAAAAGTCCACACCAAAATCACAAAATAAATTAAAAAAAAAACGAGTCACATGCTATATTGAAAACTTAGAGCATGTTTAGTTCACGAAAAGTGAACCCAAAGAGTGCTGATCTGCCCGTCACATCGAATCTCTTGACACATAAATGAAGTATTAAAAGTAGATAAACAAAAAACTAATTGCATAGTTTGACTGAAAAGTGTGAGACGGATCTTTTGAGCCTAGCTAGTCCATAATGAGACAATAATTACCAAATACAAACAAAAAAATGCTACTGAGAACCCAACCCAAAATATTTCACCAACTAAGCACACCACCTTAAACTTGGGTGGACAGATTCCACCACAAGTGCCCTAACCAGCTGCTCATTTGCGCGACACACTCTTCGCCTGCTTTAGCCAATCAGCTCAACCCAACTCGTGTGAGAACCGGGTTGTTCCCGGATGGCTAACAGCGACGGTGCTCGCTCAGCCCACGTGAGTTCGAATCACCAGGACCGCACTCACGTGTCTCACCGATGGCAGTAGGCCTCCAATAAATCCTGGCTAAGAGGCAGTAGTCCTCGAGCTCCTCTCATATGACTAGTAGATCTAGGATATGGGTGCAGGTGTGTGTGAGTGCGCGTGCGTGTCTGTATGAGGTGTGAGTCTACTCATATTCAATACTACAGCATGGGCAAAGTAACGAGCTAAAAAAACCCAAACTCGTGTGGATCACCGAGTTTGTCGAGCGCCGAAGAAGTGGAGCATAGCTGCGCGTTATGGAGAAGGAGATCGGTGCTTGCTCGTGGGACCCGTTCGTTAGAAAGCATTTCGCGGTCGGACTCTATCATAGAGTCCATAGCAATTAATTGCACCGCCACGTAGATAATCTACTGATGTGGCAAAGGGAGAGAAGAAAAAATGAAGAAACGACGTCTAACTTACACGCCGAGTCTTCACTCGGTCCGATGAAATAGAAACGAGGTGACGTCCGCGGTGTGGAGTCGGAGGTGGTTTCCATCGATCCGGTGCGGCTTCTCCTTCCCTCCCATCGCAGCCTCCGGCGCACGCCTTCGACTCTGCTCTTCCCCGCGCGCTCGTGGCTCGTTTCCCACGCTCGCTTGGTTGGCGTTGCTTGCCGCCCGGCAATACCTTCTGGGCGGATCTCGGCGGCTGCCGGCGTGACCTCACGCGCCACTCACGGAGCTTGCCTCCGGCCTCACCTGTGGCCGCGGATTGGAACTCGCGGCGAGGCCGCGGGTCCGCAAGCTGCCGCCGCCGCCAATATTTTGCAGCCACCTGCTTGTTCCGCATCCCCTCCTGCTTGGCACAAATCTTCTTCCCTCATCCACATCTGCCCCTTCCTGTTGATTGCCGCTGCACTTTGATTTAGATTTCTATTGAGCTTCTGCAGGCTTCCATGGGATTTTTGTCGATGCCGTCGTGCTACAGACCCCTTCCATGGCGTTCAAGGAGTTTTGGGGTTGGTGCACACCACCTATTCGGTAGAATGCTTGCATCAGAGAAGTCATTTACATTTATCTTTTGTCGGTAGCATAGTGTGAAAATGAAGTGCATTCCATGCCCATGGTAATGTTCCATGGTAGTATGTGTCAGGTAAATATATATCCTGTATGTGCGGGATGGCATTGTTGAGAAGTGTAGGTTCGATCACATAATTATATGCTACAGCGGATCAGTTTGTTTTGTGCTAAGTAATAAATATCTTTATCTATAGAAACTACTGTTATAAAATGTGTATTGGGAACCATAGTTTTTCTTGTAATAGAGTCCTTGAGTCATGGACTCTATAAGTAGAGTCTGCACTGTGAGTGCCCTTAGTGAACCCATCTCGATATGGCCAATTTGATTAAATAATTTCTTCACGAACCACGACGACTCACCCCAGATCTGCGCTACAGATTGGCCAGGCTAAATAGTAAAGTACAAGAAATAATTGAGCTGCGCACCCCCAGATCTGACTCCTACAGATTGGCCAGTTGACCAGCCTGGCTGAAACGTTTCGCAGATCTTCAGTTCTACTCTTCGCTGGTTGATTTCTTCTCTGCAGGTTCGTCGATCTATTGAATTGCAATTCTTAATTACTCAATAATTTCTTTATTTGTGCCAATCGAGCATCCCGTATGTGAGGATTTGGCTGGTTTTAGAACCCAAACCGTATGCATGCAAATTGGTCTGGGCTGGATTGGTCTTCTTCACAGGCTTGTACAGGCTTCGGGTTTACTGGGTTTGGGTTGATTTGGTCTGCTTTCATGGATAATGGATTGAAGACGGTTTGCTGATTTGCACTGTGTTGAGAAATCCTTACTCCTGAGCACGGGCGGCCACCGGCCGTGGTGCAGGGACTGAAGCATGGCGACGGCGTCTGCTCAACGCGGAGCTGGCTGGGCTTGAGGAGTGTTCCGCTGGCCGCAGCGATGGGTCCGCTCCTCCGCGGTCGTGGGACTACGACGAGGGGTCCAGCGCCCTGAGGGCATGAAGTCACAGATCTGGCATATCTGGGACCATTGGCGGCGGCACTACCATCGACGACGAGCAGCAGAGCTGACGGCTATGTGATTTGAGTTGGCTGTTGCTGCTATAGTCAAAGAGGAAGGCGATGGGGAGTCGGGACGGGAGGCCAGGCCACCGCCGCCCGCTACCGAACTTGGTGAAGAGGACCGGGGTTTTTTTTTTTTTTTTTTTTTTTTAACGGGTGTTCTTCTACGTAAATACATCGGGTCAGCAGGTTTTATGGGTTCAACTACCAGAGCAACCCAACCCCGCGAGAGCGACGGTTCCAGTTCGCCCTTGTATCCGAGAAACCGATAAACAGGTTACAGGCCTCCCCCTGTTTGGTTAGTCGCTCCAACATTTTGGTATTTGAAGTTGGCAATTTAAGTAAGTGTTCGCAAATCAGGCCGTTTGCGGCGTATTTATCAAGACTACGACGTTTGGCATTTACGGCACATGCGCACGTATTAGAAGAGGTGGAAGTGCATAAACATAATTTTGTTTTTTTCGCTTTAGGGTTCCGTAGTTTTTTTCAAGAGGTGGAAGAACATACACAAAATTTTATTTCTCTTCTAGGGTTCCTTTGACAAGCGAATTATGCCAAACCGTTGAAGATGACCTTTTTTATTTGGCATTTACATTTCATATTTGGCAAATAGGAAAATTGCCAAACTATTTTTTACCAAAGCTCTTAGAGATGCTTTTACAAGAATATATTAAAATAGAAAATAAATGAGACTAAAAAAATTAGCCTCTAATCCATCATATTTAATAATTTAGGGACTAAATGTTACTAAAAATTAGTCCGTAAAACCAAACATGCCAGTATATATAAATATCTTTTCGCTTTCCATTCACCTCTCAGTTTATTATTGGCCCCTTGGTTTCTCATAATGCGACAAATCTGCATCCATTTTTGCTATGTCATGGTACTTTATTATTTTCATGAAGAATAATAGACTAACTTACTGCTTTCCAAAAGCTCTTATAGAAATTCTCTTGTCTTATTGATGTCAAAGGATCCTTGTCCGCTATATAGAGAGGGACGACGTTGAAGACATCTGTCTAGTAGGAGATCATTTTACATAATAGATCGAGTATGTTTCTCAAAAAAAAAAAATAGATCGAGTATGACGCCGGCTGATCTGACATACCAAAAGCTACAAGATATTACAAAGGGGTTCTCTCAGGAGTACAAAGTTGGCAGTGGTCCCTACGGAGAAGTTTACAAGGTAAGATTCCCTAACTGATGCCTTTTTGTCTGTAACTGTAAGTGAGTATTTACCTGCATTAGTGAGTTCAAACAACACGGGTTCGTTTCGTTCTATATGTTAGCGTGTGGTTGCATGTGTTAGACTGAGCACCTCGTGGTTGCATGTGTGTGTCGCGTGTGTGGCTACATGTGTGCGGAAGTTGTATATACATGTATGTGATCAATCGAAGAAAGCATCATTCCTATTACTCTTTCACTATATATTCACAACTGCATTTCAACAGGGTGTACTGGATGACGGGACAGAGATTGCTGTCAAGAAGCTTTACCAAATACCAGGACTTGACGATGTGCAATTTAAGAAAGAATTTAACAACCTTATGAAAGTCCGCCATAAGAATATCATAAGATTAATCGCCTATTGCTATGAAATACGAGACGGATATGCCGGGTTGTTGAGTGGACGCTTGGTTCTTGGTCAAAAGGAAGAAAGAGCCCTTTGCTTCGAATATTTTAAGAATGGAAGCCTTGACACGTATCTTTCGGGTATGGCATGCATGCTGCTCAATCTATTTTGATTATGTCATTTCGCTTGTACTAATAATCAATAAATGTTCTGAACGCTAGATTCACGTTTCACTACCATTTTTTGTTTACTTGTTTGTTACAGAACGTGGACTTGGTTGGAATACACGTTACAAAATAATTAAGGGGATATGCGAGGGTCTGGATTACCTTCATAACGGCTCAAAAGATGCTATCTACCATTTGGACTTGAAACCCAGTAATATATTACTGGATGACAACTTCATACCAAAAATAGCTGATTTTGGCTTGTCAAGGCTGTTTGGTGACACTCGAACTCGTGACTTTACAATGTTGTAAGTCAATATAATACCATCGTGATGCTTGCTAATTTCCCATATCACTTTTCTAACTGTTTATTTAATATGATGCAGTCATTTCATGCCTCCAGAATACATTGAAAAACAGCAGATCTCAAAGAAGTTTGATATATTCAGTTTGGGCAATTTAATAATATGGATAATGGCAGGAGGCTATATCAACTACAAAGTGGCTCTTGAACAAGGTATTGAGCAAGTAAGAATACCTATAAGACTTTTCACACTCTTGAATTATGCAGAATCTCCCCACCCCCGCCCCGAAAAGTTTTAGGTTAACGAGAGTTACATTCTCCTAGGCTCTTGGTTACATGTTATATAGTCTAGGAAAGCCCCCGAGGTTGTCTCTAAACTGTTTCAATTTTACTCGGGCCAACGGTTTGGTAAACCCATCTGCCACCTGACCATTTGTGTTGATGAACCGAATGTCAAATAAACTCTTTGCAACACGTTCCCGACGAAGTGGAAATCAATTTCTATATGCTTCATTCGAGCATGGAACACTAGGTTTGCAAAGAGGTGTTTTGGCTCCAAGGTTATGACACCATAACCGCGCCATAGGAGAATGCTGAATTCTGAGCTCAATCAACAACTTATGAACTCGGATCATTTCAGCGATTGCGTTCGCCAAATATTTGTATTCTGCCAAGATTTTGACCGAAGATACGGTCAGTTGCTTTCTAGCACTCCATGACACAAGGTTGTCACCAAGATATACTGCAAATCCGCCTGTACAATGGCGGTCATCTATACACCCAGCCCAATTTGCATCTGAGAATGCACTCACAATCATGGATTTGGAGATTCCAATCTTTAACCTCAGCTTGATTGTCCCTTTGACATATCGAAGGATTCTTTTTACCGCACTCCAGTGAGTTGTCATGGGAGCATGTAGGTATTGGCGGACTTCGTTAGCGCAAATGAAATATTAGGTCATGTCAACGTCAAATCTTTGGAAAGCCCCAACTAGACTTCGATATCTAGTACTATCCTCCACACCAAGTGGGTTCGATCGAGACCACTAATCTTCTCGAGTCGACAGAGCTGTATCAATATCTTTGCACATGTCCATGCCGGATCTTGTAAGTATGTCATTTGCATACCTTTCTTGAGAGAGCAACAGACCATCCTGAAGTTTCTTCACCTCTATGCCCAAAAAGTAATGAAGGTCACCCAGATCCTTGAATGCGAAATCCTTCTGCAAGTCAGCAAACAATGCTCTAGTTGCTTCAGGAGATGAGCTAGCTATTGTAATATCATCCACATATACAAGTACAAAGATCTTGTAACCACCTTGGTTGTAGTAGAACAAGTGATGTATCATCTTTGGATGGAGTTAACTCGAGTGCCTCCAACTTAGCACACAATGCATACCAAGCCCGAGCCTTTTACCTGTATATCCTTACGAAAGATGGGTCCAACCTCCATGCCACTAAAAAGTTCGAGCGCACCTCTATGCCCAACGCGAACTTTGACTTGCCCTCCATGACATTCCATCCAAATCTGCTATCGACGGTGTCAAACCGACATTGAAAGGTCCAAAATGCCCTCAAAATTGAACACCAATGACATGTTGGCACCACATTCATCCCCTTTCCACCTCACATATGGTCATGCTCGGGTTCCTCTTCGCCCTAGCCACCATGATCGGGCTTCAGGCCACAAAGGGGCGTGGGGGGTGCATCACGAGCGGGGTGAGCGGTTGGCACGACGCCGGGCGGGGACGCGTCGTGGGAGGGGGGCATGCGGCCTACACCGGGCGCAGAGATCGCCGGGCAAGGCAGCTTTGCCGCGGGCGGAGTTGGGAGCGAGGGCGCAATGGGGGCTAGGGGCGGGGTTGGGCCGTGGTGCCGCAGGGGGACGGGTGCGCGACCGACGGGTGTAAGGGGCGCGGCCGTATGCCGGCGCCGGAGAATGCGACAACCACCCATTGTGCGTCTTGTGTGTCACAAGCCGGAGCTGGAGAATGTGACGACCACTATGTCGGTCTTCCTCGGCCCGAACACGGCGTCGGAGGCTGCCGGACACCTACTACCCGACACGGTGTCTTTGCGACTATACATGACGTTCACCGACCCATGCGGAGGGTGCTTTGCTCCTACACTGCGTCCACCAGCTGGCGCCAAGGGGCAGGCGTGGCAGGGCATCCCCAGCGACCAACCGGCTTCAAGGTCGCCGCCGCAGTCCGCACGACCTCGAGCGGTGGGCTCAGGCACGTGAGCGGTGATGAGGGCGGGGAGAGGTGCGGGGATGTGCGGTTCTTCGGGTTGTTTCTTCTACACACTGCAGCCATCTCCATCACAGTAGCAAGGCGCTCTGTCTCCTCCAGGACGGCGTGGAGGGAAAGTCAAAGTTTGAGTTGGGCATACTGGTGTGCTCGAACTTTTTAGTGGCATGGAGGTTGGACCCAACATTCATAAGGATATACAGGTAAAAGGCTCCCAATCCTAGGGGCTTACTTTAGTCCATACAATGCTTTATCAAGCTTGCACACATAGCTAGGATGTACCTTGTCCACAAAACTAGGCGGTTGATACATATATATACCTCTTCATTCAAGATCCCATGAAGGAAAGCATTTTTGACATCCAATTGCCTCAGTGACCACCCTTGAGAGACAACAATAGACAATACATGCCGAATAGTTGCAGATTTGACAACAAGGATGAAAGTATCTTCATAATCAATTCCATACCTTTGCTTATACCCCTTTGCTACTAACTGTGCCTTGTGTCGATCAAAGACCCATCCTCTTTCCTTTTAACCTTGTATGCCCAACTGTCAATGATATTTTTCCCGTGGGGTTTTGGAATGAGATGCCAAGTCTTGTTGTGAATCAATGCTTCATATTCATCATTCATAGTTGAACGCCACCTAGGATCTTTGAGAGAAGCTTCAACATATGGGCAGGTTCCTCACCAGCACTCATGCACCAGTGGACGGTTCCATCCGTGTAATGCTTGGGCTTCAAAATCCCATGCTGCAATCTGGTGTTTGGTCATGGAGGCGTTGAAGAATTGGACGAAGCAACCCCATAAGTGGATACACTAGTCCTACTTGCATCGGATCCGGAGGCAGCCACAACGAATCCCGTGTCGGTGGCAACTATGTTGTGCCCGATCCTAGACCCCCCGTATGCGACCACATGGAGAGTTGGAGATGGTGAAGGCGACGATTCCGCCATAGAAGATCTCGTACAGCGCCATCCTAGGACTTAGCCACGGTGGGCGACAACGGTGGCATGGATCCCAAACCTGATCCTACATTGTCGCCACTCCTGCTGACAGGCGGATCAGTGTGGGATCCCGTGCTGCTCCCGGCCAGGGGATACATGAAATATGGAGGTGGTGTTTCATCCTTGCCACCATTCTGTGCACCGTCTGCATGATTCCTTTCTATGACATGCACCGCATCATTCAAACTTGAGAGAGAGTCATTACTAGTAGGAGAAATCAATGTTGATCATGTACTATTACATCCCCAAAAACGGATGATGGATTACGAAAAACATCGGGGAAGTAGCGAGATCTACGCGACGTAATCGACATTAGGATGCAATGAGGGAAAGGGAAACATGTGCTCATCGAAAACCACATCATGTGATATATAAACATGCCCCTCGGATGGATCTAAGCATTCGAAGCCTTTATTAAGATTGTTATACCCAATAAACACGCATTGCTTGGAGTTGAATTGCAGCTTGCGAGTATTGTACACAAGAAGGAACAATCAGGCTCTTGCAAGCACCCTAGGAGAGTTTTGTCGAACCGGCGATGGATTCCGACGATCTGACATGTCGGTGGCGATCTTGTCGGCGGTGGTGGTGATGTAGATGGTGGTTAGAGCTGTTGGGGGCCGTAGAGAGGAGGAAGAAGAGGGGGAAGGCGGCGGCGGCGTTGACGGCACGACGGGCCGTGAAAGGACGGCACGACGGCGCGGGGCAGCGGGGCGGCGGCAATTGGGACCTGGGGCGGCAATTGGAGTTACCGTGCGGTTGCAATTGGTTCGTCGGGATTGTTGGAGATGAAGTAGGAGAGGAGGAAGACGACGAGGGCGAGGTTGGCCGTGGGGCGATGGCCACCCGGGGCGGCACGGACGGCGGTGTAGCCGGTGGCGGCCGCGTGCGGGTGTGGTGGTGCTAGGGTAGGGAGGGGCGCGTGCTTGTGGGGAAGAAGAGAGGGAGAGAGAGCTTAGGGTTTTTGGGTGTTACCCCTTTAATTTTCTTCTTAAGATTCAACCGACTACATGCCCCTTGTATTTATAGTCGAGGGAGACTTGTATGCTAAGAAAGATCTAGAGGTTTCCTTATAGATTGAAATTCCTCTTTTACAAGCAACCTATTTATTCCCTATTTTATTCCTATCTTTATTCCATAAATATTCCTTACTTAATTGTGAAGCAACTGACGTGGCGCGTTTACGGCGGACGATGGCGGTGGCCGGCTAGGAGGCGCGCGCGCTAGGGCCTTCGGCCCTAGTCGGCGGTGGTTCCCCCCCCTTGTTGGGCTCTATTCCGGCGATCTCGTTTTGGGTCATGACATTTCTCCCTCCTTTCGCTGACAGCGCGTCCTCGCGTCGTTGGATTCGCACTATTGTCGTTGTTGATGAGCCGGGCGAAGATGGAGATGGTGATGTTGTAGGCGAATGGATGTCGCACGAATGGCCCGGTCGTCGGGGCTCATCAATCTCTTCGAGCGGAGCCCTGCCGGGTGCGATCATCTGGAACTTTATGATTTCGGCGAGGCCATGGAGCTTGTGATCCGTTGAAGTAGCAAGTTGAGTTGGAACGGAAGCCTCCGGGGTTGTGACGAGGTTGGCGATGTAGGGGGTTGATATGGGTGGTATGTACCTCTTGTCGTCGTCGGTAAAGGCCCCAAGTTGAGGCTTGCTGAAGATGGAAGTGTCGATCTTAGGAGCGAGTTGGGTTGCCATGCTCCTTATGTAGGGCGCCTCCTGGTGCATTGCAACCCACGGCTTGTTGGCGAGTCGTCTTGGAGGAACATCGAGTCCATAGGTGCGGCTCGAGTCATCCCCGCCGCCAAAGCCGCGTGAAGTCGACGTCGCGATGGTGGTTGGTGTCGCCGTTGAAGGACGTCCCAAAATCGAGAGTGGGGCACCATGGTATGTTGTCTCCATTCTCCGTGGCGCCTTGGTGATGCGAGAGGAGCCGGAGAAAGAGGAGTGTTGTTTTTCGTCGGGTTGGCGGTTGTGTACGATGTTCCTTTTGCGTGGTGCCGATGGTGTCACCTTTTTTGGAGCTGCAGCTTGATTGATGGTGTTCTCCACCATTGTCGATGTCGACCGAATGTCCAGCCGGTGTAGTAGATCGTCGTCGAAGGTCGGCGAAAGTGAACGGCCGTCTCCTTGGTGGCGCTGGGGGCGTCGGTGTTCTCATCGGCCGTGGTGCCCATGTGGGGAACGTTGTGGTCGCCAATGTCGAAGTTGGCCGCGAGGATGTCGTCGTGGTTGATGCCCTTGTAGTTGTTGTCGATGGTAGGCATGGTGAAGGCGTAGTCGGCGGGGGACGTCATTGGCATTGGCGTCCTTGAGGACATCGTTGTCGTTCATGGCGCCCATGGTAGCGTCGTCGTCGTTGTTGATGTTGTCGATGCCGAGGATGTTGTAGCTAGCGGCGTCAATTGTGATGTTGAGGATGATGTTGACTTCGGGGAGGTGTCGTTGTTCCGTCGATGATGCCGGTATCGAAGACGTCTTGGTTGACGACGTTGAGCGACATTGTTGTAGCATGGGTGATAGAGATAGAAGCTCCTTGTTGAATGGGATGGACTTGCCGGTGACCGTGGAGCGTGTGATGTCTGGTCGGCAAAGTTGTTGGCGTTGTTGTTCATGTCGCCGTTGTTGTCCGGGATGTCGTGGAACGTCGGGGTTGAGATTGGCGACGTCGGTGCCGATGTCGGCGATGTCATTGAGTCATCCTTGTTGGCACTCGGATGTTCCCAATGTCAAAGATGATGTTGGTAGTGACGGGGAACTTATACGTGCCATTGTAGTAGCCGTGAGACGTTGGCCTAGTTGGGTAGGCTTTTCGTCAAACAAACACCGGTGGACGTCGGTGGTAGCCTCGGTTACGACCGATCCGGGTAGCAACAGCGGGGGCGCCCATGGGGTGGACGTGCACGGTGCTTTCGCCGTGGAGGGGACGGCGTCGGCGGCACCTGGGGAGACACCGTTGTTGTCGATGGCGTCCGTGGTAGTAGCATCGTCGAGGAGTCGCCCGGCCCGGCATGACCCGCTGAGCTGCGGCGTTGCCCTTGGCGTGTCATTGATGTTGGCGTCGCCCGTAGGGTTGTCGTTCTTGGTGGTCGTTGTAGCCGGGGTGGTCGAGCTTCTCCATGAGGGCGGTGAAGGTGGCTCACGTCTCCCCTCACGAGACAAGCAAACTCGCAGATCTCCATCCGAGCTCGCCGATCCCTGTGGGCTGTCCATCCGATCTTGGCGTTGGTGGTGGTCGGAAGCCGTCGGTGGTAGGAATCGCCCCGGTCTCCGGATACCGGTATCGAACCGGCGATGGATTCCGACGACCGACATGTCGGCGGCGATCTTGTCGGCGGTGGTGATGATGTAGATGGTGGTTAGAGCCGTTGGGGGCCGTAGAGAGGGAGGAAGAAGAAGGGGGAAGGCGGCGGCGCCGACGGCACGGCCGGTTGTGAAGGCAGCCTTGCGGCCGGCGCGGGGCAGCGAGGGCGGTGGCATTGGGACTGGCGGGCGGCGGCAATTGGAGTTACCGTGCGGTTGCAATTGGTTCGTCGTGATTGTTGGAGATGAAGTTGAGAGGAGGAAGACGACAAGGGCGAGGGCGGCCGGCGTGGGGCGATGGCCACCGGGGCAAAGACGACAACGGCGTAGCGATGGCGGCGGGCGGGCGGGTGCGGTGCTAGGGCGGGGAGGGCGCGTCTTGCGCCGGGGAAAGAGAAGGAGAGAGAGAGCTTAGGGGTTTTGGGTGTTAGTCCTTTAATTTTCTTCTTAAGATTCAACCGACTACATGCTCCTTGTGTTTATAGTCCGAGGGAGACTTGTATGCTAAGAAAGATCTAGAGGTTTTCTTATAGATTGGAATTCCTCTTTTACAAGCAACCTATTTATTCCCTATTTTATTCCTATCTTTATTCCTTAAATATATTCCTTACTTAATTGTGAAGCAAGCGACGCATTAAAAGCGTTACGGCGGACGATGGCGGCGGTCGGCTAGGAGGCGCGTGCGCTAGGGCCTTGGGCCCTAGTTGGCGGTGGTTCCCCACCTTGTTGGGCCCTATTCCGGCGATCTCGTTTTGGGTCATGACAAGTTTCATTGTTAATCACCTTGGATGGGAGATGGTTGATGGTGAATACGACAGTGAGGAAAGCTTCATCCTAAAGTGGCATGGATGAATGGGAGAGGAGACAAGCCAACCTCGACAACATGCCTATGCTTTTTTTCGGTAGACCCATTTTTTGGTGTGTATATAGACATGAAACTTGATGAGTAATGCCAATGCGGTTGAAGAAGGAATTCAAGTTTTGGTATTCACCCCCCCACACACACCCCCCACCCCCAATCGGTTTGCATTGCATGGATTTTTCTATCGAATCGGTGTTCAACAAGGTTTTGAAAGTCTCAAAGCATTGGAACACTTCGGACTTTAACCGCAACAGATAAATCCATGTGAGTTGAGAGTAATCATCAATAAAACCGACATAATATTGATAACGACCGACAGAACTTGGGGCAGCCCCCACACATCCAACAAAATAAGATCCAAAGGGCTAGTTGACACACTAGACCACTTTGGTTAAGGTAGCCGATGGTGCTTGCCTTGCGACATGCATTGCACACATGATTATTCTTGACATCTTTAACAAAGGAAATATTGTGGCGACTAAGGACTTGTTGAACACATGTTGGTGAAGCATGCTCTAGCCTATGATGCCACAGCGATGCGGTTGGCCTGACAGCGCTAAGGACTCCTTTATTCTTGGACGAACTAGATGAAGCGGACTTGAGGGGATAGAGGCCATCTTCACATCTACCGTTGAGGAGTGTTCTCCTCGTCTCTAGCTCCTTAATTGAAAAATGATTAGGGTAAAACTCAACAAAGGTATTGTTGTCTCGGGTGAGATGGTTAATAGAAACAAGGTTCTTAGATGACCGGAATGTGTAAGACATTCTTAAGATGTGTGATTGTGATCCCCTCCATGGTACTTCTCATGAGTTGTGAGTTTCTCTAGCTCACTCATGATGTGATCGGTGGCACCGGTGTCCTTGTACCGAGTTGGTGTCAACCTCTTTTTAAAGGCGTCGCCTAGGCGTCCAGGCGTACTCGGCTCGCCTTGTAAAAAGGGCGCCTTGTCGCCTAGGCGTCGCCTAGGCGCCGCCTAGGCGCCCAGCGTACCCAAAGACTCGCTGGGACGCCTAGCCGCTTTAAAAAGGGGTGTCAACACCGTGAGAACCTTTGTGCCGATGAGATGGATTTTGTGGTGGCCCGGTGATGGATGCATTGAACCTCTTGTAGCAACGATTGCGGTGTGGCCTTCCTTGCCGAGAGTTGGGACATGGCCCCATGTAGGAAATTGGGGCCTCTAGGGCGAGCTCCATCTCGGCCACCATTTTGGCCATGGCCAAAAACCTCTGTGACCTACTTTATTGCGCCCTCCACGGAATGCATTGTTGGGGCCACCACGTCCCTCCTTTGGCGGTGATGTTTGTAGATGACTAATGTCCACCATCGCTAGTTTGTAGCTCCATCCACTGCTCAAAGCTAGTCGGTTGTGTGTAGAGTTCCCCACTAAGATGGGTTCAACCCTAGAAGTAATGGCTGACACCACCAGATTCAAGTCAAGATCCAATCCATTAAGTATGTAGGAGACCAATTCTTCATCTTCTAGTCTCCGTCCAGCGAAGCCATATCATCTACCAATCCTTTCATCTCGGTGAAGTACTCACTCATGGTGGAAGTAACTTTGGACGCTGTAGCTAGTGCCATGTGGGTGCTAATGAAGTGAGCTCTACAATGCGAGGCAAATGTTCTCAATAGCCCCCCATGTTGTGGCTGCCATGACTTTAGTCAATACTTCGACGAGAATATCATGCCCAAGATTGGAGAGGAGATAGCTTAGGATCGTCCGGTCCTTGGCTACCCATCTTGCGTACTCCGGATTCTCAACCGGATCCTCCTTCTTGTCGTCTGTCTTTGGTGGAACATGGATCTCGGTGGCTTCCCGCCAAATCAAGGAAATCGGCGATTTGTGGTCCCTTTAGGGTAGAGAGCACTGGGCTTTCCAGAGGACGTGGTAGCTTCTCGCTTCTTTGGAAGGAGGAAGACGCCCAAAGAGGATGCAACAGATGCAATGGAGGACGACGAAGTAAAAGCCATGGATATCCATAGGGAAGAAGGCTCGTGATACCATGAAAAGATTTAGGTTAACGAGAGTTACCTTCTCTGGGGCTCTCGGTCACATGATATATAGTCTAGGGAAACCCCTAGTGTGGCGTATACAAGATGAACTTTACAACATATATTGCCTTGCACTACAAGCTACCAACAACTCATACCATAGACGGTTACAATGTACCAACTATATACATAGATATCCTACGTCATCTAACACCCCCCGGCGGTGTTGCCCTCCCGTGTGACCCACTGGGGCGACATAGCCACCACCGCAGGCGCCCTCCCCACACCGGCTCCCGACCACCGTGCTCGTGGCCCGGCGGTGGCGCGGCGCCTACGTGGGGAAAACACAAAAGGCTTCTCTTGAAGCACCTCGTCCTTCACCTCCCCTCCTCCCTCTCTGTTTCTCCCGCAATCTGTGGAATAAAATCGACTGAGCAAGAGTTGGTTGGGGAGGAGCTTGGTCATCGGATTAGGGTCTCCTAGGGTTGGATTCTGCACCCTATACCATCCATCCGGTGCATGGTGGGCGAGCTCTACGGGTGCCAACCAGTGGTTGGTTAGGTTCCCATGAGCACATTTGGCTAACCATGGTTGTGTAGCTCTAGATCTGCGTCTATGGTGCCTAGACCAATGTCCTTGGTGTCTAGAGTAGCGCGGCCATGACGGTCGGAGGAGACACGCGTTGTCTGCTGGTCCGGCTAGGCACCGCCGAGGCGAGTGAGCTACGGTGCCCGGGTCCATGGTGGTGCGCATCACCTACGACTGCAGCGGGCCACTACCCACGCCCAAAGACGGCGTGCGTGCCATGCATCCAGGGCGTGCGGGCGCGTCCCCTTTGGGTGTTAGATGTCATTCCTCTTCATGAAGGCGTCATTGGAGCGCTCAAATTCCCTTGCCCTAATAGCCCCGGTGTTGCTACTCTTTCCCGACATTGGCCCATCATTTTTGCAGGTCTCGAGTGAAACCCCTTACGAGCCCGGTGTTGTTATCATCGGTGATGGCATCCGTGGGCATCACTTCCTTCTTGAAGGCATCGACACAAAGAGCACGCCCCTTTATGGCTTCTTGTTCTTTGTTCTCATCCCCTCTTGGGTACCTTTATGGCTTCTTGTTCTTTGTTCTCATCCCCTCTTGGGTAAAACTGACTTGGCTGCTAGTTGTTGTCGTTGCTTCGACGAGTGTCCTCCTTTGGCGCCTCTGCTCTGTCGGCGCTCTCCTTGATGGTTTCATAAAATCAAATGTCAAGTCGAGATTCCACCGCTCCTGCACGGTTTCCTCCCCGTAATACGGCGTTGAATGGCGATATGTGGGCCTAGATGCTCTGGAGGTGTCACCACCATTCCCCAAGGAGATCATCGTGTTCGTTGACCTCGGGCGTGTGTGTTAAATCCACGCTCTTAGTCCCCATTCCACTACCCTGCGGAGAGCGGCGTAGCTACGAGGAGTGGTGTCGACACAATGGCCACGGTGATACCGGCAAGTATGTTGCTCGGTGCGGGCTCGAATTGATGATCGGCCGATGCCTTTTAGCTTCAACTCTAGGTTACCCTTATAGGTATGTTGTGTTGTGGTTGTTTTGGTCTAAGTTTTGTTGTATCTCCTCCCTCCCCCATTATGCCTCTTAAACTGTTTGAGGATTGGCGCTTATGCCCTTCCATTTTTATTTCAAGTTATGCAAGCATGACACTTTCTTCTTTATGATTTATTATCAAGGTAAAAGAGAATTGGAAGAAAAGGTTGCAGGCGACTTCGAGTTATACATTTATATCACAGGAGGCACATATCCTAGAAGTCGAGACATGCATTGAATTAGCGTTAAGGTCTGTGGAAGCCGACCAAGAGAAAAGACCTACTATAAGGGAGATTGTTGATGAACTGGACAAGATAGATACTATGAGGAAATCTCCTACAGGACAGGTATGATCATCATAACCATTACATCATTCATATCGTTTAGCCAAGAAAAATCCTCTTATAATTTGAACTACCATATACATCTTTTGTGCATCATACTATTATATGTTGTTGGCATGTGATGTTGTACGGGCTAGTAATTTAGTAAAGATATAAATATCAAGGCTTATGTAAAAATTTAGTGTCCATAACTAATCAAAATGGGCATGATGCTCATTGCTTTCATCCATACGTGTATATATGATCTATGTAGTAACACACTATGGATGCGTACCTAGTGTTAGTTCTAATGTATAATGATATAGAAGTGAGTAATTTACCAACTTATTGGAGCTTCTATTATTAGTAATAGCAAAATATATATATAGTTGTTTACTTTTATGTGAAATCACAATACTGTACTTTAAGTTCACGATGGTGAAACAATGATGTTTCTCAAGGAATTCTTCGAAGTTCTGGAACCATCAGAATCTCTGTTTTTCATGTTGCAGAACTCCCAATGCAAATTGGAGCGTCTTGCAATCGATCCCCTCGAGGTGAGGTTCCTGTTCAAGCTGGGCATGGATGTATCCTGCATAATCCTGATACACAACTACTGTTTTTCCTTGTTTATTCGCTCAGTACATGAAGGGAGCAGAGCTCCTTGGCATTGAGGAGGCTGTAAAAGAATTAATGAAGATTCTAACAGAAGGAAATGAAGTGTCCACGACACAAAGCAAGATAGTTTCCATAGTTGGACTTGGAGGTCTTGGAAAGACAACCCTTGCTCAAGCAATTTATGGAAAGCTTAGAGCACAGTTCGATTGTTCGGTTTTTGTTTCAGTGTCTCAAAATCCCAACATGAGGAAATTATTCAAGTGCATGCTCTATCAACTTGGCAAGGAAAACATTGCAAACATCCATGAAGAAATATTGGATGAGAGGCTGCTCATCTATGAGCTCGCTGAATTTCTTCAGAAGAGGAGGTACGTGTGTATGGCAGCTCATGTAGGTTATTTTCCTTTGTTTTGGCATCTACCACTTCACAATCTTGGTTCATATAGAACCTCCATATGCTGATAGACCAAGGTGTTTGTTGTTCACTTCAAGCTAGCGAGTCTTAGAAAAAAACATGAAGTATAATTTGGACCTCATGTAATATAATTAGCAATTTTAGGGTGCCAAAAATACATTTTGACAGTATGGGGATCGAGATGAGAATGTGGTCAAGATTGAGAACCACTCATGAAATTCAATCTTCATAAAATATTCACCCACACGTTATCAAACCTGGTGGTTAGCACGCTGCATGCCTAGGATGGGCAACTGCACAGGCCCTCATCCGGTGGTTAGCCGATGCAATTACTTAGCATAGCATAGTGAATCACATTCTTAGTTTTACATCTATAAATGTATTAAACATAATTTAATAGCGTGCAGCTCGTTTTTTTTATCTTTTGGTACTATCATTTGGATGCAATTACCATACCCAATGGTTCGACTGTAGTCATTTAAAAATAATTAGCTTCCGCCAAATTGAGGTCTAGGCGTTCTTATACCTTTTTTGTTAATGTGTTCAACATTCCATTTTATATGTGAAGACTAACTACACACAACATTGCTACATTTTCTAATACTGAGTATCAACTATATTATTTTCTTTGAGATTAATTCACTATTTCTTGTCAGGTGGAGATAACATGAATACTGCGAATTGTACAGATTAATCAGAAACTGAACACATTAAAAATATCATGGATTTTTTAGAAGAAAACATTTTTACCGCTGTCTTTAACTTGCTAATAAAGGGATTTTTGAATTATTACTACACATATGCAGATACTTCATTGTAATCGATGACATACAGGACATCCTGGTCTGGAAAATGATTGAGTGTGCTTTCCCTGCTAACAATGGTGGATGCATAATTATTACAACTACACGTATTTCAGACGTCGCTGAACAAGTTGGCGGTGCTTACAGGATGAGACGTCTTTGTCTTGATGACTCTAGAATATTGTTACATAGAAGAATATTTGGAACTGAAGATAAAGGTAAATATGTTGAGGATGAGTTGATCAAAATATCTGAGGAAATACTAGAGAGATGATGTGGTGGAATACCATTGGCTATCATTATGATATCTGGATTGTTGGCTAGTAAAGGAGGAAATCAAATAGAGTGGGATAAGGTCTACAGGTCTATGAAGTATGGCGATCCAGATGAGGAGAAAATGAAGACGATTCTGTCGCTATGCTATGAAGATCTGCCATCACATCTAAAGCCCTGCTTATTGTATTCAAGTGTGTTTCCAGAAGGTTATGATATTGACAAAGATCGTTTGATACGGTTATGGATAAGTGAAGATCTTATCCAATGTGGGAAACAAGATGAGAGCCCATTTGAGCTCGGAGAGAGTTATTTTCGGGAGCTCATAAATAGATGCATGATCCAACCTGTGTATAAAAGGTGGTACTATGACATGACAGAGTGCTGCCATGTGCATGGTATGGTACTTGATCTTATCTCTGAAGTGACAGGTAAAGAAAAGTTAGTTTGTGTATGGAATCATATGAATCACACGTTTCATTCACAGGAAGCTCAGTGGTTATCCCTTCAAAACAGCATGTTAGATCATGCTACACGGGCTAGTATGAACATGCAAGGAGTGAGGTCGGTTTTTGTATTTCCATCTGCTGTTAAACTTTTGCCGGGCCTTGCAAGCTTCAGAGATCTGCTTGTGCTGGATTTACAAAGCTGTTGTCTTTCACAAGGCTGCAGCCTGAAGCATCTTGGGAATTTAGTTCACTTAAGATACCTGGGACTGAGAGAGACAGGTATTACTCACCTCCCTGAAGAAGTTGGGAAGCTGCAATGTTTACAAACGTTGGATGTACGAAGAAATGAAATTTCTAGCTTGCCATCAACTGTTAATGAGCTTAAGCGTTTGATGTGCCTCCTCATTGACAGCTGGACAAGAGCACCAAATGGGATTGGGAGCTTCACATTGCTTGAAGAGCTGTCAACGTTATGCATTCAGGACTCTACAGACATTATAGAGGAGTTGGGCAATCTAACAGAGCTGAGGGTGTTGGGTATTGACTGCTCCACTGAATGGAACGTCAGCAAGGTAGAGAAATCTCTAGTGGGTTGCCTCCTGCACAAGCTGCAAAAAATTAAGACACTATCTATCTCAATGGTTGGTGAATGCAACTTGGATTCCTGGGTCATAGCACCTCGACATCTCCATAGATTGGAACTAACCGGATGCTGGCCGTCCACAGTGCCGGCTTTTCTGAATAATCCATCGCCTCTTCTGGAGCTCTCTTTCCTATCCATCGAAGTGAGGAAGCTTCGGCAGGTGGATCTCCAAAGTCTTGGGAGGTTACCAGCTCTCAGGTATCTCGACATGGAGGTGAGCAATCAGAAACATGGAATTGTTCAGACATTCATCATTGATGCCCGTTCCTTCCCTTGCCTTGTACACTGCACGCTGCGGGGATACATAGGACCCGTGAGGTTTCAGAAGGAAGCTATGCCAGAGGTGGCAAGGCTTCACCTGGCGTTCCCCGTGCGAGAGATCAGAGAAGCTTCAGCTGCAGGCACTAATGGTGGTGGTTTTGACTTGGGTTTTGGGAACCTACCGCGGCTCCAGGATGTATCCTTTTTGCTCCGTCGTGAAGGTGCCAGCAAGGGCGATGTGGAGGCAGCAGAGTCTGCGCTGAGGCAGGCAATTGAAAGCCATCCCAATCATCCCACACTTGAGATACTCTGATGAAGATTAAGGTGAGCTATCTCCAATGACTCCTTCCTGTATATGCATTTACTGTCTCTTGCAAGCTTGCTGCTCACACTGAAAGGCATCCTAGCCAGCCACTATATTTTGTTACTTTTTTTCTCAAATACTAATTGCCAATCATCCCACTAGTTGCAGGAGTATCTGGGACTCTGCCCGTTGGGCAATGACAGCAATAATCCGTGGATGGCCATGCAGCATGACCATATGATCATTATGGTCCTCATTTGCGATTTGTAAGAGCTTGTAGCGCGTGTTCCTGTTAAGATTAGTCATTTGATTAGTTCATGTTAATCATCATGTTAATGAATAAACAAAATCTCGCTTCATCAGATTCTCGGCACTGTATTTGTTGTATATATACACCTCTAGCCTATGTTCAAACCAATCTTCAGTCGTAGCAGCTCTGAAGGGATTTGTCTTAATTTTCGTAATGGAGCACATAATTAACAAAGTGGGATGGTTTGATTACCCTTTTTCTCTCACCAAACGACGTGATGTTAATGTTCCTTGTAAGTTTGTAACGTTTGTTCATATATGATGAAGCTTCTTTAGAGAGTAGGAATTTTGGTCTTTTTGGAGGCAGGTACTTCACGTGCCTTACAACTTATGTTGGTGACATGTCTCATCTCTAGCAGAATCGCTCTGCTTTCCACAGATTATTTTCATCGGATAGGAAGAGGATTACAGCATTCTATGTTAACTAGCAGGAATCCCCGCACACATGCGCGGGTAGCAAGCATGAAAATATAGCATGAGAAGGAACGGCAGTGTAAAATTGATATGTTCTTATGTGTAGCGCAAATTGATAGAGGGATTAGAAACAGGAAACAGATGCTCTATAGATGGCTAAATTTGTATTGTTTTTTCTTTTATTTTCTAAGACTTTTGGCCACTAATAATTAATTATTTGATTCAATGTAAGGTAACATGAGCATTACATTTTAAATACACAAATGGTAGCAATGTGGTTACCTGAATTGGATGGAAAATAATAAATAACCCATCAAGTAACTTGAGGACTGCTTGTACGGTGGAGCATACTGTCAGCTATGTTCCCATTGTCGTTTGAGCACACCATCATTATCTTGATGTAGGAGAGGCCTGATTAGAGTTACAACCCACAGGTCCGAGATGTCCATAACTGGAAGAAACAACCATAGGTGTGTTGAATGGTGAGTCTTCATCTGTTAGAATCAAATGCCACCTGAAAAAATGGCAGAACTGAAGCTACAAAGTCAGATGGGCAAGGATTATGGTCGTGCAAAAAAAAAAAATGAGAAGGTTGCATTCTTTGTGGAACTTATACAGCATGCATCCACCTAAATTTTTTATCGTACAAATTTATGAAGAAGCATTACAGCATTTCAACGAACAGTTGATGTGCGTATGAGGAATTCATACATCTGCTGTAGATGGAGTCCGCCAACAGTACTGCAACAGTGTGTATTGGCGTGCAGACTTCTGCAGCAGTGGTTAGTCGGGGAGGGAAACCGCGAGGTGCTCCGTGTGGCAGCGGCGCCGGTAAGGTCGCGAGGCGCAATGTCGGGCCGGCAGAGCTCTGAGGAGAGAGGATTGGAGCGCTGCGATGCGGGCAGGGAGACGGACGGACGTGGTGCTCGGCAGCGACGGCTTCGCGGCGGTGGGAGGGGGCTGCGTAGCGCAGCGGGCTCATCTGGGCGGCAGCGGCGGAGGGAAGCTTCGCGTGATTTCCACTGTGCCTCGCGTGCGGCTGTTTCATAATGAATTTTAGACACAAGAGGATTAGTTCGGTAAAAAGAAAACGACACAAAAAAAAAAGGTTCGACGCCTGAGAGATTCGAACTCTCGCGGGGAAACCCCATGTACTTAGCAGGCACACGCCTTAACCACTCGGCCAAAGCGTCGTCGTTGCTTAATCTTTCTAATAATGGAACATATTGTTATAACTAAAGTTTTTGAATAATATTTGACACTAACGTGTGTAGTATATGTTAGTAGTAGAGATTACATATATACATAATTTCTTCTTGAAACAAAGAAGTGACTACATACATAGATTGAGGAACACATGAAGTATATACAGCACACTTGGAAATGGCTTACACACTAACCACAGATTACACCACAGACAAAGGAAACAACGACGACGCCACATCAATCGATCTCAGGTGAGTGCCACGACGGCGGCATCATGGCGGTGGTGGTGCTGTCGTCCCTGCTGCACGAACCTCTTCCAATACCAGTGCTTAGCCCAGACGTCGGCCATGGACTCGAGCGGCACCCCTTTGGTCTCCGGCAAGAAGAGCGCGACGAAGACGGTCATGACGGCGACCCAAGCAGCATAATACGCGAACGTAGCGTACTTGAACCGACACAGCATGGCGAGGAACGACTGCGACTGCACGAACGCGAGCGCGAGGATGATGGACACGTTCATGGCCTGCCCCAGCGACCGGACATCCACCGGAAAAATCTCGCTGGGCACCACCCACACCAGCGGGCCCCACGACGCGCCGAACCCGGCGCTGTGCAGGCACGTCAGCACCACCACCGCCACCGCGTACGGCCTCGCCATCGTCGTTCCGGTCCCGAGCTGCGCGCCCATGATCCAGGCGACGGCCACCTGGCAGACCGTCATCACCACGCCGCCGACCATGAACAGCACGCGGCGGCCGTACCGGTCGATGAAGAAGGTCGACAGGATCAGCGCGCCGAGGTTCATCGCGCCGATCAGCACGGCGCCCACCAGCGCCGCGTCGCTCCCGAACCCCACGGTGCGGAACACGAGCGGCGAGAAGAAGGAGAGCACGATCACGCCCGTGAGCTCCGCGAACACGGGCACCGCCACGGCGAACACCAGGTACGGCCGGTACTCCCGCCTCGTCGCCATCCGGATGAACGCGCCGCCGTCGGCGTCGTTCCGGCGCGCGGCGTCCACGGCGTGCGCGATCGACTTGAGCTCGGCGTCGACGTCGGCCGCCGCGCCGCGGACACGGACGAGCGCGACGCGTGCGGCGTCGGCGCGACCACGCACCAGTAGGCTACTGGGCGTGTCGGTGAGGAAGAGCGCGCCGACGCAGATGAGCGCGGCGGGAACGCCGGCGAGGCCGAGCGAGACGCGCCATCCCCAGGCGACGCGCGCGGTGCCGTAGTTGATGAGGTTGGCGAGGAGCACACCGAGCGCGAGGAAGAACTGGTACCCCGCCGTGAGGACGCCGCGCCACCTTGGCGGCGACATCTCGGCGAGGAACAGCGGCGCGGCCTGGCAGGTGAACCCGACGCCGAATCCGAGCAGCATGCGGCCGACGATGAGCATGGCGAGGTTCACGGCGCCGCCGGTGAGTGCGGCGCCGGCGAAGAAGAGCGCGCCGCCCATCAGCATGACGGCCTGCCGGCCCAGTGCTCGGCTCACGCGGCTCGCCACCAGCGACGCCACCAGACCCGCCACGTACAGCGACGACGTGAACGCCGCCAGCGCCTGGCTATCGTAGATGCAGTACTGGTCGTTCGTCGCCGCCTCCGCCATCTTCTTGAGGATGTGCGGGAAGAAACGCTCCAGGAACGGCTCCATTGCAGAGACACCGCCTTGAAATGAAATTTTTGACAGGGCAATTTGAGTGTTACTCAACTACTACTGCATCAACAAGATTTATGACAAAACTGAATTTGTGACAAAGAAGCAAGAACTGAACCAAAATCTATGGTCTCAGTACGTCTCACCAGAGATGCCGATGTCGTAGCCGAAGATTAGGCCACCTGAGGCAGCCACAAGGCATGTCATGAACACCGAGAGGGTCATGCCTCCGCCGTAATCGACAGCAGAGACATCATCTGGAACAACTACACCTCCAGCCATCTCTCTGCTGTCTCGACCTCCCAACACCGATCGACAGAGTTGTTGTTCCCTGGCCTTTGCTTCAAAGATGGATGCAGATGGAGACATATATAGACTTCATCATGGCATTATTTGAGAAGGCCCAGCCAATGTGTTGTATACAGAATTCAATCCCAGATAGAGACACCATGTCGATATGTATATTAGCACCAACAATATACTAAGACTGAACTGCATTACCGAACTGCAAGTCAGCACTGCGAGAACTATTTCAGTAGTATCAATGTATTGGCCTGGATGAGAACTAGGAATCTCTTGATGGATTCGGATAGTTTTGTTGATTACTGGTCAGCTTCCGTTGGGAATAAATATAGTACCACTTGAAACTGTTTTTGAATTTTCTAGGGTGCTGGTCAACTTCGCTTGGGGAATAAAACATAATATAACCACTCCTGATTGAAACTGTTTTCGGTTTGTTTAGTTTTGGTCAGAATTAAGTTCGTGGAAGGGCAAATTAAATGAGGAGCTAGATTGGCTATGGCACAAATTTAATATGAGCCAACCAATTGCTAGATCACAAAGCAGAGTGAAATACGGTGTTACCTGCCTGGGACAAACATTGTGAGGCTTGTTTTCAGGCTTTGGTTGGTTCAATTTACAACACTGAGGGTCATTGTTCAGTGCTCACAACAAGCAAGGACTAGCTAATTAATACTTCTGGTGACGCTAGAAACCTGTATAGTGCCTTGCCATCCTTACCTGGGGTGGGCGGCATAAGATTTGCCACCATCCAAGAGTCTACAAGATAGATAGAGAGCATAATGCCACCGCTGATGCTTTAGCTAAGCTAGCTTTTTTCTCGAGCCTGTGATTCAATAGCAATCTTATGTACCAGGTTGCTCATATGAGCCCCATTCTTCTTCAGTGCCCTCTTATGAGGGGCTCTGAACTCTGTCACCCTTGCTTCGGCAAGGGTTCTAGCAGCTTCTTGCTGCTAATTAATGCATTTCTGTTTGTTGTCAAAGAAAAAAAAGATTTGCCACCATGGCCCACCTGTCTGTGAGAGACAGAGCGAGTTGCATCGATAAAGATGGAAAAAATATAAATGCCCCAATATTTTAAAAAGTGGATGCATCTCCCTTGGAAATACCATAAATATTGGCAAACTTGCAAGCTCAAAAGAAAACATTGCTTCAATCTTAAAAAACAAAATCCAAGAAAAATGCAAAGGCACATAAAAAGTCAACTTTTTTTTTTTTTTTGAAGGATTCAGTAGGGTAAACCCCCCACCTAATCTTTTTCATTGATTAAATAAGAAGGTTTTACAGGTGCACAAGGAGTGCAAACAAAATTTTGGAGCTTCACAAGCTCAAAAAGAAAAAAACAAACAACATTACAGGACATTCTCTAACCACAAACTTAGTGGGCCTGCAAGGCTAGTCTTGGCTTTGATACAAATCAAACCAATTTGCTCCTTGAAATGTCTTCTCCAATTTGTATAAGTGCAAGGAATATTTTCAAAGCATAAAAAGTCAACTTAGAACTACATGATGACAAACCTGAAATTCTGTCATTTTTTCATCTCACGAACATGATTGAATTTTGTATGAACGCGCCACATAGCCTCACCTAGAACTAACTGCAGATTAGCTTTGAGCCATTTTCACTTGGTGATATATACTAACCCTGTGAGGCTGTGATTAGTCAGAGAAAGAAGATGCACGTCTCACAGTCGACAGGTGGTACGTCACCAAAGACGAAAGTGCAGTATAGTACATATAATTGGAAGATGACAGATAATAATGCCAAAAAAACAATAAGAAAGAAAAGTGGGTAGCAGAATACTCTCTCCGTCCCTTTTTTTATCTGTTGTCGATGGTGTGTTTATATGTTACATCATCATTTTATTGATGTGTCACTTGTAAGATGGAAATGAAATTCTTACTAGGAATATATGGCCTAATTAAGAAATCTTATGAGTAAAAGTATGTTTGGAAGGGCTCCTCTTCGACTATGGCTCCAACTCCTCTAGTGTATCCCTACCGAATGTTTTGTTGGAGGAGCTAGCACTAGTAACGAAATGATTTTGCGAAAGCACTTGAGAATCTTTTTCCGTGGCGGGCACTTTTTTTGCCCGCCACGGAAACCACCCCGCCATCGCCCAGTTTTTTTTTACGTGGCGGGCGTTTTTGCCCGTCACGGAAAGATTTTTTTGCGTGGCGTGCACCTTAACACGCACGCCACGCAAAATAAAAATCTTTTGCGTGGCGGGCGGTTAAGATGCCCGCCACAAAAAAAACTTTCCCCGTGGCGGCATCTTAAAAGGCCCGCCACGGAAAAGAAAGCGGCCCAACCGGCCTGTGTCGGGCCCGATAACGATATGTGGTATATATAGAGCACTTGAAACCCTAGCTCTCCCTCATCCACTCCCCACCCCTCGACACACGCGCCCTCTCTCGCTCCCACCACCGCGAGACTAAACTCCTCGACACACACGCGCGACGCGCCCCTCCCGCTCCCACCACCGGCGCCTCCTCCTCCCCACCGCCCCTCTCTCCTTCCCAAAGCCCCCTCCTCTTCTCTTCCCCTCCCACACCACCGACGGGCCGGGCGGCGCGGGCGAGCCACGGCGGAGCGCTACGACGCTGGGCGGCGAGAGGCGGGCGCGGCGATCTCTCCGGCGGTCGGGTGAGCCGGGCCCCAGATCCGACGGCGGCGCCCCATCGTCCCTCTCTTGGGCGGATGAGCGGGGTGCGCCTCCCTCTCCCCGGCGGAGGCGGACCCGCCGATCGACCTCGAAGCTCGGCGGATCCAGCGGCCACGGGCGGATCCGGCGAGGTGGCGGCGCCAGGCGCATCCGGCGAGGGGGCGCCCGGGCGGTTCTGTGCGGAGGTGGCGCTCCACCGGGCAAAGGTGGCGGACAAGGTGGGGCGGATCCGCCCGTCCTCCTCCACGGTGGCGATCGACGCCGATCGACGACGGCGAAGCGTAGCGGGACGGCCGGATCGACGATGGCGAAGCGCTGGACGGGCGGATCGATGACGGGCGGCGGATCGGACGGGGCGGTCGGAACCCTAGCCGCCGCAGACCCCGGCTTGGTGTCGGGCCCGTATGGGCTCTGCGGTGCCGGGCTCGCGGCTTTTTTTATTATTTTTATTAACCCGTGGCGGCACAGTGCGCCCGCCACGGATAACGGCGATTTTCCGTGATTCCGGTTGGTGGGGGCGCCTATGCCCGCCACGGATAATTTTTTTGACCACCACAAAAAAGATTTCGGTACTAGTGTAGTTTTTAGTTAAAATAGGATATCTCCTTCAAAATGGCTATGTCTCGCCTTTAGAGCAACCCCGCCAAACACGCCCTAAATGTTCTGCTTGATTGTTTTTCACTAAATCACCCAAAAAAATATTGTACACAGTAAAGTAGGCAAAGAGGAACAAGGGTAAACCTACTGCTCAAATGTGTGATTTAGTTGTGATGATTTCACTAAACATAGAGTGGCTCATGAAATTTACTCAGAACAAGACACCAATTTCAAAGCTAAAAATACATGTATCGATCCGTAATTACATCAAACCCATAGCATCCTAAGACAAAACGCTGCTTTTTGACATGCACACGTACGTACAATAGGACAGATTATCTTTGATCCCTTGGTCGTAATCCTCCTCTACAAGAAATGTTGTCGAAAGGCCCCTAGGTTTTTCAAATTGGCATGCGCGACACCCAGCTCCTCGTCTCCCTCTTTCATTTCGCCCCCTTTCCTTTTTACAAATTCGACCACAACACTTTTTAATGTACACGCGGGCGCAACCATACGCATGCGCCTTCTGTGATCAACGGCCAGGATCTGCCTACCGATCGAAAGCACCTCCATCCACCCAGCGCGTGCGTGACGTGCCACTCCGATGCATGCAGCGACGACGTGATCACGACGCCGCCGCCGCCCGCCGGCCGATCTCCTCCACCATCCAGCGCTCCGCGACGCTGGGCGGCACTCCGACTCGGTGAGCGCAGATTGCACGCCGACCCGAGCAGCCTGACGGGCGGCGTCCCTCCGGCGCCGGGCGATGGCGGGTCGACGAAGCTCGGGCCTCGCCGCCTCGGCGACGGCCGTGGCGGCCCCAGTGCACGACGTCGGTGCCTCCCCGCGCCGCGGAGGAGGTATCGCGACGGAACCTTCCCCGTGACGAGCCCAAGAGCACGACGCGGCGAGACGCCGGAGCGGGCGACACCTGGCCCCTGGCCGTGCCCTCCGCGACGGTACGCTGGAACATGGCCCGCGGCGCCGCGCCGCGTTCACCAAAGGGAAGAAGCCGGTCCACCAGCCGGGGCTCCATCCCCGCGTCCAGCAGGATGTTCCCCGACTTGAGGTTCCCCGTGCGGCGGCGGGCGCGGCGGCGGGCGCGTCGGGTCCGCACCGTCCATGCTCACCAGCCTCCCCGCCGGTAGCCCCAGCCTCTCGTGCAGGAATGCCAGCCCACGCACCACGCCCACCGCCACCTTCAGCCGCCCATGCCAGTCCAGGATCACCCTGTTCGGACTCTGGTCACCTGCCATTGCCAGTTTCTTGATTAATTAGTCACGTGATTAATTCACCTGTTAGCTCCTAATCACGATTGATTAGCTGGCTAATTACCATGGAGGATGTAGAGGAGGCTGCCACGTGGCATGTACTCGGAGACGAGGAGCTTCTCCTCCTTGCGGTAATGGTAGCCGACGGGGGAGGACGTTGGGGTGGCGGAGGCCGCCGAGCATGTGGACGTGCTGCTCGAACTCGTCGCGCCCGACGCGGTTCATGTCGCGGAGGCGCTTCACGGCCACCGTCACGCCGTTGCGCATGGCGGCCTTGTACGCCGACCCGAGGGTGCCGTTGCCGAGCACCTCGGCGGAGGCCTTCATCAGGTCCGGCAGGCCAAACGCGGGGATGTCGGCGTTCAGGAGGATGAACTCGCCCATCCGCCTGCTGCCACCGTGGCTTGACCCGCCGGCGGCGGCTACGTCCACGGCCACCGACTCCCCGGCGCGCGGCGCCGCCGCCTTCGACGACGACGGCGACTTTCCTGCGCCGGCACCGGTGGCCGTGGCGCCGGCGTAGTAGTCCCACACCGGCGACGCGCTGTTCCTCTCGTCCTGCCGCAGCATGAGCACCATGGCGCCGGTGACCAGCAGGATGACGAGCAGGATGATGCCGATGACGACGAACACGCTCGTCTCCTGCTCCATGGCCTTGTAATCCGCGGGCGTAGGCGGCGGCATCGCGGGCGGGATCGCCGGGCCAGCGGCGACGCACACGGCGGCGTCACTCCCCGGCGACCCACACAGCTGAGGGTTCCCGGCGAACGACGACGCGTCGTAGCGCACGGCGACGGCCTGCGGGATGGTGCCGCTGAGGCGGTTGTGGGACACGTTGAACATCTTGAGCGACTCCGGCAGCCTCACCGGCACCGGCCCGTCGATCTGGTTGCGGTCGAGGTGGAGCTCGATGAGGCGCGGCGAGCCGGCGATCGCGTCGGCGGGGAGCGGGCCCGTGATGTGATTGTTATCGAGGTAGAGTTTTCTTGAGCCACCGCATGTTTGCGAACACGGCGGCGGGGATTGGGCCCGAGAAGTTGTTGGAGGAGAGGTAGAGCGAGCGTAGCCCCCGCAGCGTGGCGAGGCTCGCCGGCAGCGGGCCGGAGAGCGCGTTGTGCTTGAGGTTGACGGAGTGGAGGCGCGGCAGCGTGGCGAGGGCGCCGAAGTCGAACGCGCCGGAGAGGTTCATGTGCGTGAGACGGATGCCGGCGATACTGCCCCTTGTAGCACTGTACCCCGGGCCAGGGGCTCGCGGCGTCGCACGGCGGGAACGGCGACGTCGCCGACCACGCCTCCAGCCTGCCGTCCGGGTCCGTGAACGACTTCTTGAGATTCACGAGCGCCGCCGTGTCCTCAGCCTTTGTCTCTGGTGGCGCGTCGCCATCGTCGGCAGCGGCGGCGGCGAGGAAGAGGAGGAGGAGGTGGAGGAGAGGTTGGAGCCGGAAGGCGAGGTGGGTGACCATGACCGGGGTGTGGTGGTGGTCAGACCCTGTCCTCTAGCTCTTCTCCGACGGATGATCCGGCTCCGGCTCCGGCCGGCCCTTCTTCCCCTGCCTGCGTTTCGTGGCGCCTGGTTCTTGTCAACGCCTCTTCTGCTGCTCCAGTGGTTGCGCAGGCGGCCCAAAATAGGGTGCCCCGCGCGGAGCTCAGGCGCCCAACGGAGAAGACGATGTGATGGAAGAAGCAGAGAGGAGATGGTGTTCGTTCCCAGCTTCTTTCAGAAATGAGAGAGAGCAGCAGGAGGTTCGATTACAGCAGAGGATGATGGCCTAAACGGCTAAACCTTTGCTTTCCTCTCCCTGGCAGGTAAAAATGATTCCTGGTTTTTGTAGACAGGGCTAAATATAGTCAGGTTGCAAAATAAGCAAGGATTAAATTAGTAAGACTGAAACAGCTTCATGTTCATTGCTGCATTGCATGAATATAACATGCTACAAATCAAAATGCAGACACCTGAGGAAAATTTAGGCAAAGGTAATGTTTTGAGAGATGTTTGCCTTTATTTATTATGGGAATTATATGTGTTTTCTTTTCTTCATAATCACAACCAAAAAAATAAGTAAATAAAGATAAAACATAGATCACTCTGCAGCAATATTATTTGGCCTTAGAAATGAATCTTGTTCTCAAGAATTTCTTGTTGTACATCTCAAGACAATAAAACAGAACACTACAAACACTGCTGCCAATCTATGTATACTATCACCAATCCTCCTAACTAGCAAAAAAATTTCAACATTCAAAGCTACATTTGTCATATGTACAGACATCATCCATCAGCGCTCAGCCTGGGCTACCTTTGAGTCCTGGACAACTACTGAACATACTCCTGCCTTGAAAGCTTGAATAGCTCTGCAATGAGCTCCAGGTTGAGCATCTTCGTCTCTGGTATTCGATAGTAGAACAGAAAAAGTGGAGCGCAGCACACAAGTGCATAGATCCCACATGCTCCGCCAAGCCCGATGGTGCTCATCATCACCGGGAAGCAGTATGCTGAAAGCAGGCTCCCGAACCAGAAGGAGAGTGAACAGAAACTTGCACAGGTCGCACGGGCCTTGGTTGGGAATATCTCTGAGCAGAGAATGTTGGGTATTGGTCCCAGACCAACAACATAGGAGCAGAAGCAAATGGTTAGTGCGAAGTGGAAGAGGATGGCACGTTCGAACAATCCCATATTCACCAGGGTGGACATAGACATCACGCTCAATGATAATATCAGGATAGGAGTAGTGGCCAGCACAAGAACCCTACAAAAAAATGTTGAGTTTTATTAATATAAGTAGTTTCTATCAGGAACAGGAACAAACATGTACAAAAGAATTAACTAAAATGAACATTTACTTCAAATCATGATCACTACATGACTAACTTGTTGCTGGATAAGCTAGCAAAGCAAAATGTTGGTAGATAATGTTGTCAAGGAATTTTTTAGGATACCCAATGCAAATGAACCTAAGAAACAGAGTGTCAAATCACAATTTACAATGTCTGAGTATTGGAATTCAGAAATGGTACAAGTGTACAACATGTAATGCTGCTAGTGAGGCAGCAAAAGGCTATATAATGAGACCAAATGATGTATCTATGAACATACCTTTTTTCTCTTGGTCATGTGGATGCATTTCTACTAATTGTAAATCAACATTATTTTGAAATTGTAATGTTGATGGTGTCTCAGAGTTTACCTTCTTCCACAGACATCCATCAGCAGCATTGCGGCAGTTATACAAGGGAGTATCAGCAAAGCATGTAGGGTACTTATGAGAATTGATGTTGAATGTGGAGAAAGTCCAATATCTGAAAACAAGCTAACTCCAACCTGTTCAAGTATTTCAGGAGCACAGCGTAGAAGGCCACTGATTCCTGTAGACTGTATATTTTAGAAGAGCAAACAAGAAACAAGCAAAAAAAGACGTGTCAGCAGACTAACTAGCATTGTATATGGTAGCCAGTGCAGAACTGCAGAACGATGGTAAACTGAACTCCATGCTGAATTCAATATAAAATCTACAATAACACATTGTACCTGCTGAAGGGCTTGAATTAACATGCCATAACATAAAGCATGCCTGATTCCTGGTTGTAGAAGCACCCGCCATTTAAACTTCATACCAGCTGTTTCGATAGCCGGACTATTTGATGCCTGAATGGATGTCGCCCTGTGCTTTCCGTATCACGAGGTGCAGACTGGTGAGGCAATGCAAACCCATGTATTTCTTCTTCCTCTTCAATGTCATAATCATGTACAGACGCCATAAACTCTTGCCCAAGTAGTGATGTTCCATGCCTTCTTAAATATGAAGAGCTCCCTTCAGAAGTTAATGAGGTATTTGTAGCATTTACTTCAACACTTGCTGCCTGAGAAAGCAGAGAAGCCCGCAAGCCATCTCCATTGTTAACTTCTCCAGCGGAATAAGCCTCCCTAATCTGTTGATCACTGTTACCATCCCTGTGCTCATTTATATATTCATGTTCTGGAAAAGAAAAACTGTTGAAGACTGGGAAGAAACTATTCCGTCTACTTCCTCCTTCTGACATATTCTCATGAATGCTTCCAAGAAGATCAACCAGTGGATCTGAAAGCTGCCAATAGAAAGTACTACGAGGCCAAGTGTGGCTAGCACTGGTTCCAGAGAAACTTTGAGCTCGACCAGTGCCAACAGCGGAGTCCGATATGATGTCCACACCATCCACAATAACAGCTATCTCTCCTGCAGGTCTATGTGATGTCATGAGGCATTTATGCTTCTTTACTTTCGACAAAAATAGAAATGAACAAGTGATTAGCTCAATTCACCAAAACAGGACAGCCTGTTAATGCATCATGTGTAATTAAAGCACCATCAAACCCCAATTATATTGACATGTTTTTGTCAGTACTTTATCAACATCGTCTCACAGCCTTTAAGTGTAAAACAAAACCCTCATCATAGCATAAAGGTTCGGGACATGAATAAGAGGACTGAATTATAGTTCCCATTCAGTTCTTTGATACGAAGTCATGTGTTACTATGTTACTTACATAGTTATATTAGTATATCTTCTATGTTAGGAGGCCTTTTTTGTAATGTAGAGGTTCAGTTAGCACCTTCAATGACAAGCGGAAATCAAAAGATCATGTCTCTTCATTTCACATAGTTCTGACTGCATCAACGCTAGACAAACAAAGAGGTGGATGCCTGGATGGAATAGCACCATCACCCATTCCACAAAAATCAGGTTCATGATCCCGCAATTCAACTGATAACAGTAATATTTTAAAAACTGCAAATTTAGTTTATATAATTAGCTATGCATATCTCTAATAATAATCATGCTGTCAGACATTGGTTACAACTTTACATTTCTCAAGTCCCCACAATGCCTACATCTATTTACTTAGTTCCCTACTAATTAAGACTAAACCATATTCAGATAAAATAGTAGCTTGTGAATAAATCTGGAAGCATTGTCAAGTGTCAACAATCTCACCTGAAACATCATGTTTCTTCCCTCTAAGCCATTGCAGAGAAACTTTGGCCTCACTAATCTTTCCATCACTTGCAAGCCACCTAGGTGACTCTGGCAAGTAGTAAACCAACAAAGCAAAGTAGACAATGGCAGGAGCAAAGATTGCACCAATCATGATTCTCCAGTTAGGTGAAGACATTAGTGTTAACCAGAATATCAGGCAATATGAAAAGATAGTTCCTATGAAGAACATAAATTGTGGCATAGTTCCAAGTAATCCCCTCATATTTGGAGGAGATGTTTCAGATATATAAATAGGGACACAGGTGAAAACCAACCCACTTCCTGATCCAACAATTAATCTAGCTAGAAGTACAATGTAGATGTTAGGAGACCACAGCATCAGGACACCTCCCAAAAATAATACCAGAGACGAGTAAACCAGTATGGCACGCCTTCCAAGCCAATCTAATAGTGCTCCAGAGAATATTGTTATCACAATAGCCCCAAATGTTGAGGCTGCTAAAGTTATACCTTCAATAGAAGGTCCATTCAACAATTTGAATTCTTTTTTCCATATGATGATTAGCTTCTGTCAAATAATAAAAGTCAAGGTTAGTATGATTGTTAGATAATTGAGATCTCTAATTGGGGTCATTAATGTATAATGACAATCAATAGAGCAAAGGAAAAAAAAATACCTGATAATGCTACAAAATCCCATCCGAGCATTGCATATCCAATAGAAACAACAACTGCGAAAAACACTGTTGACTTCATCTCATCAAGATCAAATACTATAGCCCTTTTGCAAAAAATTATAAAACCTAGAAATATGAAACCTGTGAGAAAACTTGCTTAAAAATAGAATTCAATCAAGTTAATTTTTTTTAGGGCAACCAATTGAAGTTCTCATCTCAGAGTTAGACAACACAAGCTAGTCTAAAAAACTTGCTTAATTTTTGTTTTTAAATTAGCTGATTAATGCATTAGCTATGTCATAAACGTATGTTCCATAATTGCTTCATTTGCTATGTTTTTTAAAAAGAATTTTTAGATACTTCCCAAACTGTTCAGTTTACGTCTGCGCAAACTGTTACAACATTTTGATTCCATCCATAGTGAAAGCATATTTGACTGATAATGGAAACAGGGACGAAGCAACAGGGTGGTTCCTGTGGGCCATGGACCATCCTCCACACTGTCCTAAAAGCTCATAGGATTTAGGAATTCTAATTCGATTTCCTAATTCCTAATCCACTGTGATACTTCCGCTTCCACATTCGCAGGCATGGCTGGTCCCAGCGGCCAGCTGCCTGCACCCCCTTCCGATTCGTTGCTCCGTGCGACCTATTAGGTCCTCTGTGTGACCATCTGTGTCCCTTCATATTTGTCCACGCCGACAGGTAACAGCTGCACACGCCAGAAGCAGCAGCGGGCAGTGAAGCACACCTGAGAACTCAGTCCACAGGCTTGCCTATTGCCTATGAATGACCTTTTAATTAGAAAATACATTTTGCAAACTTACTGGTGGAAGGTAGAAACCTAAAAGAAAATGGTGAGTATGTGTCGATCTGTGCCCAATTTCTTTTTGATCCATTCTAATGCTAATTGTATCTAGTTGTGTATATGACCGACTCTTGTGATTGTTCTTTACCTATTATAGGTATGTAATCTTTTCGATGGTACATTAAGCACCTATCTATTTTGTGATATTTGTATGTCGTCTAGCTTAATCATATTGCGTTTTCGTAGTTCATATATTTGTGTACCGATATGTTATATTTATAGTGGCTAAATTTTACTTTCAACAGGGCAATGGACCACCACAGCCATATCCAGGCAACACTACTGATGGGAAAAAAGCACTCTGAAAGGCAGCATATATGATTAAATGCACCATAAGCATAATATTGGCACTGTTCAAATTATATGAAAAAATATCCTGCCTTGAAAATTCAATTATCCAATGGTGTTATAATAATTTAGTAAGCAGTAGACCACATTAAAAGATGGAATCAGATGCAAATGAATAAACAATAAAAGAGGTATATTACACGAATGCACCAGGGAGCATGAGTGAAGCTTTTCATTGCATTACTCAAACTCTGAATGACTAGGTCTCCAACTCTTCATCAAAGAATCCTCCTCTCACATTTGTCAATTGTAAAATCATTATCCCACCTCAGCTGTCATTATCCTGTGACCACAACCCAGCACTGACGCCTTCTCTAACTTGCCACCATTAAGCCACTGTACATCTCCCTTCAGCTCCAGTGGCACTACCCATCAGATCCCCAGCCCCACTGCCATAGCCACCTAATTCGGACATTCAATTTGCAGTATATCATGTTCATCCGAAGCTTGCCAGTATCATGCAACACCGTACCATTTCCCACAGCAGGATGGACCCCTTTGCCCCTTCTCAATCTATATAGTCAGGGCTCCACCCAGGTGAACCCAAACCAAAACGTGGAAGGTTCATATGCATGTTCACATAACCCAAATACACACACAAACATGAATATACCCTACATCATCATGGTGATGTCCAACTCTAAAAGCCCCCATCAATTCCAGGACACTACTGTCAAGTGCAATTGCAAACCTTCCATGTTTGCATTAGCTCCCTTTGACTGAAGGGTCTGTTGAGTTTAAATAAGAGATGCATTAAATTACCAGGTAGACAGCTCAGATGCTTGTGTTTTCTCCAGTTACTGTTGCCCAAACAAATTATTTATACAGCTGTTAGCCAATTTCAACCCTAGAAATGAGGCCATCACAGATATATGAGCATGGCTGATCCATTGCAGCACTTTGTTTTTCTGTTTGTTTATCCTTTTTGCAATTATTAGCTCACAAAGCGCAAAGTCAAAACAGCTAAAATGGTCCCAACGGTCAGTAAAATGTCGCTGATCCAACCAACCAGCGTTGAGGTGAAGTAATATGGCAGGAACATTAGGTGAAGTGGCATTTTTGGCATGTGAAATAGAAGACTGGCTAGAAGCCTAGAACAACTTGGTCTATTTCTGGAAGTAGGCAACCTCTCAAAAGTCAAAACAAAATGAAAATAATACCTCGCGGATCAGTGGAAACATATGGCCTTCCAATAATAGGGGTCCAATTAAAGACGGGTTCAATTAAAGACACGCTATAATTAAGTAGCATTAGTAATTATCACAAGCAATGGTAAACCAACCAAATTCAATGTTGCCAGTTGTATTTCAAATATCAAACGTCAGCATTGTCCACAAGGAATGCTCCGAACTATCTCCCATCTCTTTAAGACAAGAGTTGCCTGATCTATACTGAAACCAACTAAATAATACGACCCCACATTCAAACAGAATTTACAAATAAATTCTTGAGAAACCCAATCCGAGCATGAGTGTTTCACTGTTTCCCTCCATCAACGTCAGCAGAACCACATCGGCACGGCATAAAGAGATCCACAAGCACACAGTACAGATAGACATACATAGTGTGCACCGTGAAGTGATTGCTCATGGATACGTGCTGCTATAATTCCCAATTGGAAACACAAGGTTCATCCATCCAGAAGCACAAAAGGCCAACTAGCTTCGCCGATATGGGCAGGCCAGCCCAGCCCCAAAAGTCAATACATATCTGGATAAGTGGGGCTTCTTCCATTTCCTTATCTTATACAGTACCATATCAGCAGGCTCCTTACCAATCCCATCAAGTATGATTATATAATCTACAACAGGGGGTGGATCCATTATGTATACATGACACCCAACAATTTTTGCAAAATCTTCGAAATTAAGAGGCTTGTCAATCAATCAAATAGCTAAATAAATAGCTTTAGGTTAGGGTTTGGGTGCTCAGCTTCGTACAGCATAAGGGAAGGGAAGGGAAGAGAAGGGGTGGGAGTACCTGGTGGGTGCTCGTCGCCGGCGAAGAGACCAACGCAGCCTCAGCGCCTGGGAGAGGGCGGCCGGCGGCGGCGCAACAGTGGTGAGTCGTTTGAGAGCGAGTGGGGAGCGACAGCGAGAGAGACACGTACGACGAGGGAAGAGGGGATTGACGGCGGAAAAAACCAAGCACGGGCTCTTTGTGGGCCGTTTTTCAGATTCATAGAGAATTTCTGTTTTTTATTTTTCTTTCTCTCCGTTTTATTATTTTGTTATTCTTGTTGATTTTTTGAAACCGAGCTTAGCTCGTTCTGCATTAAGAGAGGTGGCAAAAAAACCAAATCCGAAACTATTACAAGATCACGGCCCTAAACATAGCTAGATGCCATTTTAGGGTGGGGAACACAAATCACCGCCTCGACGGTGGCGCTTACAAACTGTACTAAGTAAGAAATTGTTCTTGCGACTACAGAGTAGCAAGCAGGCGACGAGCAGCGGCGCGATCCCCGGAAGCCCGCGCGCACCCACGCCTCTCCTTCCTCTTGGATGGCTTCCCTTGAGTTGCAACGGTGTACGGGACACTTGATCAAAGGTATGCCGGTTGCGCTCCTTCCAGATCTTCCAGGAGACAAAAAGCACGGACGAGTCAAAGGCCCGTTTCAGACCATCCGGGGTGGCGACGAGTGTCGTGGTCCACCAGTCCGCCAAACTGGAATCCTGAGTTGGTGCCAGGTGTTGTAGGTCGACTCTAGATAGGAGAAGATGCCAAACTTGCCTTGTGAGGACGCAAGCCGCCTGGAGATTGATGGACTAAAAAATTGAATCGCAATCCTTTTTTATTCTATAATAATTTACTAAGGAACAGGATTAAAGATTAGGTTGTAAAATACTTGTGTGTTAGAATACTCATACTTTATCATAAAAATAATGGACGGATGGTACGTACGTATGAAACTCCTTTTGATATGATTGATCTGTATGATTTTTATTCATGCATGTGTCACTGTCATGGTTTGCAACCGCACCGCATCACAAAGATTATGTATGTACACGTACGTACGTATTGGTTGCCGGCCGGCAGATCGACTACCACGACACGTACGTACGCGTATGTATATGTATACTGAGTGCATAGTATGTATGTATACATTCGAATATAGCTACTAGTAGTGGCTACAGTAGCTGGTAGTAGGCTGCTGCCTACCTACTAATTAAGCGCAGCGCGGCATGGCGATGTTGCAGACGGCGAAGAGCTTGGCCGCGTTGGGGCTTCGGATGTAACTTCCGTAGTTCGGGCTGCGCGCGTACCCGCACAGGCACCCCTGCTGCGCCCGCAGCTGCAAGCAGCACGCCGGCGGCACCGCCCCGCCGAACAGCGCCGGGCCCGCGCACGGCGTCAGCAGCGCCGGGTTGCACGCCGCCGCCGCCGCCTCCGTCACAACAACCACCAGCAGGAGCAGCAGCAGGCCCACTGCTGCCGCGCGCGTCGCCGCGGCTGCCGACGACGGCTTCGACGTCGTCATCTCTCCGTCTGTACTCGATCGATAGAGAGATGAGCATCGTGTTGATCGAGTGATGTGCAGGTGCGATCGATCGACGCCGGCGTGATTAGTCGTGCTGTGCTGGGTGCGAGGACGAGGGGGCACTACTACTATTTGTAGCGGCCGCGGGCACGCGGCGGTTGGTGAAGAAAGACAAGAAGAGGCATGCATGGCGGGTACGTACGTGTCAATCGTGTCGACGTCGACGATGACGCCTCGATCGGCGAGAATGAAGCTCGGCGCGCGGCTCATACCAAGATCGTTGGGCGGCGCGTTTGCGTGCGTGAGCTAGCGCGTCAAGAGCGGCGGTCATCGGTCGTTTCGATCGATCGGCCGGCATCCATCCATGCAGCTGGGAGTTGTGAAACGCATTCAATCGGGCTCCATCTCGTCGATCAGATATGATCGATGGGTTGGAAGTTGGAACTCTTTTTGTTTGGCGAAGATCGGGTACGTTGGAACTTAATTATTCGAACGCGCGTGTAATTAACTTGTTGGATGCATATATAGTTATCTTCTACGGGGAGTACATTCGCTTGAGCTAATGTGATCAATGTATACGTATCCAAAACATGGTCAGACACTGAAACATCGGCTGATCGATCAACGCGTATATATACAATTGGTTGTGAAGAAAAACATGCCCTCTCGTGCAATCATATTAATTTTAACTTTCTTTCACACAAGGCCTACATGTGCTACATCCACATGTACAACAAGCGCGAAATACAGAGAGCCAGTGCTTAAGCCAAGAATGAGATAGAGCCGCCGCCTCCTAGGTTGGCTCTCGCGAAAGAAAAAGGCCGCCGCCGCCGCCGCTGCTCGTCACGGCCCCGCTCCTCGCCTCCGGCCTAGCCGCCTGTGGTGACGAGGAGCGGGGGTCCGTCCCCTTCAACGATCTGTTTTTAAAGGGTTTTGATCGAGTCCTAGGTCTAGGGTTTGCTCGCCGTCGATGTTCGGCGGTGGAGTTAGGTTTTGCCGGAGGAGCGTGGGCTCTCCGCGGTTTGTTTTTCTGGCGACGCCGGCGATGCGGAAGCGGCGGCGACGCAGCCGGAATAAATTCTCGCAGCTTCTTCCGTTCTCCGATGGCGATCTTCTCCGACGTCAACGGAGAGGCCGGTGGAGACTGGCCCAGAGTCGTGGGCGGCACATCATCGTCTTCTTCGGGTGATGATATTGTTAATGTTAATCTCAAGGAAGATGTTCTTTGGTGAAAATCGAGCTTTGCTCGGGTTGCCGCGGTGGAATCAAGGATGCGTCATGGGTACGGAGTTGGCCGATGCGCCCGAGAGGCGCTTTATTCCTACCGGATTCGCCTAGAAGTAAGTCCTCCTCGCGGCCTCCACCTCGTGGAGTTTGGCTCTCGTGCCCCACGACGATTGGGAAGTGGGCCGACGGCGTGACGAACGGATCTCCCGAAGGCTTCGGGAAGATGAATAGGAGTTTTTGTACTTTTTTGTAATTTTCCTTTTCTTGGGATTTTGTTTGTAAAAGGATCGGTGTAATGCACCAAGATTAATACATGTTCCTTCTAAAAAAAACAAGCGTGAAATACGTGACATTCAAAGGTTTTTTTTTTTCCTTGCAGATCGTTGCGAAAACATAAAACAACCAACATGTAGTACTCTTGTATCTTTAATTAATTAATTAATTAGGCCGGAATTTTTGGACCATTATGTTTCTACTAAACTGGAATTAATATTTGGACCTGATGATCTGTCTGTGTTTTGCACGGAAGCAGTGGACGGATCACTCTTGTACAACAACATCCTTTCTGGCACGTGGTGATGTGACGACGATGATTAGTACGATCGAGCCAGCAAAACGCAGCGGTCGATGAGTCCCTGGCTGCACGTGGCACCACGCGAGCAATGGCAGATCCATCTCTTGTCCGTTGTGCTTGTCTCGTGCAGTCGTGCGTCGAGATTAGGCGCCGCGACGACGGACGGACGGTTGATTGCGCAACTAAAAAAAGGGGGCACGACTGGATATGATAGGATGATATAAGAGCATGGCCGGTAAAGGAAGATTCCGGAACACTGCCATTTGCACCAGAGTTAAAACTCGTCCTACCTGTAACCTAACAAATGTTATGCGAGCATTCCGGCTGGTTGGACCTTCTTGAACTTAATTCTTTTGCATACGAATTATTATGGGAAGCTTAATTGTTCTTCATCAGTTCTAACCCTTCTACTCTCTACATTTGACACTGTATGTCTTCTAATCTTTTCGGTGCTTGACAAGGATATAATTGTGCTCACACAATTTGTTGGAAAGCATTATTGCTCTTGGTCGTTGTAACCATTTTACTCTACTCCTAGCTCACTAGACAAACATGTCTCCAATTTTGAAGCCATCTGAATCCAAAATATCGAGAGTTTTCACAAATACTCGCTCCATTCTAAATTACAAGATCTTTTGCCTTTCCTAAACATATAGATTTTGCTATACCCTTATACACACACTAATGTCTAAATATAGTAAGAGCAATTACATAAACAAAAGAGACACGAAACGTCTTACAATTTGAATTTTGTAATGAAACCCTATGACTTTCAATGTGCATTTTTGAACTTTAACAATTATTACGGTCTAGAATTACTATTTTTTTTGAAATTAAATAGGATAGCTATCAAAACCTTAAAATCTAAAGATTTACAACTATTTCGAAATCAACTCGATTGGCTGTGCAGCAAGGGGAAAGCAAACCCACCACAAAAGCTACATAAAAGTTTGCAGGTTTCATTGAAACATGAAAGAAAAAAAAAACCCGTATGATCCACACAAAAATTTTGTGAATGGCGAAATGACGTTAGAGCAACTCTAACAGTTTGTCATTTATGGTTTGACAATTGGCCTTGTTTGCCAACTCCCAACTCTAGATGCCAAGTAAAAAATAAGAGCATTTCCAACGGTTTTTGGCAAAAACTGTTTTTGGCAATTTCTCTATTTGCCAAATCTGAAATGCAAATGCCAAGTCCAAAAAAGAGTTCATCTCCAACAGCTTGGCATAATTCATTTGCCAAACTCAGATCTAATTTACATCGGGAACCTAAAAGAGAAACAAAATTATGTTTATATCCTTCCACCTCTTGAAAACTTACCTCGGGAACCCCGAGGCGAAACAAAATTATGTTTGTGCCCTTCCACCTCTTCTAATACGCATTTAATGTGCCGTGAATGCCAAACGTGCTAGTGGCGCAAAAATGCGCCATTTGCCGGAGAAAATGCCAACTCTCCTCAAATGCCAAACGCGTGAATGCAAAACTGTTGGAGGGTGATTTTTGAGGTCTTTGGCAAAATATGCAAATACCAAACGTGAATGCAAAACTCTTGGAGGTCTTCTCCAATAGTTTGGCAATTTTGGTTTGACAAATAAGAAAAGTGACCCAGAATAGATTGGTAGTTGGGTTCTGTGCGCGAACACCACTCGTGAGACTTTGACTAAATATAGTGTTTAACAAGGGTCATACAAGCGTCATGCATGCCAAATGCCAAAGCTCCCAACACGCGCAAATATGCGCTATAGCACCTATGTCGCCAAACTCACTAAAATGCAAAACCGATTTGCCAAACTGTTGGAGCATCATTTTAGAGTTTTTGGTAAAAAAATGCAAATGCCAAACCCATTTGCATAACTGTTGGAGATGCTCCATTTATAATAACCAACACTCTTAACATACCTATGTTAGAACTTAGAACAACTCCAAAAGATTGGCTAAAACATTTTGTAAAGCTAAATATAGCTATTCTAGAAAAAAATGACTCAACAGGTGATGTAAACACCTTTCTAAGTTTAGGTGTTATCTATCCTGGGAAATTCGGTCGCTAAGGGCAATCGCAACGGAGGCAGTACGCCGTGTTGCCTCAGCGTCCACCGTGACTTTGAAGCAACACCTAAGCAACATGCTGCGCAATGCAGGCGATCAATACCTGTCTTTTCATAGTCCTATCACTCTGTATTCTATAGCTTTTTTGCATGGAAAAAAGTAGTAGGAATATTTTTTTGTGTAGAGACAGAAGATGGCAGACCGGCGTGGTCCTAATCAAGCAGGCAGCGAGAGGATGCCACAGCGCGGTGCTCAAGAGCTGCTCCAAACTTTTGTCAGATGAGGCTCTCGCCGCTTCTGCGGGAGCTTCTGACACTCTGCGGAGCCAACATTCACTGTGACATGGAGATTAGCAGCCGACGTGGACGTTGGGGCAGGACGCCACCGTGTAGCGTTGGAGAAGGCCTAATTTTGGACAACGAACTACCTTGTCACAGACCGAACGAGGAACCAAAGGTGGCATGGTCCCATGACGTGGCAGATTTGAGCATAACGAATGAAATCTTTTACAAATAGCTGTTGGATTAGTCCAGTTTTTTTTATGGTGGCTATTCTATTTTACAGAATAGCTACATTGAAAGATTTAGAAAACATTTTTGACTTATCTTTTGGACCAATGCTTTTAGGAGGTTATTAAATTCCACAAATCAACACATGCTTTTAGAAGGTAATTCTGCCACGTGCTGATCCCTGCACCCTCGCAGCACGACACTGACACACATCCCAGGCTTCACCCAGCGGAGGGGCCACACCGATCCTGACACACACCGGATCCCACCTCACCTCACTGACCTCCCCTCCTGCTCCATCCCTATCCACTCCGCAACTCCGCAGCAGCAAGCCTCCCGCCGCGTCCGTGCTCCCCGCCCACGTGCACCGCGTCTCCGCCCTCCGTCATCTCTCCCTGCGCAGTGGGCCCCACACACCAATCACTCCGGTCCCACCAAACACCGGGTGCATCTCGCTCGCTCCCTCCCTCCCCCCGTGCTCCGCCCACAGCAACACACGCACACTTTTCACACAGGTCCCCAGCTTCCTCCATAAATAAATACAACGACATCCCTTTCTAACAGACACACCGGGGGCGTGGTTGGAGTTCGCGACAACCTCAGGGACCGAAACGAAAATCCCTCACGCCCACGGAAATATCCGGCTCACCACCCCCGCGAGGCCGCGACGCCTGCGCCGCGCCTGTTCTTCTCTTCTCTTCTTCCCTCGGCTTCGAGGGGTGGGGTGGGGTTTTTATTTCTTTCTTTATTTTTTTTTTTTTTTTTTTTTTTTTCTTTTTCTTTTTTTTTTTTCCTTCTTCTTCTCCTTCCGTTGGGGGTTTTGTGCCCCGACGAACGAACCCTAACTAATAATCGCCCGCCGGGGAGGGACCGGCCCGCCGCCGGCGTGCACGGCATGCACCCGCGGATGAAGCAGCAGCAGCAGGCCGCCGCGGCGCAGCAGCAGCTGATGCAGCAGGCCATGCTCCTGCAGCAGCAGCAGGCGCAGCAGCCGCCCTTGTTCCCCGGGCACCACCCGCATCCCGGCCTCCTCGCCGCGCCACAGGTGGGCCCCCACTCTCTTTGATTTCGGTTCGATCGATCGATCGATGTGACGATGGGCGTGGGTGGCTACCGTGGGTGGGAATCGGGGTTCTGATTTGGGGATTTCGATCGGATTTGTCGATTTCCAGGCTTTGCAGTCTCCCGCTGGAATTGTTGGGATTGAGTAGTGTTTCCGCGGTCGGGGATGTCAATCGCTTCGCCATTTGTCGCGATTCTGGGATCCTCGTTCAGGTTGCGCCCATTTGTCGCGATTCTGGGTGGGATGTGATGTCGCTGTGTGTCACAACAGAATCTAGATTTCTAAATTCCTGCTAGGGTTTGGTGATTAAATGTTTTCCAGGCAGGTTTATTAATTTTTAAGCTCATCGTTTACCAGTATGTGTGTGCATGGGCGACTATTGTGATGTCCGAATCTTTTTTGGTCAACTTTTTTTAGTAGAAAGAGGAGCCACTTTGAACCATTGCAAACTTCAACATCCTCTGGCTACAAAGTCAATGTGTGATTTTAGTAGAGCTGTGAACTAAATTTTGAAATGGAATCAGAAATGTTAGCTCTGTTCATAGAACCTTTTGCTTACACTTGCATGTCTCTTTGCAGATGGAGCCCATAATTAGTGGAAACCTGCCTCCTGGTTTTGATTCAAGTACATGCCGCAGCGTGTAAGTGTCGGAACTGGTTCTTTCCCTGATCTTAGCCCATAGTATAGTGTTAAATTCGTTTTTTAAATATCTCGATCCCTGTTCCGCTAGGCGGCGCCTAGGCTGCGCCTAGGCGCTTTAAGCGCTCAGCGGAGGGTCCCCGCCTCGCCTAGGGGTGGGCGGAACCCTAGGGCGGGCTGGGTCCCCGGTGGCGGCGCGCGACGAAAGGGGGGCGAGGCGGCGGGCAGCGGTGTGGGGAGAGAGTGGCGGGCGTCGGGTGGCGCGGATCCGGAGGGGAAGGAGGCGGCGGGGCGGGGAAGGAGGCGCGGCAGTCCGGGCGGGAGAGGAGGAGTTCGCTCGCGCAGAGTCCGGGCGGGTGGGCTTGGGCTGTTAAATGGGCCTTCTTCTCCTCTTTCTCCCTAACATTGAGCACTTATCTCCTATTTATTTTCTTTTATTAAGTATAAAAAGCATATATTAGCTCTTTTGTTAACTATAAAAGCATGTATTAGCCACCGCCTAGAAAAACGCTTAGGAACGCCTAGGCTCGCTTAATCCCGACTAGGCTCTAGGCTCCGGGTCATTTGCCTAGAATCCGCCTAGCGCCCTAGCTTAAACAGGGATCTCGATAATACTATGGCTTCTCTTCTCCGCTAGTTTCTCAATGCTCGAAATGAAACAAGGCCTTTATGCAGAATGTTCTATGTTTAATGTTATAGATCAAATATCCCTTTGCATGCTGTAAATCTGCTAAATAATGTTAACTACCCTTTCTACATTTATCCTATTTGTGCTCATCTATCACATTCTCAATAGGTATGTTGGCAATATCAATCTTGGAGTGACGGACGCAATGCTGCAGGAAGTCTTCCAAAGTATTGGTCCAGTAGAAGGGTGCAAGCTCATCAGAAAAGAAAAGGTGGATCTTTCTTTCTTTTAATTAAAAAATGACTAAAGATAGTTTGTAACAGATAAATGCATACCCCCAACCTGCCACCAACACCCACTCGCCCACTCACCTGAAAAACTGTGGCTGCCTTTGCCCACTCTTCATCTGATTCTGGCTTTGTTTCCCCCGTATGTCTCAAGTCTAGTTACCATGGAAATACACACCGTGTAGCATGCTTTGCATAGTTTCAGTTTCATTGTTTGGCTCTTGTTTTGATGAATTAAATGCCTGCATTAATGCATTAATTCTTAGAATCCTATCAACGGTCCTGGATGGCGATAAGGCACGGGCAAGGGAAATCTGCTTAAACTAAACTAATGCTACCCTCGGAAAGGGTGGTTCCAAATCCAATAGTTGAACAGCGACAGCGAACCTTGTTCGGATGTGTAATAGTTGTTTCACTTTTCCAATGACGGTGTAGGAGAATGAAAGAGGGAGCAGCCCCGAAGCCTTTCTGATAAGTTTTGGTGCTTAGTTGTATACTAGCTATATCAAATCACTGAGATAAAATATTTATTTTAGTCACTTGATAATATTGTGAGAAGTAGTGCTAGAATTCTTCCTTGTGGAATATTTTTGGGTACTACTCAACTTATTTTGGCTGAGTAAACAAAATTGAGTATAAGAGAAGTTTTACTTTTTTGGGGAGAAGGGGAGGGATTGGGTTGGTTATTGGTCCTTATTTTTTAGTTTTAGATATTAAGCTAAGACATTTTTAGGAACAAAAGTTTAATTTCAGTTCAGCTGGCTGTAACCAGTGGTGTGCTAATCTTCTTTTATTGGAATCAAAGCACACATGCACTCTGCAGTTTAGCCTAACCTATTTATCTTGGTGGGCATAAAGAGTTTCATTGCTATTCATGTTAGTTGTTAAAAGTTTGATGGGTGCAATATGGTGAATTGAGATAGCATCCAGGAGCTAAGCCATGCATGTTACTGTTGTTTGACTTGTGGTGGCTTTGTTGACTAACTTATTGACATGTGCTTCCATACCCGTTTCTAAATTATTATGCTGTACTATCTGTTCGAACACATGAGAATTGAACGTTTGTGGTTAAACTGATCCATCCATTGTAGTTGTTGTTTACTGCCTTTTAGATTGACACCTTTTTGATATATCAGGGAGTTGGAAGAATGCCATAGTTAGAACTTAGAAGCTATTAGATGCAACAAACATTCTGAATGTGATCCATTTATTTATTGGCTAAACTTTGATGGATGAAAATAATTATGATTTTAAGTATGTTTTTTTTGACCAAAAAGACTGGGGAGGTCCCCATAGTAGAAAAGGCTTTTCATTAATTTATAAAGGGAAAAAATGCTTTAAGTATGGTTGTTCTAGTGCTTACCAATCATTACCCTTACTATCTTAGAATTAGGATACCTTAATTTGGGATACTGCATTTCACATGTTTAATGTGTTAATTGTTAATGATTTACTGTATGTTTGCTTATCCTCTATAAACTACATTGTTTATGACAATGTGGCCTTTACACTTTCCATTCTGATGTTGCAGTCATCCTTTGGTTTCGTTGACTACTATGACCGCAGATATGCTGCACTAGCAATCTTATCTCTCAATGGCAGACAACTGTAAGTTTTTTTGGTTTTGTGCTCCCTCCATTTCTAATTGTAAGTTGTTCTGGCCTTTTAGATTCATAGTTTTACTCTGTATCTAGACATAGTGTATATCTAGGTGCATAGCAAAGACTATGTAACTAATAGACATAGAGTATATCTAGGTGCATAACAAAACCTATGTAACTAGAAAAACAAAAATAAAAATAACTTACAATTTGGAAATGGAAGGACTATGTCCTAATTCTGCGAATACGGCCCTGTTTTTGGCTCTAATCTTCTAATTACCACCAAAAATCCAGGTATGGTCAGCCGATAAAAGTTAATTGGGCATATACAAGTACTCAGAGGGAGGATACATCAGGTTTTGTACTGAAGCCAAATTAATCATACATTCTATTTTGCTTTTTACGTGTTTCAAATCATGCAGGTATGTGAATCTATGGTTTCTGAATTCTAATCTTTGTTGGTTAATCTTCTTCTATGCAGGTCATTTTAATATTTTTGTGGGGATCTTTGCCCAGAAGTCACTGATGCTACTTTGTTTGCATTTTTCTCTGGATACTCTACCTGCTCGTAAGCATTGCCTGACTCTTATCATTCTCCTCCATTTATTTTTCATTTTGACACTTTAGCAGAGTAGTTTGCTATTCGCCCAGTACATGGCATGTCTATTTACGAATTTAGCTTGGTTATTTTTGCAGAGATGCTAGGGTTATGTGGGACCAGAAAACAGGACGATCCAGAGGGTTTGGTTTTGTTTCTTTCAGGAACCAGCAGGTAGTGTCACCATTTTTAAACCCTTTGTGCATTGCTGCCATGGACGTTTGGAGCTGCTTTTTCATCTGACTGTCATTATTTCCTTACCAGGATGCTCAAAGTGCGATAAATGACTTGAATGGTATGTTCTCTAGTTCCATGTTTCTAATTTATGTTCCATTTTGGATTCCTAAGATTTCACAAGGTGATTACACCTGTTTATACTTTTCTACTGGCAGGGAAGTGGCTTGGCAACCGTCAAATTCGTTGCAATTGGGCAACGAAAGGTGCTAATGCTGGTGAAGAGAAACAGATTGTGGACTCTAAGGTTGATCTGACAAATGGCACATCAGGTAAATACATGTGTTTTGACTTCTTTTGCTTCTCTTTTTCTGAGTGTTTCAAGAAGCACTAGCCGCTATATGTGCCTAGAGCCGAGGTGGTGCTTAGGTGTTGCTTGACATTTGTACTTTCTATGGATGGCATGCCATGCTAAATAAAGTATTTTTTGGCATACTCCCTTCATTCCAAATTATTGTTCAATTTAGTTTTGTCCTAAGTCAAAGTACTCTAACATGATGTTTTGTCAAGGCTACAAGTTCAAATAAATGTACTGTCAAAAAGTTTCATGGAGAATTTGATGAAACTAATTTGATGTTGCAGATGTTTGTGCATTTTCCAACAAATGTGGTCGCAGTTAGGGAAGTCTGACTTAGGACAGAGATAAAGTGAACTACTTTTTTGAACAGATAGAGTACATTCTAACCTTAGTTTTTACTCTCTCTGCCCCAAAAAATGTTGACATCCTAATATTCAAAATTTATTCCAAAAAACTTACTCAGCCCACAAGACATGATGAGTCTATCAACAATTGAGGGTGCTAATTAGACCCAAACATGCTAACTAGTCTCCATGCCTTCCTTAATTTTGTGTGCGCTGTGGAAGGTTACCCAGACAGCCCTGTTTCAAGGGAAAACACTTCCTAATAAATAGGGTACCATGGACATTTTTCCTCAATACTAATATGTCTGACGTATCCAAGGATGTGAAATTTTTTGGGACGGAGGGAGTACAATTTTAATTCATGGTTAGGTAGAAGTCTTATGTGTCACAGTCATGGCTTGAAACTGACCTGTGGCACCTTTTAATATTTTATAATGTTCTACAGAATCTGGAAAAGAGAATCCAAATGAAGATGGTCCGGAAAATAACCCTCAGTTTACTACTGTCTATGTTGGCAATCTTCCTCACGAGGTAATACTCTTGCAATAGAACAGCTTCTGTCTGTCTATGTTTACTATGCATCTTGTGTTTGGCTTTCTATTTTCTGTTACCAGTTTTTCTTAACTTTTTATTACTGTCTTATCAACGTACTAACATGTTCTTGATTTCCAGGCTACCAACAATGATGTGCACCTGTTTTTCCATTCACTGGGGGCTGGCTCAATTGAGGAAGTCCGTGTAACTCGTGATAAAGGCTTTGGCTTTGTGAGGTACAGCACTCATGAGGAGGCTGCACTTGCAATTCAGATGGGTAATGGCCAACTTGTTGGCGGGAGGCAGATAAAGGTATCTTTGGTTCTGGTTTTCACATTTCCTTAATAACAGAATTTAGTAAAATCCTGAAAGTTCCAAGGTCAATTTTACAATAGAAGATAATGGTAGTATTAGTAGGCCTGCTTATGGGTCAAAACTCAAAGCCCGTCCTTTTCCAACCCACCCCCACCAGCAACAGCCACATATTCGACCTTCCCAACCCATTCCAAGCCACTCCAACCCAACCCACTGAAAGAATTCATCCAACTGAAGTAGATTCAACCCAAACCCACCTACATTGGCAGGAGTTCGTTAGCGAGAAAGCAGCAACAGGGAGCCGTGTGGCGATGTGGAGTAGAGGGATAGAGGGTAATCTGGGGCAGGTGGATGTGCCGTTGTAGTTCCGCACGAAGCAGCACCACCGTGAGCACCAATTCTGGTGCTTCTGCTTCCACCGGTCCAGCAAGAGCGCAGCTGCAGATCCTTCCCACCACGAGTGCCAAGATCCTGCACCTGGGCATCAAGCCAACCAGACCACTGCCAACAATGGTGTCTACAAGCTCAGGACAGTCGAGGAGTCCAACATCTGCGAGGTCCTGCTGTACTGGTCGAGAACTGGTGACTGCGGTGGTGGCATTAGTTTCCGTGGCCTCCATGGGTATTCCTGCTGGAGTGCTTCGGCCTGTACACTGCCAGCACCACTGGTACGGTGCTGTGAACATGTCACTGCTCCTCATCCACATCTACGTCACGCCACCCCCAATCAAGCGCTTCCTCTGGGCTTTGCTGTGGGCTATCGGGGTGCTTGGCTTCCTCGCGACTTACCTCGTTGTTGCCCTGGACGAGGGCTTATTGATGAGGATGAACGGTGCAGCAGCATGGGGTGGCTGCATATAGAAGATATAAGTGCCGAGAAGGGCAAGGTAGAGGTGGCTGGGGTGCGTTTAGCTGTCAACTGCGTACTGAGTCTTGCCATGTCCACGGGTTGAACCCACCTGTTCCAACCATTCAGTATCGTCTTCCACCCTAACCTGCCCCACATCTCTTGTACACCCTGCCTAACCCACAGCCTGCTGATAAACCCATTTGAACCCTTCTAAACGAAATCAAATGAGTACCCGCCCAACTTAGCCCAAACCAACTGAACCCATTAGCCGGCCTAAGTATTATGTGAATGGTTTGTAGGTAATATAAATTGGTTTATCTACATTATCCCCTGAAAATATAGCCAGATAGTAAAACTTTTGTTGGCTTGGTATTTATTAAGGTATGTACAGAACATCTTGGTATGGTATCCACGTATTATCTACTCCCTCCGTTCCAAATTATAAGACTTTTTGGCTTTTCTAGATACATTTATTTTTTGCTATGCACCTAGTTATACACTATGTCTAGATACATAGTAAAAGAAAAGTATCTAGAAACGCCAAAACATCTTATAATTTGGAATGGAGGTAATAGTTGTATGAAATATGAAATACATTGATCACAGCAAATTACTGAATAGTCTGTCTTATTGTGTTGCAGTGTTCCTGGGGAAGCAAGCCGACTCCACCAGGCACAGTATCATCGCCGCTGCCTCCTCCAGCACCGTCACCGTTCTCCACTGGAGTGTCGCCGACAGATTTCCTGGCCTACCAGCGACTGGCCCTGAGCAAGATGGCCACTAACCCGGTGGCCCTAATGGGTCAGCACTCCATGAAGCAGGTAGCTGCACTGGGGATGGGCAGCCAGTCCATCTATGATGCCGGCTTCCAGGGCATCAATAGTGCCGACGCCACAACCTCCACCCAGCAGCAGCAGCAGCAGCTCATGTACTACTAGAGTACTACTAGTCCATGAGGCAGCAACTACATATTGCCCTTCAAGAGGAAGGCGAGGATGAATGGATGATGCCCCCTTACTACATCTCAATACATATATAGTATAGATGACAAAGTATTACCAGGACCTTTTCTTTTCCCCTAATCTTTTAAGACCCATCTAAGTAACATGCCGAGCTATATACTGTAGAACGTATGTATTCATGGAAATCCAAGGTTCTTAGTAAGTATAATCTTCTGTGTTTTGACCATCTTTTATTGTGCTGTATGGAAATGGATTTTCATTACCAAAATTACTGTATATATAGGCAAGCGTCATGTTCTCGTGAAAACTACTGCCTCTGCTCCAAACTATAAGTTGACAACGTGCTGGCTGTCTAATTTGTGTGAATGAAGCAACATGTAAAGATAGATGCCGCATTTGCCATTACTGAATGTCTGAATGTACATTTGCCGTGTATTCTAGTGGTTGCCAAAACATTCTAGGCCTTGCTTTATCTACTGATAGTGAGATGTGGCAACATATTTTGAGCGCTCACCCACACTATACTTTGCCACAGTTGATCTTCCATGTTTGTGGTGCATACAGATGCTTATTAAATTTTGTTATCTATATATAAACTGCCATAAAAACTTTTAAAATTTTATTCTCTATAGTCTACACAAACTGCTATAAAAAAAACATGTTGGGATGATTCACTCTATAAAAATCCTCTAGAGCCCACCCAGCATGCGATTTGTGGGCCGAAAGTAAGAAGAGGCCCAAGCCCAACACACCAACAGAGAGGTAACTGCGCGAAGCCTCCGGGGTGCTCAGCTCCTTTCCTTCCAAGCTCTCTCCTCTGCTGCCTCGCCGCCGCCGCCTCCATGTCGGGCTTCGTCCGGCGTCTCGGGGCCATCCCATGGCGGAGCATCGCGGGGACGCCCTCTCCCGCGTGTTCCTGGTGGCGCAGACCTACTGCGCCGTCCACGTCGTGGACCAGCACCTCTGCTCGCTCGCCATCGTGCGGGGGCCCAGCATGCTGCCGGCCATGAACCTGGCGGGCGACGTGGTGGCGGTGGACAGGGTCAGCGCCAGGCTCGGCAGGGTCGCGCCAGGGGACGTCGTGCTGATGATCTCACCCGAGGACCCGCGCAAGTCCGTCGCCAAGCGCGTCGTTGGGATGGAAGGCGACGCCGTCACCTACCTCGTCGATCCCGGTAACACCGACGATTCCAAAACCGTCGTGGTGAGTGGTGAGTTGGTGACTGGGATGGGTGGGAATTTCGGTCCATACGGCGTGATGCCACCGTCATTGGATTCGTGCTCGATTGGTTGATGGTGCTCTTGGGGCTGTAAAGATCCTAGTTTGGTCGATGTACTGACGCTAGAGGATGGGGGCTTGAAATTCAAGTGCTTGGCACACTATTGTTGGCAGTAGCTTTTGATTCGTGATTACTTATTATCTGTTGTGCTCCCCGCATTTTGTTTGTGAGAATTGTTGATTTAAAGATGTTTCAACAGTTATTTTTACACGACAGTTTTAGTACTTGCTAGCACATTTTACTTGCTTCGAATTGGTACTGAAGTTAGGGAGGATGTTTGGTGTTGGCTCAGTATGAGATATGGTGTTATTGACCCCTAAAAAAGTTAATTACTACTGATGCTTCTCCGCATCTAGGTTGCTTGGTTTGTTTATGAGCATTGTTGATTTAAAGGAGTTCCAACAGTTACTTTTCAAGACACGTTTAGTACTTGTAATACACTTTACTTGCTTTGAATCGAGGTGCATACAAGAAGTGTGTTTTTGGTAATTGGTAGCTACTTCATACTCAGGCACCAAAGTTAGGGAGGATGTTTGAATCATTGGTGGTGTTGGTACAGTTTGAGATCTGGTGTTATTGACCCTAAAATTAATTACTACTGATACAATTAAATTCTCGATGAATTAGAACTAATGCTGGTTAAACCTTGCATTGTGCTACCATCAGTATCTACCAAAGGTACAATTTCTACAGTTGTGTTTGAACTTTGAGATATCAATAGCACAAAATTTGGCTTCTTTAGGTTTGCTTTCCATAGACTGTCGACATGATGTTCATGTCATTAAATTCAGGAATTTGGTTATGTTCACATTCGTTACTGATTCAGTGGGTTCAACATGTAAATCTTTGGGGCCTGATGAGTTATATGCCAAGTTTTAAATAGCGGGCTATCACAAATAGCGGCATCTTTTTTCACCAGCTATTCAGCTATAGCGGTGCTATAGCGGCGCTATGACAGAATAGCGTTTTTCAAAAAAACATGAAAACACCAGTAATTTGATTCTAAAAACATGAAAAATATGAAATTTGATGAACATAAATATGTTTCTAATACTAAATTAGTAGCAAATGATAATTGATAAGTAGGAAATAATAAGTAAATTGCCATGGTTGAGTTCTAAGAGTTGGAATGAGAAGATTAGCAGCGCTATTGCGGTGAATAAGCGGAGCTATAGCGGTGAATAGCGGCGCTATAGCGGTGAGTAGCGGTGAAAACTCACATAGCGGAAAAAAGGCAAAAGCTTAACGCTTTGGAGGCTCTTCGGCAGCTATAGCGGCGCTATAAGCGCCGCTATAGCCCGCTATTTAAAACTTGGGTTAGATGATTTCTTGAGTTTTGTATTCTTTTATTTATATATCCCTTGTCATTAATTTGTTTCAAAATGGTACGGTCACTCATGCCCTTAACTTGGGTGATCGTATAATTATAGGTACCACAAGGTCATGTTTGGGTGCAGGGCGATAATCCTCATAATTCTAGGGATTCAAGGCAATTTGGAGCTGTGCCTTATGGTCTCATTACAGGGAAGATCTTTTGCGAGATGCGGCTCAGCTATTTGTTTTGCATCTTTGTTAATTTGATTTAGGAGTCTGGTGTAAATTCTGGAGCCAATATTTTGCATTATGGCACCATGTGTTGGGACAAAAGCAACAATCAATTGCTAGAAAAAAGACAAAGTTGTATGGTCTTCAGTCTATGCTGTGTGCATGGTTATATTGCTGTTAAGTTTTGTAAAGTATTGAATTGAAGTGCTTCAGTATGTTATGAGCCCATGTTTCCATTTCAAAATCCTGGATAACTATCAGTTTTGTCTAATAACAATAACAATATAATTTTGGGGCAATAATTTTGCTGCCATGTACTAGAGGGTAAATAGTATCCCTCTTGTTTCAGCCGGATCTTTAGAAAACAGCACAAAACTGGGTATCATGGGTCCCCAATGCGAGGATGAAAACAGGGTATTATTTGAACTGTAAGAATTATTCATTTGGCCTCTATTTTGCTTAATGAAAAATGCGCGAACGGCGTGGTCTAAAAACAAGAATTATTCATTTGGCTGATATTGACAATGCCTGCTAGCTGCTGCTGTCTTTGGGACAATAATGTTTGCTCTCTGGATATCAACATATAGATTTTAAAATTTAATTAGCTTGATATTGATATTGGAATGAGACTTTACCTACTTCAACTTTGTAAGTTTGATGTTCGTTGATTGAAATGTAAGGCTTAAGATTCAGTTAGCTTCAGTTAGCATATTTCTGTAGTCCCTATGAGAGTATTGACAGTGACTGTTCGATCTTAGGTTTGGCCGCTGGAGAGCTTTGGTCAATTGATTCAAAGCAGTCTTAACATAGGTAACTTAGATTTTTGTTGCATCTTGTTTTCTAAACGATACTTGGCTCTCTCTAGTCATCATTTGTGCTAACTTCTGTTTTGTCCGTTTTTCTCCAGAGCAGATGGACCATGTTATTGCTCGTGCCCACAGATCCAGGGCCCTTGAGCTTGATAGCTATTGATCGCCCCATGTTTTGAGTTTTAGTGTCAGTGTATAACAGTTTTGGTTGTCACAACTGAAATCCTAATCAGCACATGCTTTGTTGTGCTAATGCCTGGGTTGTAACTTTACTGTCAGTGTTTTTTTTATAGAGAATGGAGCCTGAATACCTGATTGACTATTGTAAGTTAAGGTGTAGTAGTTTCGAGCCGAGCATATCAAACTGAACTACATACTTCTGCATGCAGAGAAATCTCTTCATCTGTGCACTGTGAACCATGCTTCATCTGTGTAATGCCTCAAGCTCGAGTGTTGTCTCTTGTTTTGCACCCAAATTTAATAACACGCTATACTACATAAAACTTTGATAAGAACTGTCAATAACTAGGGCAGATGAATGCAAGATCATAGCTAACAAGTCTTCAATAGAATTATGGATGTTAATTATTTTGTTTCTTCCAGGTTGAAGGCATCTAACATGCCCTTAATGAACATGACGCATGCCTGGTTGAGCTTGAGGCAGCGAAACGTGTTAGCCAGCCTCAGTGTATGCAAAGCCGTGGATGCGTTGATGTCACTACACATGAGGTCGGCGCAGATCGTCTTGAGCCTCTCCATGCCATACCGATGTGCCGCCTCCAGCAGCTGATCCCGAGCGATGCCGTGATGATCAGGAACAGAGTCTGTATAGATGAAGTGGAGCAGCGCCTTGAACGCCCTCGGCCCAACGCCGACGACCCGCACGTGACGACAGCCGTCGGCGCTCTCCTTCCCCGTGCCAAGGACCATCGCCATGAACGGCGGGGACGACCGTGCGGTGAGCACGCACAGGTGCGCCGTGAACAGCTCGCCGTCGACGGCAAACGTCACGTCCCTCCCGACCTCGGTAGTCAGCAGGAGGTCGGTGCAGATCAACTTGAGCCTCGCCATGTCGTACCGTTCTGCCTGCGTCAGCGAACCCTGAACGACGGCGATCCTAGAGATGTCGTCCGCCGCTAACACGTCAGGAAGAGAGTCGGTGTAGATGAAGTGGAGCAGTGCCTTGAACACCGTCGGCGTCATGCCGTCGACCCGCACGTGACCACAGTTGCCGCCGCCGCCACAGGCGGCTCTCTCCTTCCCTGTGCCAAGAACTACCTCCTCCATGAACGGCGTGGACGACCGGGCGGTGAGCACGCATTTGTGTGCCGTGAACAGCTCGCCGCCGACCACAAACGTCACGTCCCTTCCGACCTCGCTCGCCAGCAGGAGGTCGCCGAGACGCCGCTCCGGGGACGGAAGTGGAACCGCGGGAGGCTCCTTGACGACGGCGACGTCGCACCTGATACGGCAGCGGTCGTCGTCCTGGATGATCACGTACGACTCCAGCGTCTTGCGTTGGATGAACTCATTGGTGCCCCATGCTGCTCGGCCATACGCGAGCGAGAAGGTCTCCGGCTCATGGGATCCGTACGATAGGATCTCCTCTCCGGCACCATCCAGCAGGACGAACTTGTAACTCGCCTTCACTTCATGGTTGCCGTCGACGCCGGTGCCGCCGCCATGGATCCAGAGATGGACGGACCCAGTCGGGGTCGTCATTCCCGCGTGGGAAGCACATGATGGACCAGCCGTGGCCTCCGACGCGGAATCGTTCGGAGTTGATGCTCTCGCCGACGGCGAGTGCTTCCGTGGTCTTGGTGTACCCATCGATCGTCAGCACGTGTGACCCGACCACGGTCTCGGTGGTGACGGCTTGTGTGTTGTCCATATCAGCAGCGGAGCCGGCGGATGCACAATCTCTTCTCTAGATATATGTCGATCTTCTCAATCTTGTCTTCTCTACACCTAAAATGTATATATAATCCGGAATCGTGTGACATTAGGTATACGAGAAGAAAAAGGACAATAAAATTACCTTATGTTAGCGGGGAGACAAGCAAGTTACCTTAGGTATATACGAGAATAAAAAGGACATGAAAGTTACCATATACTACGTACGTATACAATGTAATAACAGAAAAAAAAAAAAAAAAAACCGACCGGACGCTAATGTATGCCATATTTTTGAATCATTGTCTTCCCTAAATATTTTCAGATACGAACTCTGACAATGTCAACCATCAACTGATGGACCAGTTTAATCACCTTATTGGGGTGAAGGTCCTAGGGTTTAAGAGAGGAGCTGAAAAGGTATGCGTAGAGATACACATGGACAAATAAGCAAAGAAAAGCCTATCATGGTGAACTTAGACAGAGTTTTCTTTTCCATGAGATTAGCGTCGAAGGATCCCCCCTCCACCCCCACCCACACGCACCTGCTCTGCCCCATCCACCCGGATTCAGCGCTTGTGCTAGCTACGTTTCCCGCGCCCATGTCCGAACTGTCTACTTTTGCTCCACTACCCACGCTGCCCGGATGACTCACCCCCACCTCTTCTACGCCGGCGTCTCATGCCAGCCTCTTCCCCACCGCCTGTACCTCCCTCTTTCACAATGGCTGAATGACATGGCCCCGCATCTTCCACGGTGCCAGAATGTGGCGGTGGCCTCTTGCACAGCCTCCTCCTCGTGTAAGTGGTCATGGCATGGCCCTACCGTCCTCGCTCATTGATACTAACGTCGGCGGTCAACACCTGCAACATTAAACAAATGTTGCAACGTCAGATCAAACATTTGTAATATATACGTGAAGCATATGTGTGAAATATATGCAACATCCGGATAACACACCTGTAGCATAAGTCTAAAAACAAATGAAACATTTTTAACAAACACTTATAACATATGCAACATCCCAATCTACTTTTCCAACCTCCATACAAAACACTTGCAACCAATATTAGAAACATGTGAAACACTTGAAGCATACATTTGCAAGAGGGGAGCCCAAGGTCGGTTGATTCCGGTTATCGGGAGCCATCGGCGGCGACAGCGCATGAGTACATAGAAACTAACTGATCAAGATAAAGTTCTTCAAATGCTTCTTCAAGCACCTTGTAAGATGAGTTGAAAAATGATATTGCAATTCAAAATGTTTCAATCAAAGGCTTAAGAGTCTCAAGTGCATCCTTAACAATTAGATTAATAATATGACATGCACAACGGTGATGCAAGAACAAAGAATTAACTTGCATTGTCATTTTGTGGATCATTAACATCCTCAATACCAAGATATTTAGACAACACCGGTCTAAGTCTAAGCATGGTAGAAGCATTAGATGATGCATTGTCTAAAGTAGCCTCCAAATCTTTGACCTTCCTCAACATCTCCACCATGTTCAGCTTATGCCTCCTCCACCACTCCTCAATGGTCCCGCCGGTGATACTAAAAGTGGATTATGAAGATATGGTACACACAGAACAGTTAGAATATCTTGAGCCATGATTGACAACACTAGATATGTGAGTTTGTGTTCATGCCACCAATTCAAGATGTTGAAATAATCATTTAACTGGTTCATAGTGTCATAGTCCAAGTAAGAAATAAGTTTAGAAGTACTAGAAGATGAAGAACTTGCAGCTTACAACAAGGCAGTAGTAGAGGTATCTCTAGCACCATGCTTAGAGTACCAGATAGAGAATGCATACCACAAGCAGGAAGACCATCAGCAGACCTTTTCTTTCCTAACAGGGTAGGAGGAACAAACCTCCTCAACCTAACATAGCCATATTTGTCTTCATACCTATTGTAAACATCAGTAAGCCTAGCTTTTGTGCCGAGCTGGCAAGTAGCATAATCTATACCAGTAAGGGCACCCAACCTCAGCACTCTATTAAAACCTTTCATTCTAGCCCTAGGATCAGGATGAATGCAAAAAGAATGCAACAAGGTATGTCACTCTAGTATTTGTCTATCATACTCTATGATTCATAGGTTGAACCTAAGATCTGATACGACAATCATTAGCATAATTCTTTAGGTGTATAGCAATCGTAACATGATAGTGAAACATAAGTGGAGATGTAGGATGGTACACACCAGGCAATGCAATTGTAGCATCATAAAATAGTTCAAGAAATTTAAGTACTTTTTCTGCCATAGCCCAATGTTCTTGGTTAAAAGCAATGAATCACCTTCAGTTCTCGAATTATGAGCATGCATGAAAGTAGTAAATGAGATCCTATGTGGAAACAAATGTAGCCAAAGATATATAGAATTCCACCTTACCTCCATGTCTAGCTGAAATTTCAATAATTTTATATGCAGCAATTCTCTTGTTAGATGAGTATAAAAATGATATTGAAATTCAAGATGTTTCAATCAAAGGCTTAAGAGTCTCAAGTGCATCCTTAACAATTAGATTAATAATATGACATGCACAACGGTGATGCAAGAACAAAGAATTAACTGCATTGTCATTTTGTTGATCATTGACAACCTCAATACCAAGATATTTAGACAACATTGGTCTAAGTCTAAGCATGGTAGAAGCATCAGATGATGCATTGTCTAAAGTAACAACACCGACTAAGCATAGACATAACATGTTCACCAATATTTTGTCTATTGTGAGACACATCAATAAGCACAAGACCAAGCGCTCCTCTTCTCTAGTTGCCAATCAGAGTCAATGTAATGAGCAACAACACTAAGGTAGTTCTCTTTGGCACTACCAGACCAAATATCAAACTTTATTGTCTGTGGTTTCTTTAGAGAATGGAGCCTGAATACCTGATTGACTATTGTAAGTTAAGGTGTAGTAGTAGTTTGGAGCATATCAAACTGAACTACATACTTCTGCATGCAGAGAAATCTCTTCATCTGTGCACTGTGAACCATGCTTACTCAAAACATTTGAACTACAAAAACATTTGAACATGTCATTGACCCATTGCTGACATGCAGTCCCTGTGTAATGCCTCAAGCTCGAGTCTCGTCTCTTGTTTTGCACCCAAATTTAATAACATGCTATACTACATAAAACTTTGATAAGAACAGTGAGTAACCAGGGCAGATGAATGTAAGATCATAGCTAATAAGTCTTTAATAGGATGAAACAGGGATGTCATTTTGTCTCTTCCAGGTTGAAGGCATCTAACATGCCCTTAATGAACATGACGCATGCCTGGTTGAGCTTGAGGCAGCGAAACGTGTTAGCCAGCCTCAGTGTATGCAAAGCCGTGGATGCGTTGATGTCACTACACATGAGGTCGGCGCAGATCGTCTTCAGCCTCTCCATGCCATACCGATGTGCCGCCTCCAGCAGCTGATCCCGAAAGATGCCGTGATGATCAGCAACAGAGTCTGTATAGATGAAGTGGAGCAGCGCCTTGAACGCCCTCGGCCCAACGCCGACGACCCGCACGTGACGACAGCCGTCGGCGCTCTCCTTCCCCGTGCCAACCATCGCCATGAACGCCGGGGACGACCGGGCGGCGAGCACGCACAGGTGCGCCGTGAACAGCTCGCCGTCGACGGCAAACGTCACGTCCCTCCCGACCTCGGTAGCCAGTAGGAGGTCGGTGCAGATCAACTTGAGCCTCGCCATGTCGTACCGTTCTGCCTGCGTCAGCAGACCCTGAACGACGGCGATCCTAGAGATGTCGTCCGCCGCTAACACGTCAGGAAGAGAGTCGGTGTAGATGAAGTGGAGCAGTGCCTTGAACACCGTCGGCGTCATGCCGTCGACCCGCACGTGACCAGAGCCGCCGCCGACGGCGCTCTCCTTCCCTGTGCCAAGAACTACCTCCTCCATGAACGCCGTGGACGACCGGGCGGTGAGCACGCATTTGTGTGCCGTGAACAGCTCGCCGCCGACCAGAAATGTCACGTCCCTTCCGACCTCGCTCGCCAGTAAGAGGTCGCCGAGACGCCGCTCCGGGGACGGAAATGGAGGCTTTTTGATGACGGCGACGTCACACCTGATACGGCAGTGGTCGTCGTCCTGGATGATCAGGTACGACTCCAGCGTCTTCCGTTGGATGAATTCATCAGTGCCCCATCCTGCTCGGCCATGCGTGAGCGAGAAGGTCTCCGGCTCAACGGATCCATACGATAGAATCTCCTGTCCAGCACCATCCAGGAGGACGAACTTGTAGCTCGCCTTCACATCATGGAAGCCGCCATGGCAATGGATCCAAAGCTGGACGCACACCCAGTCGGCGACGTCCTCGTATAGCCCGCGTGGGAAGCACAAGATGGACCAGCCGTGGCCTCCGACGCTGAATATTTCGGATTTGATGCTCTCGCCGACGGCGAGTGCTGCCGTGGTCTTGGTGTACCCGTCGATCGTCAGCACGTGTGACCCGACCACGGTCTCGGTGCTGACGGCTATGGTGTTGTCCATATCAGCAGCGCAGCCGGCGGATGCACAATCTCTTCTCGATCTCTTTGTCTTCTCTTCTCGTCTTGTCTTCTTCTCTATCTCTATGTGTCGATCTTCTGAATATTGGTCTTCTGTACACCTAAAAAGTATCATATATATATATATAATTCGGATCGTGTGACCTTAGGTATACGAAAAAAAAAGGACAATAAAATTACCTTATGTTAGCGGGGAGACAAGCAAGTTACCTTAGGTATATACGAGAATAAAAAGGACATGAAAGTTACCTTTTACTACGTACGTATATAAGATAAGAGAAGAAAAGTGGGGATTGCCAATAGGCTAATTGCCTCTAACCAAACAGCCTTCATTAGAGGGAGATATATTTTAGAAAGTGTAGTGGCTGCACATGAATTAATTCATGAAGTGCATAGACAAAAAGAAAAGGGTGTCATGCTTAAGCTAGATTATGAAAAAGCATATGATCGAGTGAGTTGGCTTTTCCTTGAGGAAATGCTAAGATCTAGGGGTTTTGGTGAAAAATGGATTGCATGGATTAGACAAGTGGTTAGAGGAGGATCTTTATGCATTAGGATGAATGATGAAAATAGCAAATACTTCAAGCCTGGCAAGGGATTAAGACAGGGTGACCCCCTGTCTCCTTTGCTTTTCAACTTGGTAGCTGATGTGTTCACTAGAATGCTTATGAAAGCAGCTAGATTAGATCTGATTAATGGTTTGTTACCTCAAGTTAGGCGGGGGGTATTATCAGCCTACAAAGTATCTTTGGCGATACTCTTTTGTTTCTTGAAAATAATTTACAGAAAGCTAGCACTTTTAAGTGGCTCCTGGTGTGTTTTGAGAAAATGTCTGGAATGAAAATTAATTATGATAAAAGTGACCTTCTATCAATTGGTCTAGATGATGAGGAAATAAATGACTATGCAAGATTGTTCTGCTGTAAAAAAAAGTGATTTTCCAATAAAGTACCTTGGGGTGCCTCGGGGTCGGCTTCTCTCTTATGCAGCAAGATCGACACTGCTGAAAGCTTGCTTAGCAAGCATTCCTATATATCTTCTATCAGTAATAAAATTCCCTAGGTGGGCAATTGATTTAATAAATTCTCACATGGGTCATTTCCTATGGAACAATACTGCTGAGCATCACGGATATCATCTTGCAAACTGGCAAGTGGTATCCAAGAATAAGGAAGAAGGTGGTTTGGGCATCCCAGATCTTAGGAGTTTGAATATCTCTCTGCTGGGTGCTTGGATCTTTCGGTACCATTTAAATAGTGAAGGTATCTGGAAAGAGATAATAGATTTCAAATACAAAACTGATAAACCAAACCTACTTTGTTGCCCAGACCTGGGGGCTTCCCCTTTCTAGAAAGGTATTATCTGGGCTATGAAAGCTGCCCTAGTGGGAATTAGATGGATTGTTGGAAATGGTAAAAAGGTGAGGTTCTCGGGAGGATGTTTGGCTGGGAAACATTAGTTTAGCCACCATTTTTTGGCCTCTATATGTGATTAATGAACAACAAGGTAAGACCATCGCTGAGGTGTGGGATGGCACAAATTTGATGCCAGAGATATGAATCTCTAGGATGAACTGTTTTATACAATGGAATCTATTCATTTGATTGATGAAGATGATCAAATTTTGTGGAGTTATTCATCGAATGGAAGGTATTCTATGCAATCATTATATGCTGTGATTAATCATAGAGGTGTGGTGCCTATGTTTGTGAGTGCTATTTAGAAGCTAACTATACCCCCTAGGGTCCAATTCTTTCTTTAGCTTTTGGCTAATAATCGTCTTCTAACAAGAGATAATCTTGCAAAGAGAAGGCCAGTAGCTGATCCATCTTGCTTATTTTGTTCTGAAACCAAAACTATAATGCATTTGTTCTTTTAGGGTTTTGTGGCAACTCATGTTTGGTACATAGTGAATGAGATTACAGGTTTAAATGTGGGTGCAGATTTTGAATCTGTAGGTCGCCTTTGGGTGGCACAGAAGAGAAATATTGTTAACAATGCTATTGTCTTTGCAGTTTTATGGTCTTTATGGAAATTAAGGAATGAAATTTGTTTTCAGGGAAAAGTCTGGACGGGGATGAAAGGAGTACTGCTTCATATTGCCAAGATGCTTACAAGATGGGAGCCGCTGTTCAAGGAGGAAAACAAGAGAGAGCTCCAGGAGTTTCGTTCACCAACCGGAGGTCGAGCAAGCTGCCGACAACAAATCCTGTGGTCGCCGGGGTGGACAGACTCGTCATCAGGGTCGGCACAATTGGTTGTTCAGCCTTTGGTTTCAACTAGACCTGATCATGCTCATCGTAGTCATGGGGTTTTGAATGTGCTGAACAATTAGTCTTAAGACGTTTCCTAAGTTTTCTTTGCTCTGTGGCGGGCGCGCCTATACGCCAGGACTGTAAACGTTGATGTTGGCTTTTGGTAATGCAAAAAGCGGGGAAACCCTTTTGTCTAATAAAAAAAAAAAAAAGAAAAAAAAAAAAAAAAACGACCAGACGCTAATGATATGCCATATTTTTTAATCAACTCATGATCGTCTTCCATAAATATTTTCAGATAGGAACTCCGACAATGGCAACCCTCAACTGATGGATCGGTTTAATCACCTTATTGGGGGATCAACAACTAATTAAGAGAGGAGCTCAAAAGGTTTGTGTAGACATACACATGGACAAATAGGCAAAGAAAAGCCTACCATGGTGAACTTAGATAGGGTTTTCTTTTCCATGAGATTAGCGCCCGGATGTCCGAACGAACACCCACGCACACCAGCACCTGCTCTGCCCCATTCACCCGAATTCAGCGCTTGCGCTAGCTACGTTTCCTACGCCCACGGCCGAACTGTCTACTTTTGCCCCGCTACCCACGCTGCCCGGATGACTCAACCCACCTCTTCTACACCAGCATCTCATGCTAGCCTCTTCCCCACACCACCTGTGCATACTTTCACAGCACCTGAATGATATGGCCCCACCTCTTCCACAGTGCCCGAATGTGGCAGTGCCCTCTTCCACACTCGTGCCACCTCCTTGCGTAAGTGGTTATGGCATGGCCCTACCATCCTAGCTCATTGATATTAACGTCGGCGGTCAATCACCGTGAGGTAATAAAGATAATGCAGCTCAGATTCATGGCACTAACATCATAGTCAAAAAAATGTAAGCATTCTATAACCGATATATGAGCATAGCCTCAGAATTAAATGCCCTTTTCTTTAATATTTGAACTTGAAACATAAGGACCAATAGATAACAGAGTTCATGCTGCCATGAAACCATGGGACCCATCCAGCCTAGTCATCAGCTCATCAGATGTGGACAACAATTGCTAGGCATAGAACATAAACAGGTCCTAGGCATGGAAGTCCCACTTGCAATATGGGCATTGTAAAACATCACAGGCATAAAATTTAAACACAACAATCACGACCACTTTCGACCACAACTAGTAGTAGCCAAATGCCTCACCATTGAGCGGGAGGGATGAGCGGGGCGAGGGGACGGTTGGCGGTGTGGAGGCGGGGCTGGCGCAGGGGTGTGGTCCTCCTGGTTGCCTTCTTGCAGCGGTCGGGGGTGGTCATGGTAGGGCATGGTCCTCCTCCTTGTTGCCTTCTTGCGGCCGGTCGGGGGGGGTGTGGTGGCGGCGGGTGTGGTCCTCCTCCTCGTCCCCTCCTTCCCTACTCCATCCTCCTCCTCCCTTCTTCTTTGGCGCGCGCGAAGCTATGGGGGGCGGCGGGGGGCTTGCGCGAGTGGGGCGGGGCGGCGGTGCGGGCGCGTCCGGGTTTGGCGGAGGTCGGGAGGGCGCGGGTGGGCGCCATCAGAGGCCGGTGACGCGCTCTTTGTGGTGGCGGCGTCGGGCGGGGCGTGGAGGCGGCGCGGGTGGGCGGCGGTGGGCCGCTACGCGGCTTGCTGTGGTGGCGGGCGTCGGGGCGGGCGGTGGAGGCCGGCCACCTTGGCTTTGTGGGTGGTGGCCATCGGGCGGGCATTGGAGGGTGGAGGTGCGGCTGGCGTGGGGGCGGGGGGCGGAGGTGGAGGCGGAGCGTGCGCGTAGGTGGGCGCGGTGGAGGCCGGCCAGCGGGTGGGGCGCGGTGGAGGCCGAGGCGGCGCGTGCTGTCGGGGCCGGCGGTGCCACGGCTGCGAGGGGCGGGGGGCGCGGCGTGCGGACGGGCGTCGGGGCCGGCGGTCCTGGGGCTGTGTGTGTGAGTGTGTTGTGTGTTGTGTGAGTGAGTGGATAGGGTTTAGGGTTTCGATTTCTTAAAAGTTTTTATAACTTTGCCGCGGCCCGGATCGGGAGATTCTCGGCAATGGCGCCTTCGGCGAGTGTCCCATATCTCCTCTCGAAAAAATCCCCCAAATGACGGTACTATATCACACTTCGCCGACCGTCCTCCGCGTAGGCTCTCGACAAATCACACTTCGCCGAGAGAGCCCGAAGCGGCCCTCGGCAAATTTTTTTTTAATTTTGGTTTCCATACTTTTTCTGCAATGCAATGCTACAGTACTTAGATCTCCATTTTCAAGTTTAGAAATATTTACAGATCCTTTTACTACATTTCATGAATTTTCTCCTTTTATTTGAATTTGTTTTCAAAACTAAAATTTGAATTGCAAGTCATTCGATTAATGGATCTAAATGATTGGAAAAATCATATTCATGCTTGTGAGTGTAGCTTGAGTCCTCATCCATGACCACACCGTAGAATTCGAACATCATGTGCTCAAAACATGTTGACTCACCTTCGGGTGAATTGTTTTTAAATTCTATAAAAAAAAAAAACGAAGTCAAGAAATCATGAAATTTTTACGAGAGTTGTCGTGATATCGCATGTGTAGCCCGTGATAAAATTTTAAAAGGTTTCGTGCAAGTTTGGATCCGGGACTGTAGTTTCGGGACATCTCTCACATGAGTTTCGGTTATCACATGTAGAGGTCTCGAGGGTTTTACGTAGTCCGGGATCCAAACTTCCATGAAACCTTTCCAAATTTTTACCGGAGCGTACACATGCGATATCACGATGACTTCGTCAAATTTCATGATTTTTCTATTTAATTTTCATTTTATAGAATTTTTAAATGATTCACCCACAAGTTACGCGCACAAGATGTTCGAATTTTTTAGGGCGTGGTCCTGGATTAGGCTTAAAGATAGACTCACAAGCATGTATACCATTTTTCCAATCATTTAGATCTATAATTGAATCACTTACGGTTCAAATTTGAGTTTTAAAAAGAAATTCAAATAATACATGAAAATTCATGAAATATAGTAAAATGTTTAGAAAAAGTTGCAAACTTGAACAAGGACCTCCATGTACTGTATCTAAGGTACAAAAAGTTGTGATGGCAAAATAAAAAAAAAAAAAAATTGGTTTCTTAGGAGCTGGTTTCATTGCTCTCGGCAAAGCTCAATTTTTGCGACAGTCTTACTGATAAACTCTCGGGGAATAAGGGACATGTGGGCCCGTTTTCTTTTTGTTGAAAGTATGTTTTTAAAAAAACGTGCTTTTTGCCGAGAGCTTTGTCGGTGAGCTCTTGGCAAAATATCGAGTTTGCCGACGGCCTCCTAGATCTAGCTCTCGGCGAAGAAGTGAAATATATAAAAAACTCTCACGCCACTCACACTGACGAGGAGCGAGCAGGATTCAAACATAGGGGGGGGGGGCATGGTGCTCACGAAATTTAGGATTCAAAACATGGGAACCGGGGTTTTCATAATGATTTTTAGAGGCTCATAGCCAATAATCTCCGTTATTTGCTAGCTAAAGAGTCGTAACATAGCCACATCAAATAGATATTGTAAAAGTGATAAAGTATGACAACAAGTTAAATAAAGGCTACTTAGCTACATAGTCATTTCTAAAAGTACATTTATCCAATGAAGAATAATTCTAAGGTATAGAATTATACAAGCAATTATATATCCATTATTCAGAGTCTTTGTGCTATATCCTACATTGGTGTGGTGGTTTACTGAATACTGTGAAGTTGCATGTTAGAATCCATGCAAATGGACAGACGCGCAACCATGCGAGACTATAATAAAGTTTAGAAGAGCAAACTGCATGCACTAATTAACATGAGTAGTTGCTAAACCTAGGAATTTTTGTGAATGAATTGCTAAACATAGGCTATAATGCGAGACAAAACAAAATGTTGGGGTGCACGGCCCCTCCAGCCCCCCCTCTCCCTCCACCCGCCCCACGAGACAAACACTCACCCCGGAGACACGCGCCGCCTTTGCCCCGCCACCGCCACCGCCGCTCCACCCCGCCACCGGCCGCCACCTCGGGCGACCCCGCAGCCAGCCCCGGCCACCCGCCCATCGACACCCGACACCGCCGGGCCTCCCGCCACCGCCGGCCACCCCCCGCCGCCGCCCCCCCCCGGCACACGCCCTTTGCCGGCCACACCACCGCCGGCCCCCTACGCCCGGCACGCCATCGCCGGCCACCACCACCGGCTTCCACCACCGCAGTATATTATTTTTTTTATTATTTCTTTATATATATTGCTATTATTTTTGTAATGTTGTGCTATATAATGTTAGTCGTAGTTATGTTGCAAAATAATTAAAACTAATTTTTATATATTTTTGTTAGATGGCTGGACTTTATCTACCACCGCCGGAAGTCATAGGTTTCGTGTGGCCATGTAACGCCCCGGGCATTTGACCCGATGGAAGATGTTTGCCCACCATAGTGGAAAATGTTGTAGTAATAGTAAGTATTTGTATAATTAATTTGTCAAATATATTTGTATATGTATATTTACCATTTACATGAATTTTAATTGCATTACAGCCAATTGACCCAATCACTTGGCTTAAAGACTGACTCTCGTACTTTGGGGTTCAGCAAGTGGACGTCCAAAGCACTATTATGATTTTCATAGTCGGTTGGGCCGACAAGTACAATGTCAAATTACCTTTTCCATATGCCCGAGGAGGAGAACACGAAGCATCGTACTAATCTCGGAGGCTGGAATGAAAGCAGCTGCGGACCAACCGTCGGTTGCACAAAAATATCTTTGTCATGGTATGCGTCTTGAAGCTTGAAGAAATGGGGTACACTTTTCCCACATTCTCCTCTTTACTGATGACAGCTAATAGTATGAACATGAGAGATGATGTTGCATGATTGGCTGCAAACCTGGCTCAGATGAACCAAAATAATGTGGTAATCTTGATATGTTAATTTATCACCTAGCTTATATCTAGAAATTATATGGTAATCCCGATATATTCTCATAATTTTTTCCAACAATTACAGGTTCTAGCGTATGACTTAACCTATCTTCGGGTGTAGTTATGTATCAATTCTAACCCAAGCAATGTCGATATTGGGTTATGTTTGGTGTGGGCTAATCCAATGCCAACACTCACTACAAATGGATATCAGGCAAAGGTGGTTGCCCGAAAGATTCGAGACCCATTGACATGTCCAGCTCGGTTAACCGTCGTCAGCACACCATGTTGTCGTAGTTGTGAAGCAAAGGAGGATGTATTAGTTAGAACGTTGTTAGTCCTCTCGGAGCGCTGTGGTTTCAACATCGGTGACCTACACTTCACCTAGTTATTTCAAAACCGGTAGTTGTAGTAGAAGATGTTGACTGGGGATAATGCCCTGATGTGCCACCAGTGCCAGAGGAATAATAAAAGGGAGGGAGGGTGGTCTGGTGCGATTCATGCAAGAATAAACGCTTTTTGTGTGCCATGCATCCAATGATGGTGTGTTTAAGTTTGTAGTAATACTAATACTTTGTTTTGTTTGTAGTAATAACTACATGATCAACTTGGTGGTGGCAGTATTTGTTCTTAGAAAATGGTCGAGTGTTCAACAGCTCATAATGTTGCATAGTTAAGTAACAAAGTGTCCAAATTTATTTGTTTTTATGTTTATGAGAAAGTACAGTTGAAAACATACAACAGGTCATGTTTATGAAAAAAAAAAACATGAAAAAATTACAACCTGAGTTACTAGAAAAAAAATAAATCCATGGAAAAAATGGACACAGGATCAAACTGGACTCTTGGAGTGGATGAAAAAGGAGAAACTGGTGGCCGGATACCATTTGAAACAGGCTGGACTTGGAAATTAGGATGTGAAGGAAAAGATAGGGGCCAGGAGAAATTTCGTCCCTTTAAGATTAGAGATATAGATATACATTAATAATTTTGGTTCTGTCCAAGAAAGCTCAATTAGCACATAAATGTTCTGATACAAATTCTTGTGCAATAGTACTGCCTACTGAATGTGTTATAACTTTAATCTAATTTTGATTGATTTTCGTCAAGAATAGGACATGTGAATTCTGATTGAATTTTTAGCTAGAATTTGTATCAGTAGGCAGTATATCACAGAACAGTTTGAACTTTTGATTTGCAGAGGAACAGCTACCTGGCATCACATCAGGTATACTAGTAGCACTAACAAAAAGATAAAATAGATCAAGCTGCAACGTTATCGAACATAACATTGATATATTATAATGCAACTGATTATAAAATATCTCAAAATAGGATAAGAGGTGATGCTGCTACATGTAAACAGCATTGATAACAAAACACCAAAATAAAATTAAGCAGTAGTAGCACTTAGAATAGAAAAAAGATAGCAACGCCTTTGCCTGATCCAAACTGAAGGTGCCATCAAGGTATTCAGGGAGCGACCTTGGCGAAGTGGCCCTTGAGGAGCTTCATGCACTTCTTCTGGAGCCTGTGGCAGCCGTGTTTGACTGCCAGCTCTAGCGTATCAACGGCAGTACTTGCATTGTTCACTTGGTTGCAAAGCATGTCGGCGCAGATCAACTTGAGCCTCTCCATGGCATACCGATCTGCGGCGACAAGCAGACCCTGAGCCATCCCTATTTTGTCGTCCTCGCCCACCTCAGGAATGGTGTCGGTGTAGATGAAATGGAGCAGAGCCTTGAACACCCTAGGTTCCATGCCGTTGATGTGCACACGAGTTACAGTCGTACTGCTGCCGTTCCCTCCTTGTCCAAAGAACTCAGCCATGAAGGCCGTGGACCGCGTGGCGAGCACCAATTTGTGTGCCGGGAAGAGCTCACTGCCGACCTCAAATGTCACATCGGTTCCCACCTGGCTTGCCAGGAGATCGCCAAAGTGCCGGTGCAGGTCTGGTGGTCGCAGTGGAGTGATCTCATTGACAATGGTGACATCGCACTTGACATGGAAGCTGTCTTGAAGAGGCGAGAACTCCGGCTCCGTATTCAAAGGGAGATAACAGCGGCATGCATCATTCGTGTCTGTGAAGGTATAGCAAAATTGTGTGCACAATATTACCTCCCTGGCAAGGGTGAGCAGGGTCAACTCGAATCGTAGCTTCACTGTTCCTCCATAGCGATTTTCCAGGAAGATGGGTAAGCAGTGGGTATCCTCAACTTTTTCACCGCTTGGGTACAACTTCAAGTACCAGCGGTGCCGTCCGACATGGAAGTATGCGGAACCCAAGCCATCGCCGGGGTGATGCAGCTTCTTGGCTTGCGAGTACCCTTCGATCGTCAGGACATGTGACCCGGCCACGTTCTCAGCGGACATGGTTGGCGCTGTGCTAGCACCGGCGGCCGATGTTGCAGAGGCAGCCACGTGGGTAGGTGAACCTCGTAGTCCTCTACTTGTATCGTACAGAATAGACATGGATGCAGTAAATTATTACAAGAGATTAATTAGTTTGGCGTAATCAGTCAATACCATGAACAAAAACTTCGCAAATGAAAAGCGAGGATTGATGTTGCAGCAAGTATATGTATAGTATGCACCTGTGCAACGTGAAGACGTCCCCGCCCCCAGGCATTCCGCTAGCAAGAAGGTCCGGCGGTGGCACAGCAGGAAACTGCCTGACAATACGCACAACACATCCCAGCTGGAGAAGGTTGTCCTTGAGGACCAACTCCAGTTCCACCCTCGCCGCCATGAAGTCTCAGCGTTGTAGGTTTGCTTGTAGCCGCCTACATATCGGTCTGCATCATCATCATCATCATCATCCACCACAGCGTAGAAGCGGCATTCTGCCTCGACTTGTTCCTTAGGAGCAGAGAGGCAGAGGAAGACGGACATACAACCGGCACTGTGCTCATCAGCACCACACGGATAGAACTCGATGTACCAGCTATGCCCTCCGACCTTGAAGGTACTGGATTTGATGCTCTTGCCGATGCCGAGATCCTTGGTTCCGGAGAAGCCGTCGATCTTCATGATGTGCGACCCGAAAATCGTCTCGCGGATGGCGGCCGCTGCCGCAGCTTGTGAGGTGGCCATAGCCATAGGCAGGGGCTTGGGCGCTCTAGGGATTAGCAGCAATATGGCGAAGATGAAATGGATGCAACCAGGTGCGCAAGAGAGTTGAATGGAAGTGGAGGAGGCCGGGTGTTTTTAGATCTTGAGGCGTGGTGGTGCTTGCCACAGGAGCCGAGGAGACGCATTTGACTGCCGTGCCCCAGAATTAAATTCTGCTTGGGATGAAGAGAAACGCTTGGGAAGACGAGAGGATTAATAGCTCTTTCTGTTCAGGCTACCAATATTGTTGATTTTTTTTGATTTTTTGAATTATTTTTAGTTATTCTATTATTAACCTATAATTGAAAACAATTACCGAACCAAATGTGAGCATGAAAAAAAAATCCCACAACGGCTAATTTGGCCCAGCAGCCGGCCAGCCCAACTCGCAACCTAACCCTAAATCATTGGTCGATATAACGCCGCGTCCACCGAATCCCCCCCTCCCTCCTCCTCATTCCCCACTCGCGCAGATCGCCTCCCCGGTCCCTCCCGGTGCCTCGCGAAATCTAACCCTAAATCGGTCGCCGCCCCGCAAGCGCATCTTGGCCAAACCGGGCCGTGCCCCCCGCCTCCCGGTCCCTCCCCGGTGCCTCGCGAAATCTAACCCTAAATCAGCCGCCGCCGCCAGGCAGGCCGGCCAAACGGGCCGTGCCCCCCCTGCCTTGCATTTTGTGTCCAAGCAGCCCGTGTGATTCAGCTATTCAGCCCAATAGCACTGCCATTCGCCCAAATCCACCTACCATGAGGAGATTGGAGGAGCAGCTGCCTTCGTTCTTTGTCGGTTCGTCCGTCGTCCTCCCATCCACAACACGCGAGGCATGCGAGAGGCCATTCAGCGGTAGTTCGCGGCGGCCGGCGGGCGCCTCCTGGCCTCCAGCCCCTGCCCCAGCACCAGCAGTCCAGGCACTCCAGCCCCCGCCCCCAGCAGGCAGCAGCCTCCTGGCGTCTCCCTCCTCTGCAGGTTGCAGGCAGGTTTATTGCTTACCGATTCTACTTCTTTTTTTGTTTTAGTCTACAAATCGATAGCTGAATGACGATGTAATGGTCTTCATGGACAAAATAGACCACACTGCAGTCAAGTGTATTTTATTTATGGTGGCTTCATTATATAAGTAGTAATTAGTAAGACTAATTTCTCCACTACCTAGGTACTTATGGATTTATTTGTCGATTTGGCCCCCTACATTCTATTCCTGGCTCCGCCATCGGCCCCCGGGGCGACCTCGACGACCGTCGATTGGACTCTGCCGACCGACTTTCTTCGCCTCCGGTGACCTCGATCCGCCTCCGGTTCCCTATTCCTGTCCTTGCTCTCCCTCCCTCTTACGTTTCCCATCCTTTCTCGACTCGGTGATGAGAGTTCTTGTTCTTGCCCTTCATCCTCCGCTGCTCCCCGTCATTTCTAACGCTTTTTCGTTCTCGTCTTGTCTTTGGGTGTCCATCTCGAGCTCAACTTCTTCTTCTTCTTCTTCTTCTTCTTCTTCTTCTTGGGTGTCCATCTCGAGCTCAACTTCTTCTTCGATGCATCCTCATCTAGCTACGGCCTAGATCGAGGAACGAGGGCCACCCGCACCGTCGAGGAACGGGGCTGGAGAGGCCATGGCGGAGGATGAGCTCCTTTTGCCTGGCATGGCGCCCGAGGTCGAGTACGAGGACGACTAAGTTGGTGACGATGTTGTTGCCTTGCTCGGTATCCACCACATTGAGGAGGATCCGATCGAGGTTGATGTTGATGGGGCAATGGGGAGCACAGACCCCACCATCAGATCCAATGATCTGCCATCTATTGGTGTTGCTGCTGCTCCCAGTCCCAACAACGGTGGTAATGGTAAACGCACATCCCCTGTTTGGGACTTCTTTGATCAGATTGAGGAAGATGTAGTGGTGTTGCTACTGTGACTAAAGCTAGATGCAAATTTTGTTGGACTATTTTGTCTGCTATCTCTGCTAATGGTACTGGCCACTTAAAGAGACATATGAAATCTTGTAGTGAAAAATCGATCGGCGTGCTAGGGTTCAATCTAGGCTTGCTCTTAGTGGTAATGGTCTAGGTAATCGGGAGTATAAAGTTGATGTCACTAGAAATGAATTAGCTCATTTGATTGCTATTCTTGATCTTCCTTTGAGTATTGGTGAAACCGATGCTTGGCAAGAATACATTCAGGTTGCACATAACCCTTTGTTTAGGTCTGTGTCTAAACAAACCACTACTAGAGACCTTGAGAAGCTGTTTGATGAACGTAGGCAAATGCTTAGGAATCATGTTTTGGCTGGTGCTTCATCTGTTACTTTAACATCTGATATTTGGAGTGGTAGTGCTAAGGAAGACTATATTCCTATTGTTGCTCATTATGCTAACGATGGTTGGGTCTTACAGAAAAAGGTCATAGGTTTTAGTTTGATTGATTGCAAACATACTGGGGATAATATTGCTGAGAGGATTGGTTGTGTTATTCAGGAGTTTGGTCTGATTGATAAGGTTTTTGCTATTACTTTGGACAATGCTTCTTCTAATTCAAAGGCTATGGAGACTTTGAATATTTTGTTTGGTGGGTATTTAGGTGCTGACCCTGTTTCTGATGACGATCCTGGTACTGTTACTTACAACCTTGGTATCTTGATAGGTCTTTGACTTTTGGTGATCAAGACACTATAGAGAGTGTGATCACATTTTGGATAGATAGCCGACTATCAAGAGGGGAACTCAACGGCTAATCCACATTAGAAGTGCCTCTAGACTCACAAAGTGACTTGCATATGCTTTTAGAGTCGAGCAATAACTTCGCTCTTGCCAAATCGTTTGCGATATGCTAACGCCTGAGCTATCGAGTTATTCTTCGACGTGTTGGAAACCTAAGTCAAATGCCAAAACTTGGAAAGAAGCAAAGGCGACGACGCGACGGCAATTGGAGCTTCAAAGGCCGCTGATTTGGGCGATGGAGATTGCAGCATCGGATCTTTGGCTCCTACGCCCGACGCATGGTGGCATCGCCGCTTGAAGAACTTTGTGCCGGAGCGTCTGACTAGAAACCGGCAGACGCTAGGGTTTTGACCCTCCAAGTTCGGCGCTTGTTGAAGGGTTGCCGGCAGCGTGTGCGTGCTGGTGGCGGACGCCGAGGCTGGTGCATCCGGCTGTCGGCACCGGATGCGGTCTAGTAAGCTCTGCATCGAGGCTAATCGACCGGACGCTTTGTGGCGCTGGAGCTGGGCGTGGCGGTGAACGCTGGCCGGACGCCAACGGCTGAGACGGGCGTTTGAATTCTTCAAGGTGGTGGACGCGTCCGCCCCGACGGTCTTTGGCGCGTCGGCCGCATACGAGAAGCGGTTTTGCTCCCATCAACTCCATTTTCTTGGGGGGCTTATAAATAGGGGTGTGGCCGGTCCATTGGGACCTCTCTTGCACATTTGAACACTCTAACATCCTCTTGAGCTGAAGAAACTCCCCTCCACTCATCTCTCTTGCCTAACTTCGATTCTTTGGTGAGATTGAGTGAGATTCTAGTGCATTTGCTTGTTGATTGCATCTAGAGGCACTTGTTCTTTGGAGGAGCTGCGGAATTCTTGTTTCTCTTAGGAATTTGCTTGGTTCCCTAGCGGCTTGGAGTTCGTGGTGGTGTTGAGTTCGACCGGAGTTTGTTCAAGGCCACACCGGTGGACTTGTGAGGGGTTAAGCCTTCCCCATGGGAGATTCGCTAAAGATATCACTCGTGGATTGCTTGTAGCTTGTGGATCCCCTCTTGTGAGTGGTTTGTTGAGCTCCATCCTGGTGGATTTGGCACCGCCATTAAGCTTGCAAATCATCTAGTGGGTGTATCGCCGCAATGAGGACTAGCGTGCCTGCAAGCACGTGAACCTCGGGGATAAATCACCGTGTCATTTGTAGCCGAGCTCGTTGGAGATTTCTTATTGACATTGGTGATTGGCATCATCCTCTACTCTACTCTACTCCAGTGGTATTGTATTCTAGCAGCTCTTTGCATTACTTACCTTATTTAGCTTGGTTAGTTTGTTTCTCTCCTAGAGGTAGAATTAGTTAGTATCCCTTGCTCACCTAGGAGTAACTTAGCAACCTAGCACTTGCATGTGATAAGAGATATTAGAAATCCTAGAATTTCTAGGAGGCTTGCATAGCTAGAGAGAAGCACCGCTTATTTTTGCTATGGCATCTTATTGTCTAACCTTTTGCTTTAAGTGTTGTAGAAATTTTATTAGGCTATTCAACCCCCTCTAGCCATTTAGGACCTTTCAGGTGGCGACGTGGAGATCGCGAAGGGCGGCGTCAACGATGGTTATGTACGCGTGAGTAGGATATTAAGCGTGATTTGTTCAATCTTAGGTTTGGCCGCATGGTGTCGATTCTCAAGATGCAACTTTTGTTCCCCGATGTTCGCCGAGGCCCGAACACACATCTTACTGAAGGAGAAGGAGATTGACGCCTGCCCACCCTCACCACCCATGGCTCTCGTCATGCACGAGCATCAGGCCACGTCTGGCCGTACACGCCCTCCTCCACATCGTGCTAGGGGGACCCGACGGATCCACAATAGCGCCCCCATGGTGCACCCACTAGTGGCCGGGCCGCGGTAACCGCCAGCGGTGGTGGGCGGGTGTGGTGATGGCCATCGACCTCTGGAGGGTCACTCCCTTTGTTGGACTTGGCGTTGCGCATTTGGGCATGCACCCGTCCTTTAGACGCGAGCTTTGGGCAGGGCTCGCTGCGGATGTGTCAATACGGCCGCCCTACGCGCGGCCGGCCTTCGCGCCTCCCACGAAGCGATTGGGTCGTTTGCGGCGTTCGGCGGTGGCGTCTCACGGCACACCGACACCGCACCCCCCCGCGATGCGTCTCGGGGGTCTTTGTTTCGCCGCCGGCGTTCAAAGGGCGTCGGTGCCCTATCAGGTGGCTACGCAGTGCCCCGGAACCCCACTCATGGCGGCGCATGGAACCAGGACTCCCTAGTGTACTCGTTCAACACCATGTCGCTCACCCCGCCCACACCATTCGAATGGTATGCCAACTCCGGTGCTGGCTCACATATGATTGCGGATGCCGATAAACTCTCCACCATTACCTTACCGTTATCCCTTACACCTTTATCTATCATTCTGGGTAATGTCGCACTCCTTCCTGTCACTGCCACTAGATCACACACTTTTTCTTTTCCGCACCGTAATCTTGTTCTTAATGATGTTTTGGTCTCCCGAAATATACTTAAGAATCTGATTTCTATTCGTCGTTTTATCACCAAAAACAAATGTTCCATTGAATTTGATCCCTTTGGCCTTTCTATGAAGGATCTGCACACCAGGAATGTGATCACCAGGTGCAATAGCTCCGGCGACCTCTACCCATTTTTCCTACCCACCACCAGCACCTCCGCCCTCATCGCTGCACCCACCTCGCTTTGGCATCGTCGTATCGGTCGTCTTGGACGTGAAGCTTAGTCCAAGCTCATCAGATCCAGTGTTATCTCCTGCAATAAAGATGAACTCAACCATATATGTCATGTGTGCTAGCTCGGATGGCACACACGAATTCTTTTTGGGTCATCTAGATCTAGAGTCACTCATAATTTTTATTTAATACATTGTGATCTTTGGACATCTCCTATTGTTAGTGTGTCTGGGTACAAATATTATCTTGTTATTTTAGATGACTGTTCACACTACATTTGGACTTTTCCTCTCCGCCTAAACTCCGAGACATTTTCCACCCTTTCCAATTTTTTTGCCTATGTCCACACACAATTCGGCACCACCATAAAGAGCGTCAGTGTGACAACGACCGTGAATTTGACAATTTCCCTGTCTGCACGTTCTTCCTCTCGCATGGTGTCCAACTTCGCATGTCATGTCCCTATACCTCCCTGCAAAATGGAAAGGCCGAACGTTCTCTTCGCACTCTTAATAATATTGTGGCCTCCCTCCTTTTTCGATCGAGTCTTCCTCCGGTTTACCTGGTCGAGGCCTTCCACACCGCCACCTACCTTGTCAACCGGCTCCCCACCAAAACTCTCGCCTTCTCGACACCCTACACCCATCTTTATTCCACCCAACCTTCCTATGACCATCTCAAAGTTTTTGACTGTGCTTTCTTCCCCAACATGTCTGCCATAGCACCCCACAAACTTGCACCTCGCTCCTCTCTATGCATGTTTCTTGGCTACTCTTCTGAACACAAAGGCTATAGATGCCTAGAGCTTCAGTCAAACCGCATTCTTATTTCCTGACATGTCATTTTTGATGAATCCTTCCCCTTCGCCGGCATGTCGACCACGCCCATGGCATCCTCCACCTTGGATTTTCTCACTGATGAACATGATCTCACCACTCCGGTTCCTGGAGTTCGGTTTGTGCATGCAGGTACATCCACCACTATGGCGTCGCACAACATCAAATTGCCTGTGCCGGAGCCCTCGTCCCCTTTTGCCTCGGCCAAATTTGGGCGGGGATGTCCGACCAAGCGGGGCGGACGCGTCAGGCACCTCACCAGCCGCACTGCCCGTACCGCGTACGGACTTGCTGCGGCGGTGATTAACTTGCCTTACCCTCGCCGACCGCCCGGCCGATGCCTCTTGCCTCGTGCACTTCCGTCTTGCGGGGCGACGCCGATAACACCAGCGATCGGTCGCGCGGCTGAGAGCGGTCTCTATCACCCAGTTGACAATCATCCATGCGCGCGTAAAAGGCGGCATTGCGGCTCTGGACGCCTCAACCTCCACGCTATGCCCATGTCGCCTCTGCCTAGCTCATCAGGTGCGGTATTTGCGAGACAAAATTGGCGGCAAGCTATGCAAAGCGAGTAAAGATGCTTTACTGTACTTCAGATTTTTGGAGTCGTGTGCCATGACCTCCTGGTGTTAATACGGTCACTGCCAAGTGGATTTTTTTATTACAAACTACTTGTAGATGTTTGGATCGCTACAAGGCATTGCTTGGGGGTTCAGGGGTTTCACCGCGGCGGTTATTGATTATGATGGGCGTTCAACCCGGTGGTCAAGCCGGCGATAGTCACGAGTAATTCTCTCTCTGGCACTTTCTCAAGATTGGCCCATTCATCTGCTGGATGTGAAAAATGTGTTCTTGCATGGCACCGTCATAGAGATAGTGTATTGCATTTAGTCCACAGGTTTTGTGGATTCTTCTCATCCCGATTTTGTCTGTCGGCTCAACAAGTCTCTCTATGCTCTGAAGCAGGCTCCGCGTGCTTGGCATCATCGGTTTGCCTCTCATCTTATTTCACTTGGATTTGTTAAAGCAAAGTTAGACGGCTCACTTTTTTTATATCGACAAGGGCCAGACATATCCTTGTTGTTGCTCTATGTAGAAGACATCTTTTTTTACTGCTTCCTCCGACAGCCTTCTGAAGCAGATTATTGGGGCTCTCCAATGTCAGTTTGCTATGACAGATATGGGTCCGCTCCATCATCTACTGGGCATCTCAGTGACACGCTCTGCTAGTGGATTATTTTTTTCTCAGCGCCAGTACTCTCAGGACATTTTGGAGCATGCCAGGATGAGTGAGTGCAAGCCTTGCAGCACCCCTTTCGATGTATACTCCAAATCATCTGCAGATGGACCTCCCGTTGCTAACTACATGCAGTACCGCAGTCTAGCAGGCGCCCTCTAGTATTTGACATTTACTCGTCCGGATATGACTTTTGCAGTTTAGCAAGTGTGCCTCTACATGCATGATCCTAGGGAGCCCCACCTTGCGGCTCTCAAGCAGATTCTACGGTACCTATGAGGCACTCTTTCACTTGGTCTGACTATGCGCCGTTCGTCACCCACAGAGCTCGTTGTGTACACGGATGCTTACTGGGCTGGATGCCCAGATACCCGTCGCTCCACGTTTGGCTACACAGTGTTCCTAGGTGACAATCTAGTGTCGTGGTCCTCCAAGCGTCGGCCTACACGATCTCACTTTCGGTCTTTGAAGGTGAGTATCGTCGCGTGGCGAATGGCATTGATGAAGCCACTTGGCTGCGACAGCTACTGTTCGAGCTTCACCGCCCGCCTCGCCAAGCTACTTTGGTCTATTGTGATAATGTCATTGCAGTATATCTCTCCAAAGCAATCCAAAGGCGGCAAGACGGCCGAATGAAGCATTTAGAGATTGATCTCCACTTTGTTCGAGAGAAGGTTGCACTCGGCCATGTTCGGGTCCTTCATGTCCCCACGACATCGCCGTACGCTGATGTCTTTACCAAGGGTCTTCCTACCTCGCTGTTCTAGGAGTTCCAGTCTAGTCTAACCATTAGCGATGCCCCTAATTAGACTGCGGAGGAGTGTTAGACTAATGTAATTAGGCCTATAATTGTGAATGTAATCACGCTAACTGTGGTAGGCTTGCATGCCACTCAAGTGCATATATATGTACTCCTGTACCCATACTTGGAATACAATCAATATCCCCCCCCTCCCCCACCACACACCCACACACACATATAGACTAGATGCAAGTTTTAACTCACATGAGCATAAGTATGAGTACATGTCACACACGAAATATTAAAAAAAACATGTCACATACGAAATATTAAAAAAAACTCTCCGCCGTCATGGTAGTTAGGAAGATCTTCATGAAAATGGGTGAAGTTAATTACTTGTCAAAAAAATATAGATATAGATAGATGTAGAAGTATAATATAGTATATATAGTATAACACTTTTCCTACTTGTGCATTTGAAAGAAATCACGCTTGTGTCTCTTGCAACGTCTCTCACCCGACGTGTGGCATTTTCAACCGAGGTTCGTTTGTTTCCTTGTCGGGTTCGTTTGTTTCCTTGTCGGGTCCGCGGTCGCACCCGCACCCGTTACCGTTGCCACTCTCGATTCCTCATTCCTCGTGCTCGTAAGGCAAAAGCGTCTCGCGGAGGGGGGTTTTCTCGCGTTGGGTGGGCGATTCGGTGGGCGATTTCGTGGCCTAGAGGGCGATTCCGCGGCGGAGTGGCCAATTCGCGGTGGAGGGGCGATTTTGCCGGCAATCTAGGCCCGGTGGATGTCCTCTTTCTCTCCCTCCGGCGCATCCGGGCCCGCCCGGACATCGTTCTCGGTATGTGCTTCTCGTTTTTAGTTTCATGTGGGGGGGGGGCGCAGAGGAACGGTGGTTGTCGGCGGGGGTGTGGGGCGCCACACCGGCTCAACTACACCCGTGGTGCCGGCGAGTGGAGTGCATGCCGTTGGGCTGTGCATGGATTTTGGTTGAGTGGTTGGCCTTTGAGCCGTGCATGGATGTTTGTTCGGTGGGTGGTGGGCGCTAGAAAGCGGTCTTTGTTCTTCAATTCGATTGATGATGGAGTTGCCTTAGTTTTGAAGGATTGCGGTCTGTTGTTGTGTAGTGTGTCTTTGCTGGCGATCGTGTTATGGCGATGTGCTTAGGGGATTTCGCGCCCTAGGGGAAGGAAATCAAGCGACAAAGGAGGAGGTAGGAGGGGATGGATCTTGTAGTCGAAGTTCTCGCTTCAACATTTCGGTTCTATGTCTCTCTCGATCTAGTTGATGACACCGATTTGTAGGTTGATTGAGAATGTATTTAGGATTTTTGTTTTTGGTGATTATGGTTGATCTATATTGCTCGTTCCTTGCACCGATAGCATTTGTGAGTTGGATGTGTGTGATGCCAATGTGGTCTTTGCATGGATTGAGCATGCATGGTAGTTGTTTTCATTACTCTAGGCCTCTATTTCTCTCGATTTGTGGCAGTAGTGGATGTTTTGTTGACGCTATATTTAGCATTTGTATAATTAGCATCTCTTTGTCATGGAGGATTGGCCGGGGTAGCTTTCGATCCATGTATGTTGTCTCTCTATATCCGGATCTCGGTTGGGGGATTGAGTTGGCACGCATGCATGATTGTTATTAAGATTTGTCTATTTTTGGGTATGAGGCCAAGATGCGAGGGCATGTTTGCTAGTTATTGTCAATGCTAAGTCGAATGTGTGGATGTTTTTCAGATTTAAGCACATCCCAAGTACCTTTGTACATACGCTTTCGGATCATTACCTTTCTACATACGCTTTTCGGATCATTACCTATATTGTTATTAAGATCCTAACGTTGCGATTTCAGATTTTTGATATCCGAATGTGTGGATGTTTTCTATATTTAAGCACATCCCGGTACCTTTCTCGTTAGCTTTGTTAGGATCTTCTGTTTGTTGCCTATTTGTTTGTCTTGTAAGTCCGGGTTCTTAATTGTTTTCGCACCTATGAGTACGTGGCAAAACTCATGAATTTTACGTACTCATCTTAATTGTTTTTGTCATTCTTGTCGACACCCTCCAAGTAAGAAAATATCTGAATCACTAATAATAAGTCGCTGCATACATTCTTGTTACGTGCAGTTCTGAAACATGTCATTGTTTGACCTTGTTAACTGACTTATCTTCTTATCTTAATATTATAATAAGAGACAACTGTTTTAGTCATGTAAGTGGTTAGTCAGTCATGTAAGTGTTGTTTTATCTCATTCCTTTTGTGTTTCCATTTCCTTGTGCCAACCAAACAGTTTCTGTTTTCAGTTAAGCTGTAGTCCAAGTTTTGAATACGTATAGTTCTATGGGTACCTCTTTGTCTTAAGCCTATAGCATGGCCTATCATTCCACAATACTAGCTATTGTTATATTTGCTTGTTCTTGTAAAGATTTAAGAGGCTAATCGAAGCTTGTTCACACCTTTTTATCTTGATAATGGGGAGGGAAGCCATCTTTTTAAAAGTTTAGTCAATTCTTGTCTTTTATTTCTTTCAGATTTACATTAAAAATTCTGTTGATTGTCTTTTAGCCTTTTTGTTCTACAAGGAACTAATCAGTAGTGAGATGTCTGCATTCCTTTTGTATTACGTACACCATGAATTGGATTATACATGCTATTACATGCTAGCGGTTGCATTGATCTAAGTATGGTTGCATATGCTTGGTTTTGCTAGAATAATGTTTTTCTGCAGCATTTTTAGTGTTTCCTAGAATAATGTTGTTGGGGGATTTGTTATGTGTGTTAGGGCATTCGTCTAGGCCACTATCTCACCTAGGATTTTTTTCTTGTGGTGGGGGATTCGTTGGGGGAGGCGTCTTGCGGGGTGAGATGCAGTGGTAGAATGACAAGCACTACTTGGATTTGGTTGCTGCATGCATGGGCTATGGTAGTTGCCATTAGTTTTGGTGCGGATGTTGCTGCAATACAGGCTTAGGCCTTGTCAAAACGAGGACAAGCATGGATGTCGTCGATCCTCACCACCGGGTTACACCGGTGAGGACTCATTTGTTTCTTCAGCCATGCTGGGCGTGGAGTTCGTATCTGTCTCTCTTCTAATGTAGTTGATCTTCGAACTAGAATATTGTGTAATGTCAACTTACATGTTCAAAAAACTTTGCCATTGAAGAATCGGTGAACTAGTAGCTGCATGTCAGATTTTTAAAAAATCATAGTATTATATCGATGACAGTAGATAGAAACTGTAACTTGCCTACTACTGCACATGCTTGTAATAATTTATTTACCTTTTCTCATTTGAATATCGGTGTGTTTGTATATGCTAATCAGAAAGTAGAAACAAATGGATCCGTTGTTGCATTATTTTCAATTCAGAAAAATTGCTTCCCTTTGTTTGCACTGTCACGGAGTTTCAGATTTCTTTCAATGTCTTCTTCTGAACTGATGGTGTCCCCATGCATTGTTACTTGTTGCCTTGTTAGTTCAGCTGTTTAGAGGCTTTAGTGTACCCAAATGTTGCCTTGTCAGTTCAGTTCAGCTGCTCAGATTTTTGGCCCCAAATTACCATTTTACATTTGATTAAGTAGGCAAAGCAGCGGTTGATAAAACTTTTTCTTTTTATTGATATATACTTTGCGAAAGGTCCTCTATGTTGTAAAGACACATGGTTTCCCCCATTACTTGTTGGAATGTGATATTGTATTTATGGGCTAATTTCTTGTGTGTGCACACATGGACTGTAGATAAGATTCTTCAGATTGTAGTTATATGGTTGTGTAGCAGATGCTTGTAAAGTACACTGTTTGGCTGATTAGAGACTTAAATCTTGGATTTGTTAACATTTCTGCATTTCTTACTACCACTCAACTGTACACACTACACCTAATATTGTGTTTTCTGATGCAACATTATTGAGTTGCACGATATCAAGCGTGTCATTGTAAATACCCATGCCATTGAGCCCCGTGCTTGTGGTGTTTAGTTATGTTCTTGAAATGTATATGCTTTTTCTCTCTATTAAACAATTCCTTACACAGCCACTTGTTGAGTTCTTTGGCACCCTTTCAAGGGAGTGGGCACTAGAGTGCATGAAGGACCTTCTACTTGTCAATCTGAGGGGAAATCTGCAGATTGTTGTGCGGTGTAATATATTGCTCTATTCTTGTAGACATTTTTATTCCACCCATCTGCTTTCCCCCTCTTTTTTTCAGGTTTATAACTTTTGTCAAACATGTGGCACATCAATAGGATGCGAAAAGAATACTCACGAACAACTAGGAGTTGATGCTTGCATAAAATTATTTGAACAATTCAAATCTTACGAGGGGGCCTCTACTTTTATACAGCGATGCATCGTGTGGCGAATATTCCTTTTTGTAGGAGCGCCATATTCCCACGATTGCACATTTATTAGTAGTGAATTGCACACTTCAAATATTGCAATTACTGTGTGTAACATGTACAATATCTATTATTTATAAATAACTTTATCACTAATTCACTATTGTTTGAAATAGTGATTTTGTCGACTTAGGTGAGTTGAGGTATAGCGACTTCTTGTTTGCAAAAGGTCATGCTTGAAATGGTACATGAGTTGATTTTGTTTCCTAATAGTGAATCTGTGATCCATTGTGTACATGAGTTGATTGAAATGGGCGGCTAAAATGGTACATGAGTTGATTTTCTTTCTGTGAATCTATGATCCATTGTGTGCGAGGTTACTTTTAAAGCCGAGCTAAACCGTAGGGCTACTACTCATTGTTGGGACACGGATCCCGGTGGCATTAGCCGAGGTGTTGCGCTTGGCCAGAGAGAGGGCGCGCGAAGGCCTACCGACGCTGAGCTTTTAAGTTGTGATTCTCGCAGCGGCCGGGTGATCCCCGGACCTCCGCTTGTTAGAAAGACGAAGACGCCCGTCGCGCTTGGCGGAATCTTTCATCTCCGACAACTCGCGAGCCGTAACGCCGGACAAGCGGAGGTGGCGTCTTTCATCTCCGACAGCTCCACGAAGCGTGGGGGCCGGACAGCGGAGGTTGCCACCTTCGTCGGGGGCCAAGGCGAAGCCGGATGGTGACCGAAGGCGAGGACCTCGCGGAGGTTTGGAGCAGAGGCGCGGAGATCTCGGCGGGGCCACAGGCGGCGAATCGTAACAACTGGGGAGCTAAAGGCGGTCTTGCGTTGTGAGAATACAGGATGAGCCCGTGGCGGTCGTGTGTGTTCAAGGGAATATGCCGGAATATTGGAGGGCAAACTTGTAATCTTTGGTTCCCAGGCATTTGTAAAACTATAAATAGGGAGGAGTCCTCCCCATACGGGAGGGTTGGTGAATTCCATTTATGACCATTAATCGCTCGACTCCTACACTTAACTCTCTCGGGTCCTAAACGCCTCCCCTGTGGCACCGCTTTGGTGGAGGTTCCCACCCCGTGTTGAGATCCCAAGCTCAACATTGGCGCCAATCGGGGGCCCGAAAGATAAAACCATGGCTCACAAAAAAGGAAGAGCACCGCCACCAAAACAAAACCCCCAACCAAAGAGTAACCGCCCTGGGCGTAGCACGAGGAGCTTTTACACTACGGCCGAAGAGGATCCTCCGCTTGATGAAGAGCCGCAAGCGGAGGAAGAAGCAAAATGGAGATGAGGAGACGATTGAGCCGTGGGGGAGTCCCCATACGCATTACGGGGAGTTCGGGCGGGTTGCAAGCCTCGCTCGAAGTTGCAACAAGAAAGAGACTGCCGCCGCTGCCACGCGGAGGTCCTCAAGGCACGGCCCAGCATCCGCACAAAGGGCGAAATCGGGGACAAATAGATGGCGCTCCCCAGGCGGAGATCCGAGCTTACAATTCATCGCTTCGGCCTCTAGTTAGCCCGGCCACCGATCATCCCGTCGATCCCATTGCCAAGTCACGGGCGTGGCGTCGACTTCGGGAGCTTCTCCCAACCCTCGATTGCCCATAGTGTACCGGGGCCGAAGGTCTTTTCGACCCTAAGTCCCCACTATCGGAAGGAATCTGGCCCGGACACCATGGCCGACCCGGATACAAGCCCACCCCGGCTCCCAAGGTTCAGCGGGAAAACAGATCCTCATCAGTTCATAATGAGTTACTGGCGGGCGGTAGCTCCGCGGCGGCAACGATCGCGGTACTAGCGAAGGCTTTCATAATCGCCGCTGAAGGGGATGCCTTGGCGTGGTATTCCATGCTGAAACCTAGCACCATATATTCATGGGAGAACCTTCGCGACAAGATACTAAAAACTTCAAAGGCCTCGTTGTGCGATCACTCACCTCTATGGACCTATTTCAATGCAAACAAGGCTACAATGAGCCTTTGAAAGAGTACTTCCAAAGATTCCTCCAACTCAAAGCGAAGGCCCCGGATGTCCCCGATCAAGTAGCCATAGACACAGGCTATCGAGGGGCTCCTACCGGGACCATTCGGGCTGGAGAACCGGGAGAAACAAACCGAGAACAATGCAGGACCTCTCAAGGAAAGGTTCGAGGTATGGATCCTGGCCGGACGAAGACTGGGAAGAATTTGGAGGAGCAAAACATGGATGTGCAACAAGCCAAAGGCAACAAGAGGAACCAGCCAACGGAACCTCCACAACAACAACCCAAGCAAGTACGGGGGCAGCGAGGGTCCTAACAATGAACCGCATTAACGGGCCGGGACGGCTCGCCAAGAGAATCGTCGAGGGCAAGGCCACGGCCGACGCCGAAACCGTGCGGGAGAAGGGACCCGAAAAACTGGAATAGGAGACCGAGAAAGCAGTTCTGCGTCATTCATGGCGAAGAAAAAGGTCACTATACCGTAGACTGCCCAGTCATTCTTCAAGAAAGAGACAAGGCACTCAAGGGACAAAAGCGGTGGAATCCCACTAACAAACCTCCAAGAACCGACAAGGAGGTCAACAACACTTACAATTACACACGCCTCGAGCCTCCGCCACTCGGGGGCAACACCGGCAATATTGCCGGTATACCCATCCCTCTCCTCAAACCAAGTACACCATACCACACTAGCAAACGCCTATTACTGGCTTCCTACCAAGCATGGAGACCATCGCCCCACAACCAGCTCAAAACTACCTACGAGGAATCGAAAGTGTATCTTACTCGAGCCCAAGACAACACCTAACCTATATCGAACAGGACAACCAAGAGTGTGTGCAGCCAGGTTAGCCAAGTATCAAACCAAGGTTTACTACCACCACCTCCGCCAGACCCCCACCCAAGCGCTCCCATGAAAAATGAGCCCAACCTAGAAAACCAATACAATCCCCACACTCCGCTACCATCTATCGGAACCATAATGCCGATAGCCAGAGGATCTTCGATGGAGCATGAAACCAAAAAAACAAAAAAAGACCACCTTCGCCTAGTAAACAATGTGGCGGTTCGACTGCGGTCAGGTCGGAGAATGGTGAAGACCCCCATCACCTTCCGGAGGCGGACCTCAAATTGAAAGCTACCCTCATGTTGGCCTTAATGGTAATAGAAACAAACGTAGCAACATGGGAAATGAAAAGAGTTCTTGTCCTTTGGGAGCTCGCCGATATCATCTTCGCCAATGCCTTTGACAAAATGAGTTTCAATAGGAATCAGCTACAGCCGTCAGACTCGCCCCTCATAGGGTTCGGCGGAAGGCAAGTATAGGCTCTAGGGAAGATAACTCTACCAGTGTCCTTCGCAGAAGGGAAAAGTGCCAGGACATAATACATAGCCTTCGACATCGTCGATGTCTACTCCCCGTACAAAGCAATTTTTTCGGAGGATTCACAAACAAGTTCAACGCCGCCATTCACATGGGATACTTGTGCATGAAAATCCCAAAGACTTCACGGTATCATCACAATACATGGAAGCCAAAAGGAAGCCGTAAACATAGAAAAGGCTATATATCGAGCTCCCAGAAATGTCAATTCAGTGGAGTTAAAAAGCGAAGACCCAAATCCTCCAGACATGAAGAAAGAGCAAACAGGCGTCAAGGGACGGTGAGAAAACAAAGAAGATAAGGATAGACGAGGACCCCGATCACACGGTAACAATCGGTGCAAATTTGCCGCGAGAAGAAGAAAAAGAACCGGCGGAACTCCTTGTCAAAAACAAGGAGATCTTCGCTTGGTCACAGCGGACCTCCGCGGAGTAGATAGACAAACCATCGAACACGTCTTAGACATAAACCCCAAAATGAGGCCAAAAAAGCAGCAACAGAGGAAGATGTCGGAGGATAGAATACTAGCAGCTCAAGCGGAGGTCCAGAGGCTGCTCGACGCCAAAGTCATCGGGGAAGTCAAGTACACCGACCGGCCGGGCAAACGCCGCCCTCGTCCCAAAGAAAACATCGAGAAAAAATGAGGATGTGCATAGATTTCACTGACCTCAACAAAGCAACAAAGAAAGACAACTACCCCTTACCCAGAATAGACACTTCGGTTGATAAGGCAGCAGGGTGTCGAAGGTTCTCTCTGCTTGACTGCTACTCAGGTTATCATCAAATCTGGCTGAGAAAGGAAGATGAAGAAAAAACCAGTTTCACCACTCCATTCGGAACATACTGCTTCGTAAGAATGCCAGAGGGACTAAAAAACGCCGGCGCAACCTTCGCCAGAATGACAGGAAAAGTTCTGAGGATGCAACTGCTCAAAAACATGATTGCACACGTGGATGATCTCATAGTCATAAGCAAAAGAGAACAAGACCACATCTCAGACTTGCAAGAGACCTTCGCCAACCTAAAAAAGTCAGGCCTCAAACTGAACCCTGAAAAATGTGTTTTCGGGGCAACCAAAGCGAAGATCCTAGGTTACATCGTCAGCTCTGAGGGAGTCAAAGCCAACCCAGAAAAAACAAAGGCAATTAGAGATATGGCGGAGCCAAGAACAAAGAGAGAAGTGCGAAGGCGACGGGAAGAATTTAAAAGACTTGAGCAGATTCATCTCAAGTCAGAGAAAAAAGCCTACCCTTCTTTCAAGCCCTCAAGGGGAAAGCATAATTCAAATGGGAAAAAGAGCAAGCGGAGGCATTTGCAAAGCTCAAAGAATATCTCCAAGAACAGCTCCAAGAATAAGAGATGACGAGCAAGACAAGCCCATACTCTTGTACCTCGCAGCGTCGAACTACGCCATCAGCGCAGTAGCGGTAAAGAGAAAATAGAAAATGACCGCCTCACTCAACTCCCAGTGTATTATGTTTCAGAAGCACTCTCAGGAGCCAAAATCAACTACACAGAAGTAGAAAAGATAGCATACACCCTCATGACAGCATCTAGAAAACTCAAGCATTACTTCCACTCATACAAAATTGTAGTACCCACATCACAGCCGCTAGCGGAGGTCCTGAGAAACAAGGAGACATCGGGAAGAATCCGCAAATGGGCAGCGGAGCTTTCCCAGTTTGAAATAACCTTCGTCCACAGATCCGCAATACGATCCCAAGTATTGGCCGATTTCGTAGCAGAATGGACACCCCACAAGCAGAAAGGGTAGAATGACCAGTCGGAGTTGTGGACAGTCTATACGGACGGCGCATGGGGCAGAAATGGAGCAGGAGCCTCCGCGGTCATAATGTCACCGCAGGGTGTCAAGTCATACTTCGCCACAAGATTGGAATGCACTCAGAGAAATAACACAGCCGAGTACGAAGGGCTCATACTAGGACTCACAAAAGCTTAAGGCCTACGGGCTAAGCTAGTCAAGTGAGAGAAGACTCAATGCTAGTGGCAGGCCAAGTGGAAAAGGAGTGTATGGCCAGAGAGCCAGAACTCGTAAATTACCTAGCGGTGGTCAGAGCAATGGAACAAAGATTCCAAGGCTTCACAGTAAAATTCATCCCGTGGGAGCAGAACAATGAAGCAGATACCTTAGCTAAAGCAGCGGCAAACAACCTCCGCATGCCCCAGAACACCATCTACAACGTCACGCACAAACCAGCAACAGAAACACTGAGAAAAGCATTCAAAACAGTAATGCTAGTAGAAGGCGAAGATTGGAGACAAGCAATAGTTGACAACCTAAGCAACATAAGCTACCCAGAAAATGACGCGGAGGCCGCCAGAACGGAAGCACGAGCAAGAAACTATACCATCATTGATGGCCAACTCTTCAAAAGGGGAGTAGTACAACCAATGCTCAAGTGCATCTCTCAAAGCGAAGGCCTAGAACTGCTCAAAGAAATACACGCCGACATGTGCGGATCCCACATCGGTCCAAGAGCTCTGTCAGCGAAGGCCATTCGCCAAGGCTTCTATTGGCCCACACACATAAAAGACGCCCAGCAGATCGCGAAGACATGCGAAGCCTGCCAAAACTTCGCACCAAACCAAAAATGCCCCTCAGCGGAAACACAAGTAATACCTCCGACCTGGCCATTGCAAAGGTGGGGGATAGACATTGTCGGTCCATTGCCAACAGCGCAAGGGGGAAACAAATACGCAGTCGTAGCTGTTGAGTACTTCACCAGATGGATAGAAGCCAAGCCGCTGGCAAAAATAACTTCAGAATCTATCATCAAGTTCTATTGGCAAAACATAATCTGCAGATTTGGAGTTCCAAGAATGATAACGATCGATAACGGCAAACGGTTCGACTCGCACAAATTCGAGGAGTTACGTAACCAAATGGGGACAAAGATAGCCTTCGTGATCGGGTCTACCACCCGAGTCCACGGAGCGATCAAAAAGGGCAAATGGGATAATATTCTCCGCAATATCAAAGACCCTATTCAACCTCCGCAAAGGCAAGTGGGCAGATGAATTACCCAAGGTCATCTGGTCGCATAACACAACGTCTTCGCGAGCCACCGGATTCACCCCATTCAAGCTCATGTACGGAGAAGAAGCAATGCTCCCAGAGGAGCTAAAGCATGAAAGCCTCCGCGTCATGAGGCAGAAAATGGCAGAAGATGAAGAGTACGCCAAAGAAACACTAGAACATACAAGGTTGGAAGCCGTCGAAAACATACAGAAATACCAAGCGGAGACCAAAAAGTGGAGAGACAGCAAGGTCCGCAAAAAGAATATCGGAGATGGAGACCTCGTGCTCAGAAGGAAACCAAATGCTTCAACCGCAGGAAAATTGCAAGCAAAATGGGACGGCCCATACATTGCGAAAAGCAACATCAAGGCAAGGAGCCTTCCGCCTAGTTGATGGGGAGGGCAACACCTCCGACCACACGTGGAACGTGGACAACCTCCGCAAGTACTATATGTAAAGCCACCTCCCGCAAATATAAGCGGAGGTCGGCTAGTATTTTACTTTTTTAGCAAGTAGTATAACATTACAGTTTTTCGCAACCAAGGTCTCGCACTCTTTTCCTCACAGGGGAACTCCTAGCGGAGGTGAGCTTTTTAATGAGGCGAGATTATTGTAATATCCTCTAAAATATAAAGAGGAATTTCTCCCCAAAACAGAATGGAAAGGTGGGAGTCGAAAGTGACTAGCAACCTTGATCCGTAATTCGACAAAATTGAAAAAAACTAGCACGAGGACATTTTTTCGGACGAACGCGGAGGTTCTAGCCCAAAATGACCTCCCTCCTGAACCACGAGAGCGGTCTCGAAAATCCTCGAAAAAGACCTACCCGAAGCGTAGGCATCGAGGTGGCACAAAAAGAACGTGCCAAGTACTAAAAAAGCTGAAAAAGACCACAGTCCAACTCGGGCATCAGCCAAAACCTCACGCCAACAAAGGCAAATAACGAGGATAAATCCGAAGTGATAATACAGCTCGAGATATTATTGTTCTTTATCATCTTTATAAGGTACAAAGGTGCTCGACATTGTTCTGTCGAAGCTTCTTACATCTTCGCGAGAAGATGAAGTAGTTGGGTAGCACCCGACGGGTACGGTGGTAGAAACGAACACACAAAGCAAGACAAAGAAGGTAAACCACACCCCCACGCTAGGCAACCGCTTTCACGCCGTTCGCGACAAGAGAACCTCCGCCCGGCGTTGACGCGTCCTCTCGGCGACTGCAGACCGCCATGGAACATCTCCAACCCGAACCGACCTCCGACAAGAGGGCGCACATCGGACCTGAAGAAGCTCTAGCGGAGCCACGATCCATATAGCAAACTCCCAGAACATAGCAGGCTGAGATCAACACCACCGTAGCTCATCGCTAAGAATTAATAGTACACAGGCAAGAGCTAATAGCTCCGTGCCTGTCTTAGTCTGAGCTTCCAGCCAACGAATAGGAGGGCGATTAGGTACACTGCCTAGACTACCAAGTACGAATCCTTACACGGTTTCAGTACACCTGACCTAAGCCACTACTAGAATGACCCATCTTACCCGAGATAGCCTTCGGGGGGAGGAGAAAAAGGGTAGATTATATACTAACCCAGTCGACCTAACATACCAAACAAAGGACAAAACCAATAAATCCCCTTGATTACTTGGGCACTATAAAACAAGCCCAAAGCCCCCCCACACTTAACCACCCACCAGGAAAAATATCAAACGTACGACCTCAGAGCCAATAAATGGGTGAAGATGTTAACCTCCGCCACCATATCCTCGAGCAAAATGAAACCGTGTAAGAAGTCGTAAGAAGCCAAGCACTTGGGCGGGTTAAGGGGAGACCGCGTAAGAATTCGTAACATCCCCCGGAGCCGTAAAATCCCATCAAAACCCAAGCGAGAGATCCTTATAAGACCAGCGAGTTTTGAGCAATAAGCGATACTTTCCACACGTGTAGCGGAGGTCCACTGAAAAATAAGACGGACCATCACACGAATTTACCGCAGCGAAAGGGACCGGATTGGCGCTGCAAACAAGTGACTACCCTCCGCTGTCAAATACACAAGTGGAGGCCGAAAGCAAAACTCGAAAGGAAAAATAAAAGATGTAATAGATGCAGTAATCTTAGTGCAATTTAGCAAGCTCCGCTTTATTCATACAACATGTACCCTTACAAGAGTTATCATTACATCGAACAAACATTACAAAGAACCTGGCGGAGGCCCCTCCCAAGCTACATCATTCGTAAAGGCCATACGCTCGTCCCCTAGATCAAACAAAACGTCTTCATACATTTCGTCAACACTAGGAACTTCGAAGGTCTCTTTCCAAAATAACCAGAGACCTCCGTCAATGTAGAGCCCATCCCGATAAAAGCACAAAGGATCAACCTCCTGCGCAGGCACCCCTTCAGGAACCTGCGCAGGGAAGCATCGGTTCAAGTAAAACATTAGATTGTATTCATCAAGACTTCATTAATTTTTACAAGCGGAGGTAGCCATCCGCGCAAAAGGCTCAACGGCTGCAAAGTTGGAAAATAAAATCCTAGTTTTCTACACCTCCTCGTCATCCTTGTCGACAGAAGGCGATTCCCCAAGATCCGGAGCTCGTGGGCGGAGAAGCTACCCTCCACGTGTCCTCCAAAGCCACAAATCCGCTCAACGGGAGCCTCTACCGCAGCACCACCCCCGCACGAAAGCAAAACGATCAAAAATCAGCAAACAATGAAAGAAAAACGTAGCTCAAAACGGTAAAAAACAAAATTCACGAAAAAGGGAACGAGCCGCAGACGCGGCCTCGCACGCCCGTGGACCGCCCGCAACCTCTTCATGAACGAGCCCAACGAACTTTAGAGCTCCGCCAAAAGCTCCGCGAGGCGAGAGGGATGGTGGGCTTCCTTTAACCCAACCCGGCGACATCTTCGCAACCCTCACTAGAGAGAATGCTGGCGATGTTCGTCGCCAAGGACCGAAGCTCCTCAGTCGGAGACCCCCGAGCACGCCAGAAAGCTTGGCGATGTTCCTCGCCATCCATGCCAACACGCCGGCACTCCCGCCGTCCGTAGGGAACGGTGTAACCACGGCACCAACGGATGTCACGGCCTCTCCGCGTACAGGCGGGCGACGGAAGTACTAGGACGCGTTGATCCCGGCCCACCGCCTACGCGCCGACCAGCCGGCACGCGGCGACGCCGTCGGTGGTGTTAGCCCCCTCAAGCTTCAACTCCACCTCACGGAGGGCCTTCTCGGCTCCGGCCGCGATGGAAGCGGCCCCGCACCTCTTTAGCCGCGGCAGCCTTCGTTCGCGAAGAGACCTTGGTCTTCTTCTCCTCAGACAGGCAGAGACCTTGGTCTTCAGCTCAAGCAATATCTTGTCAGCGCCACAAGTTCTTCATGAACTTTAGCGCGGACACTCTCAAGACTTGCGGTCATCTGCGAAAATATGCAGTAAGACCTCGCTACCAAAGCAAAATGAAAAGGGAGAAAAAAATAAGTAAAATATCTCCTCGACCGAGAGGCTCTGGTCGATGGCCTTGTTGAAGACCTCGTACACATCTCCTTCTGAAAAATATTTAACAATAGTGTCTAATCAGGAAAATAAGCAAGATCCAAGCAAAGTCCAAACCAAACCTAGCGGAGACAAATGAAGCTAGAATACTCACTCGGACGCCCTCGGCGACAACATGAGGGGAGCACACCCCCGTGCCAGCCATACCTTTGCCCCCCATCCAAATAAGAGAATAACTCAATAACAAAAAGAAACAAGACCAACAATGAAATATAAAACGGTTAAAGATACAAACCTCCGCCCGCGGTGTCAGCGCAAGCGACCCCGGTGCGCAGCACCTCCAGCATTTGCGCGGCCTTGATGACCTTCGCGCCAGAGCTCTCCGCCTCGGTGGCCCCGCCCTTAGACGCCTCATAATAAGCAAAGACGAAGCTCCCGTGATCGGACGTAGGTGAGGTTCACGCCCCGTCGGAGGCACAAACAAATCTTCGGAAGTCGAGGCGAGGACTACCTCTTGGTCCGCGCGCTCGTGGGCGACTTGAACAAGGGCTCGCCGCCCGAAGGCCCTGAGTCCGCGAGGTAGCGGAGGAGCTATCACTGGAGCGAGACGGACCGCGGGGGATCAGCCATGGCCCTCGTGACCTGACGAGACGGCGTGACCGCCAAGAGCCTGCCGCGTGGCTTCAGCGGTGGGGAAAGGGACCCGACCTTAGCGCCGAGCCAGCCCCACCACCGCTAACAAGAGCCTCGCGGCGCCGAGGAGGTCCACCGCGAAAACCTCGCACCGCGTGGTTCATCCGCGGCGGGCAAAGGCGGCGCCGGCCCCCCCCGCACAAACACATACGGCTGGGATTAACCAGGTTGTTTCTTCTTCTTGGCCTCCTCCTTGGCCGTCGGGCGGCAGCAAAGCGGAGGCCGCGCGGAGGTGCCCTCCTCCAAATTTTGGTCTTCTTTGACCTCCCGGCGTCACGAGGAGGAGGCCTTCCTCTTCTCGGCCCGACGGGCGCGCGGAGGTCTCCTCCTTGGCCGCCTTCTCCAATTTGCGACCTCATCGGCCTCCGCCACTCGATCTCCGCGAGGACCTTGCCGGGAACCTTATGGTTCCGTGAGACGACCCCCATCTCTTCGAAGACGCGGTTCAATCGGGGCATGGTCCCCGCTTGAGAGCTCCGCGTGAAATTCTTTTGTTGTAATAGGGGCCCGATTTCCTGGGCCTCCATCTCCACCGTCATAACAAAGGCGTCGGCCGACACCTTCGGCGGTGAGTGCCGAGGCGCGCTGAACGGAAACCATCTCAGCGTCCCTCAACACGGCGCAGTTGACTCTCTCAACCGTGATTGCAGGCTTATGGCGCTGCGGCGGGCGAGATCTTCGCGCGAGATCTCCCTCCACGCGAGATCTCGACCACCGGTACTTGCACGCGGCGAGAAAGCTTAGCGACTCTTACGCCTCTTCTCCGGTGAAGCTCGTTCGGATCCGCCGGGGATGATGTCCGCCGGGATGAACTTCGACGCGAAGGGATAGCGGGCTATCTCTACCCGTCGACAGATCCTCTCTGTCGCAGGGGACTTGGCGTAGAACGATAGTCCATCAGCCCGGCTCCCATTTGTTCTTCGAGCGTAGGAGATCTCCGCCCTTCTCCTCGCCTTGATGGCGGCGCTGGCTAAATGTGCAACACCCGACTGCAGCTTCTTCTCACCCCATCAGCCATCTTTAGGGACTTGGGCTGCTTGTGGAGCTCGTAGAAGGCGGGCGAAGTTGTTGGTATCATCGCCTCCGCGCCGTAGGACTCACAAGCCCATACGAACTTCGCCAAAGCAAGGAACGCATGGGGAGTGAGCTGATGGATTTGGACATCATATGACTCCACCCCGACAGCAAAAAATGAGCTGTAGGGCAGGCGGGAGACCACCCTTGAAGAAATCTCTGAAGACGACCCCCCACGCCTTCCGCGGCTCCGGTAGCTCAGGCACAGCTTCGCCTTGAGGAAGCTTCACCTCGCAGTTGGCCCCCGATGAAGCCCCTTACGGGCCGAGGTCGTCAAGCATCGCCTGAGTCATCTTCGGCGGGCCAAGCTTCGTACTTGGCGTCGGCATCTTCGCGCCATGAGGTCACCGACGGAAGCTTCAACGTCGGAAAGAGTCTCTTCCAGATCTTGAGCGCGAGCCGCGTCCAGCATGCACTCCTCGAAAAATCGGAGGAATTGACCGGAACGATACGGGAGAAGCTCCGCGTATGGTCCAAACAATTCCCGACGGGGGTAGCGGCCCCTTACACTATGAGAATTAAAACAAGCACGCATGCAACTAAGCCAAGCACAAAAGTTAGCGAAGGTGGGTAAGCACGAGAGCGGACAGCAAGGCAAGCAAGCGCAGGAATGCAATAGTGGAGAGAAATGAAAGCGATGGCGGGGGTAGCCCTCCGTCAAGGGGGCGCCTTTTATAGCCACCCCTGCGACCCTTCGCATTCCAAAAAACCGCGTCGCGACCAACGGTCAAAAAACGGTCACCTCAGCCTCGGGAGGGGCGCCTTTCTGTCCGTTGCGACCCCGACGCCAGTATTCATCAACGAAAGGTCCTCGCGTAATCGTCCTAGGGGAAGGAACCTCAACACCTCGCCAGGTGCCGCGAACTGTTGAGAGCGAAGGCACGGCTCCGCGTGTGACCCTCCGCCCTCAAGGGGGGGGGGGGACTGTTGGGACACGGATCCCGGTGGCATTAGCGGAGGTGTTGCGCGCAGCAGAGAGCGCGCGAAGGCCTATACTGATGCGAGCTTTTTGCTGTGATTCTCGTGAGGTGAAGCCGGTGATCCCGGACCTCCGCCGCTAGAAAGACGAAGGCGACGCCCGTCGCGGCTTGGCGGAATCTTTCATCTCCGACAACTCCGCGAGCCGTAACGCCCGGACGGAGGTGGCGTCTTTCATCTCCGACAGCTCCGCGAGCCGTGGCGCCGACAGCGGAGGTTGCCACCTTCGTCGGGGCCAAGGCGAGCTCTCGGATGGTGACCGAAGGCCGGGGACCTCGCGGAGGTTTGGAGCAGGACCGGCGGAGATCTTCGGCGGGGGCCACAGGCCGGCGAATCGAATCTTTGGGGAGCTAAAGGCGGTCTTTGCGTTGTGAGAATACAGGATGAGCCCGCGTGTCGTGTGTGTTCAAGGGAATATCTTTGGGAATATTGGAGGGCAAACTTGTAATCTTTGGTTCCCGTGCATTTGTAAAACTATAAATAGGGAGGAGTCCTCCCCATACGGGAGGTTGGTGAATTCCATTTATGACCATTACTGCTCTGACTCCTACACTTAACTCTCTCGTCCTAAACGACCTCCCCCAGGGCACCGCCTGGGCGGAGGTTCCCACCCCGTGTTGAGATTCCTAGCTCAACACTCATGACACTATTAGGGCTTCGTACTAGGGAGGAAGGCTGCCGAGGACAAACCACTAGAACTAAGAAAACATTATGTTGTCCTTTCATACCGGATATTGAATATTTTATTCCTTTATGTAGAAGCACTTTTTTTTCATGATTGCACATTTTTAGTAGTAAATTTCACACTTACGTTACCGTAATTATGGTGTGTAACATGTGCAATATATGGTCTTTTATAAATAAAATTTTGTCAATATTTTTAGATCACTTGCATGCAATTGTCCTAGTCCTTTTGGGCATGTTACGTTCATGGGTGTCATTTGTTGTTGGTGCCCCCGATTGCCTAGTGACCACGCTTGATTGGTGTGTCTTAGCTCATGGGAACACCATAGCGGTCATATGCTCAACAACAAGCAAGCTGATGCAATGTCTTTTATGTTATGGTCACTTTTGCATTGACCTATACTTGGGGTATCTTAGTGGCTACATTTAAAATGTTAAATAGATGCATATGCTGCATCATTTATGAGTTGTTAATTATTGGAACCCCTCAAGTGTAGGCATATATTCCGAGGCTTGCCTTGTTGAGTAGTTGACTAGAGATAACAAAGTAGCAAGCTACAATGACTAGAGATAACCTTTTTCAGAATACAGTAGTTGACTAGAGATAACAGTAGTAAGCTACAATTATTGGAACCCCTCAAGTATGTACAGCCTGCAACAGTCATGAGTAGTAACCAGATTGTACTGTGGTAGCTATCAGCTCAGACAATTGAGTAAGTTGGATGGCATTATCATCACTTCCAAGACCAATCTGCATTAAAGAATCGGGTTCTTCCATTTCATCAACTCCTTGGTGTGGACCTGAAAAAAAAGAGAATTTGTGAAATCTATTGTCTTGTTTGTCGCAGTTGTCATGTCCCTTGTAATAAAAAAAAAAAAAAACTTTGTCAAATCTGTCTACTTGTTTGTCTCAGCTGTCTTGTCCCTTGTAATATATAAATTTTGTTTGAAACAAGATCTCATAGTCCAAAAACAGGGACCCTGCGTTACAAGGCAGGACAATACAAAATGACATCGCTTGATTGCCTATATAAACCTTGCGCTGAAGGCGCCTTTTGAAAGTAACACTTTCGCTTCGAGGCCGAGTGGGCCGTTAGGCCCTCGAGGCCGAGGCGTCAAGTCATCACAGGGACCTTCGAATTGTGTTTCGATTGTCCCTTGTCTTGTACTTTGTATTGTATTTTTTTGTTGATTGTGTTGTTATGTCCCTTGTCATGCCCCTTGTATTGTGCCTTCTATTTTGCCTTGTATTTTATCGGTTGTTAAACAGTCTGTTGAACTGTGCTTTGGGGACCCGTGAACTTGAGTGGAGTAAGTGCAGGTTGACCTTCATTCTGGTTCTGTAAATTGTTTCAGCTTGGCACTGCTCCGTATCATTAGTGCTTCCTTTTGTACTGCTTGACTTGTTTCTATGTCGCATCTACAAGTGGCCTTGTGACTGCAGTATCAATTAAGGTGATTTCAAGACTACTTTGAGAGATTTGAATGTCTAAAGCACATTTTTTGACTTCTCAGTTTGTTCCATGGATTGTCCCTTGTATTGTATTGTGCCTTGTATTGTCCCTTGTCCTTGTCTTTATCTTGTCTCTTGTTTGCTATGTTAAAATTGTTAAAATCTTTATCTTGTTCTTTGTGCTAGGTCACGACCCTCTTATTTGTGCTAGGACATGCCGGACATGGATGGCTTTAAGTTTGTGGAGCTTATGGGTCTTGAAATGGAACACCACGACATTAGTAAGTACAAAATGCTCTATTTTAGTTGTGGCCAACTCACTTTGTTTCCTTTGTTAGTTGTGATTTATGCTTGTCTACACCAAGTATTTGTCTGTGTTGGGTGCTTTTGATCTGCAGCTTGGCTGCGCTCTGCTGCTGCATGCTCCGTATAACGTGAATAGACTGCATCTATTTCCTCTCGTTACGTGTGTGGTTGTCTCTAAATGTCAGTGCTAGCGATGCTTTGATTTACCTATTTGTTTTTGACAGATTAAGTTCTAGCAATCATTCTAGTTGAGCCTTCTTTCGCTTGTTGGCATGATCTTGTCATGCTTTTAAGGAACACACTATGGTTTGTCTGCATATCAAAGTTAAGGTCTTCCTTGTGTTGCTCTTCCCTCCATCTCTGTTGATTGTCTAGTACCATTTATTTCCTTTACGCCTTTTCAGATATTCGTATTCCTCAAAGCGTCAAGCCTTTCAAATATTCAGTTTGTTTCAAATGATCTGTAGTTTGTTTTAGTTTATACTAGTAGTACCAGCCAGTATCTAGTCGGCAGTACTGTAATGCAATCTCTAGCATTGCAATTTGTAGTTTGTTCTATAGCTCCAGTGAGTTTCCGTGCAGCAGCTGTAGGGACTTTATAAGAAGCATTTGTTGCTTACTTGATTCAGCTGCAGCCCCATCATTCTTGTGATATTTGCTTCCGATTGTCTCAGGCTTTGTGAACTGCATTTGGAGATCTAGAGGCAAATGGTTTGTCAAGCGGCAATGCAAACATCCTCAGCCTCAAATCTAAGGGTACTATAACTTATCTTGTTCCTAGAAACTACTTAAAGGACTTGTCAGAGTGACTTTTTTGGAGAAGTTCCATGTCGGTTAACATCTACCATTTTGCATTATCGCTAAAAAATATATATGTGTTTGCCATCTATAGATATGTGTTGACCTGTTCAACCTTCTTGCTTGCGGGTCTGACATTATGTGATGTTGGTGCAGATCTATAGCTGGAGTGGCTATAGGTAGCTGGAGTGTCTAACATTATGTGCGATATTTTTGACCTGTAATTTTGTGTAGTTTCCTGGTCTCTCAAACTCTAATATTTCAGGAATTACTATCAGGTGTGGGACGATGAGGTCATAAGAGGTGGCAGGCAAGAAGGGAGTTTAATACCGGTTAACAAATCCATGCATTATTGCGGCAATGATTCTTTTGATCAGGCAAGTATTAGTACGTATACTACACCATGCATAAGGCATTATACACATTCATTTACTTACACATTCATTTACGATTATTAGTACGTATACTCAGCATGCATTAAGTGCATCATGCACTTATTATTACCTCTAGCAGACATACTTGTGTTCTTAATTTTCCTGTAATACTACTTAAGTGGATGGGAGATCACTGTCTATATTCTAAATTGTAGGATATAGGAGTCACATGCAATAGGATATGACTGTAATAGCAGTCACATGGTACAGATTACAACTTAAGTGTATGATTTGATTGCAAATTATAATACTCTAAATTACAAGTATAGTTAACTGCAATTTTAGTGATGAGTATCTGAAATTTTAATTCTTACTGATCCTAGATTGCATAACAAGAAGGAACGGTGGGCATGTGTAGATGGCCTGGACAGAAGGAGATGACAGATCGGGGGACAACAGAGCACAAACAAGGACAGAAGCAAGGATGTGGCAGATCTGTAATTTTTTATTGTTTCGATGGCTGCATCGTGGCCCAAATGAACACATAGTTGTGGATAACGGGTTTTGATGTTGAACCTTTACTGTAACTCGGGCAGAGCTGCACAACCATATCGTTTAACGGGTTTCGGATTGAACCGCTTCTTAGGGCGGCCTGTTTGTTTTCTCGTGTTGAACATACAGTTTGTACAAGGATAGATCGCAGCCTTTGGATGTTAATCTAAGGTTCCAGCTGGTTGCAAAAAATGTTGGGTACTTTTCTTGTGAAAGAGATATAGCAACTCCCATAGCATAATAACAAATATAGATATAGATAGATGTAGAAGTATATATAACAATCCGGGAGCTCCTTACCAAGGGAGAGGAAGTCCATGCTACTACGCCGTCTTGTTTTCCCGATAACCACACCTGGGTCTCTCGACGTCTTCTCCGGCGCCATCACTGCCATCTTGAGAAGGTTGGATTTGCCTCATCGGATTCCAATTTGTGACTTTTTCCTTTTTGCCGCCTCAAAGGGCGATCACGAAAGCAGACACTTACGCGGTTCGCCACGCCGCCGCCTCTTCGATTATTTCAGCTTCGTCCGCCGTCGTCTTCTTAGATGCCTCGCCATATGCGGACAATGACGATGGTGTCGACGTGCAGTCCGGTCGCGGAGGAAGGCAAGCACGCGTGTTTGAGATCGTCGCCGGCAGTTACCGGGGGATGGGCCACGACGCCTTCATTAGGTCCGGCACTTTCTCCGTCGGTGGCCACGGGTGGAACATTCTCTTCCACCCCGATGGCTACCGCTCGGCCCGCAACGAGGGTACAGATTTCATCTCAGTCTATCTTGAACTCTTGGACAAGCACGCCAAGGTGCGGGCATCCCGCGACCTCAACCTGGTGGTCCAGAACACCGGACTCTTGACATTGGTGCATAAGACAAGGCCCAGGATATTCCAACATGGAGAAACCAGTGCGTTTGCCCGACATACAAATGTGTTCATGAAGGTGAGCGAGCTCGAGGCGTCAGGGTACCTTCAGAACGATCACCTCACGATCGAATGTGTTGTTACGGTCATGATGGAACCACAGGTAGCTACGACAGAATTCCTGAACAAAATCGACCTCCCGCCACCCAACATCATAGAGAGCCTAGATCAGCAGCTTGTTGGAATCTGAGGAGGGTGTAGATCTCAGATTCAGTGTTGGAGGTGAGACTATTGCAGCACACAGGCTCGTGCTTGCTATGCGGTCACCGGTTTTCAAAGAAGAGCTCTATGGAACGATGATGGAGGGGAGGTCACAGCATGTTACAATCCAAGACATGCAGCCTGCCGTGTTTAGGGCCCTGCTGCATTTTATCTATACTGATTCTTTTCCTGACATGGTTGATAACGAGGGAGATGCTGGCATTGAAATGATCCGCCATTTAATCGTAGCTGCAGACAGGTATGCTATGGATGGGCTCAAGTTGATATGTCAAAGCATCCTTTTGGGAAACTTAATGTCAAGACCGTGGCAACAACATTGGCTTTGGCGTATCAATATAACTGTCACAGGCTTAAGGATGCTTGCCATGAGTTCCTCATCGGATCAAATGTGATGGATACGGTGATAACAACACCAGGTTATGAGAATCTCAAGAGAACCTGCCCTTCTGCGCTAGCAGATGCATTTGAGAAGGCGATGAAACGGCGTAAAACATAAAAAGCTCATCCAAGATTTATGCCGGTACTTATTAAATCATACAACAGCTTGTCAGCATCTGCTAGAGTTTCAGCGCAGCTCATGATAATTTGAACACAGGGATGAGGCTCCAAGTTTTTTTACATATGAAGGACATAAAAGCTTTATTTACGCGCAGATTTTATTAGACGATAATAGTTATTTTGTTCCAATCGGATTTAGAAGTATCAAGTATCAATTATCAAGCTATATATTGTTCGTTGGCTACATATTTCGGATTCTGTCTGTGCACTTCAAAAAATACATGCATACGTTATTATGATTATAAATAAGGCTATGATACATCAATTGCTATGATAGACACATTATTGATTTCAAACTAGCTTTATTAAGCATTAGACCTGCATACTCGTGTGTGGTGGATCATCATCAGACATAAGAAATAGCTTTAGACAAGTCACTGTTTTTTTTTTCCATTTATATTCGCTGATAGTAGCTATCTATAAATTATTATGTCCACAATCTGGGAGGCTCATGTGGTTTAAGTAAAAAATGCTCTGGAACTTTGTTTTAAGTAACAAATAAACATAATTGAATTGTAAGAAAATGTGATTCGTTCTGATTTTGGCGGTTCTGTTAATAACCAAAATATCAGTCATAAACAGTGTCATCAGCATGTTGCCTATGTGAGATTCCCTTGTCAATTAGTATCAGTTACTAAATCTAACACCCCCTCAATCTAGTTTTTCTCCACAGGTCTGTCCATCATTACACTTAGGGCATTAGCAATTATGTTGAAATCATTACACTTAGATGAGAAGTTAATTAACTAAATGTTGGATGTTGTTGAATAGATAGTTATCATGATAAACATGGTTCTAAATGGTATGAAATTGATGGTTTCAATTTTGAAACTTGAATTATATAACAATGGTCTATCTTTTTATGATGGCTATAGCTTGTGTAATAGCGATATAGTGAACATTACATTTACATATTTTTTTTTTAGATAATGGATAACAAAATCCGGCCTCTACATCCAGGGATGTACACAACCAATTATTACAAAAGTTCTAAGAACAAAAATAACCGCAATGTCTTTAAACATAGACATAGGAGTTATAACAAACGGAAAAGATGTTTCCACCCTCTATTTGAAATTTCTAGGGCAACCATCTCTAATTACATTTACATCTCAACTTTTCCTTTGCAGAGGAACAGCTACATATATCATGGCAACGTTAACATCACATCAGCACTAATAAAAGATAAAATAGATCAAGCAATAATCTTGTCGAACATAACATTAATATATTATAATCCAACTCATTACAAAATGTCTCAAGTTAAGTAGGATAGGAGGTTCATGAGCATGTGCTGCTACATATATAGAATTCATCTATTCTATACTATAAAAGAGTGCAGAAATTGAAAACCATTGTCACCTAAAAAACTTCTTACCCTCCTTACCTAACACCCTTAGATCTCATTCTGATCTGTGGACCCATCACAAACTGGTGTCAGGAACATATGGAACACCCCGTTCCGATCACTTCCACGCGAGGAAAGCCACGGTCTTTTTTCACGCGCGCGGCGTCTACCCTCCCCGCGTACACACCACCGGCAAATCCTCGGTGTGCTCGCAAACCGTCGCGACGCTCCCCGTCTTGCTGCCTTCGGTTGTTTGGAGTCGTCCGCAGTCACGTCGCCCCCTTCGCTCGATCTCCGACGCAACACCCCTGACGCGGGCCGACGATCGCAGGGCGCTACCTATCACGGTCCCTCCGGGCGACGCGGCCAAAGCAGACACCGACGCCAGAATTCGGCACCTTTGGCGCGCCGGCGGAGGCCATGCTAAGTCGCGGCCCAAGCAGCCACCGCGCTAGGCCAGGTCGCGGCGCAGTACCACGAACGCCGGTCCATCGGGATCTATACCGGTCCCGGCCGCGACTTGATCACGGTCTCCCGGCGATGCGCGTACCAGCAGCCACCGAAGCCTGAATTAAGTCGCGCGGCTACCCTTGGCGCGCCGGTGCTAGGCCATGTCGCGGCGGCGCAGCAGCAGCGTATCCCGTCGCGGTGAAGAAAGTTGAGGAAGAGGAGGATCTGCACCTGCACACTGGTGCGTGCCTGCCGCATGGTTTCCTGCAATCTCGTACTAATCCATGCATAAACCAATTCGTATACTAATCCATCCAGCAGCGTATCTCATCGAGGTCTTGACTCGCCTCCTCGCGCAGAACGCCACTCGCCAGGCGATCGGCGCTAAGCATCCCCGATCCCCCAGCGCGACTCGCCAGCGTACAGCCACCGGTGTTGTAGAGTGCAGTGCTCCATCCAGCCACGTACAGCCACAGGCAGCCGGCACTGCACTTGGTGGAGGCTTGCTGCTAGGCGACCGGAAGACAGGAGTACGTCGCGGTTCTTCTCTCCCTCGCAGGGTTCCCAGGTTCTTGCGCCGGCAGCCCACGCTGCCTCTTGAACCCTAACGGCGGCGAGAGACGCGAATTGATCTATGGCGAAGGGTTGCAGCGAGGGTGACAGGAAGACAGGAACGACCGGCGCAACTCATCTCTTCCTCATCGACTGAACCAGAAGACAGGAACCATTCCGCACCGTCACGACTGGAATTGGGATTTTAGTTTTTTACTTTCTAATCTGAATTTCTATTGACACGGTGATGTTTGATCGTTAAATTTCCTTGCAGTTTTGGTTGAGAGTTCCCCGCCGACGATTGCACCTCTCAATCAGTTCGTTGTGGCTGGGCGTCCCTTACTTGGGAGGCGCGTGGCTTTGTATCCACTAGACGCCGGTACCAGCACCTTGAACGTGAACGTGGACGCTAGGGCCGCATTGCTTGTACAGGGCAGAGCTCCAACCAGCGACGTTCAGCCGCCGGCAGCCACCACTGCACACGTCGACGCGCAAAACAACCATGAGCGGCCAACAGCCATCTCGCTGCATACAACACAGACAAAGGCAGACATACCGCTTGCTCATGACGTATACAACAAAGGCACATCGCAGAGGGCAAAGCTCCATCTGGCGACCTACAGCGGCTGGCGGCCACCAGTGTGCACAACGCATGTGGACACGCGTCTTCTATTGAGGTATGCCTGTTCCTTTGAATTAATGTGAATGAAAAGTTTGCAAGTGCTGCTCATAATTTAGAAGATCCGCAGAAGGGTAAGCATTGCCGTGTGCGGTCCCAAACTGTGTGGGGATGTATCCAAGGTGAGAATCGTGATTGTCGGATTTGGTTGGTTCTTGGGCTGCTGGTTTTGTTGGTTTGTCCTTGAATTGCTTACATGTCTCGCGGCTTCATTATGAGTAGAACTAAAATTACCTTGAGTAGAATTTTTTAAAATAAATATACATAGAGGGTCACCTATGGACTCGAAAATAATATATCTTATTATAGAGGAACACAAACAACCGACGGTTCTATACTTCCATAAGCTGAATATTTTACATTAGTGTATATGCAATTTTAGGGTGTATAGGGCATTCATTCATTGAGTAGAATTTATAATCAATGAATATAGATTCTAAATAGTATGGTCTTAAATAGTACAAAGCCTCAGAAGATGGTATATTTTACCGCAGAGGAACAGAACCAATGAATCGTTCTACACATAGGATCCATATTTTGTATGGTGTATCTGCAATTTTAGGAAGTGTTTATGGACTATGTTTTTTTAGGGCAGTATCTGAAAAAGTAATAAGAAAGAAACTTTGATGTAACTCCAAGCTAGATTCTTTACGGTTTATACTCTCTATTCAAATTGGGTAGTTTTGTAAACAGAAAATTGTGTTCTTGTTCATAGAATTCATTATGGTTTATACTGCAATTACATTATTATTTTTTACAAGAGCAACACCACAACTGAACACATTACATGCATCTACACTTTACCTTGTGTCAATTTTGACTACTCATCAATTTAATTTAATATCCATGGAACCTTTACTTTTTTAGGACACATGCTATTTAAAATCTTCCGTGTATGAATAAGAACTGACAAAGTGCTGCAGATCAGGAGGGGCAGTGCTGCTACGCTGCGCCAAGATTGGTGCAAGGTTGGCCTCTTATGCTACCATAGAGTCAAATAAAACAGAGAAACTTTTGTATCCTTACCATATCTCATTTTATTGTAATATAATGCTGTCTAAAAAAAAATGTAATGTAGATATATTTGGTTGTTTACTATCTTTTGTAGAATCTAGAAATTCTGTAAAATGACACTAAGAAACTAGAAGGATGGTTCAAAGGTTTTGCAAGTGATAGATATTTTACGACTTTTACACTGTAGTGATATGATCTGCTTGATGAAGTAGAGCATTCCTTGACAACTTTTAAATGTTACTGGAATTACCACAAAATTGATTCTCTTCCAAATGATAACTTGTATTACAAGATTGCTATCCATGTGGGCATAGTTTCTATTTTTTGGACATTATTATTACCAGCAGGTGATGAGGTGAGCTGTGCGATGTCAGCCTTACATTACCTTTGTTATCTAAACATGCTGCTATTTTTAGGAAAAAAACAAGGGTCGTGGACTCTATGTAGAGGTAAGCAACTAAGTCGTGTCTCACTGGCAAACAAGAAAGATGTAGCTAATCTAGCCAAATATGGTAAGCTTTACTGAAAAATATCAATAATGCATTGGATTCAAATTCTCTTGAGCTTTACGTACGTTACCTTGTTATCTCATTTATTTATTAACATGGGTTGTGGCCTTACATATATCAAGCTAAGATGCGTCTTACTGGCATGCATTCCTTGGTTAGGATTATATATATGCTGAAGTTTTAAAAAGGTCTCAAGGGTGATATAACTGGCTATGTAGAGTATCGTTTTGGTGGTGGATGTTGTGATGCCTTGAATTATTGTGCATATTGTTAGGGTGATTGTGACATTTTAAAGATTTTTTTGTCAATAGTTGTTGTCCTCAGTTCAGTGTTGGTAAGATGTTTTCAAGAAAAGCTAGGAGGAACCAGTGATTTGATTTACTAAATGAATCAATAGAACAAGGGCAGTGGCTAAGAAAAGAAGCAACTTGATTCCAACGCCCAGCCTAGACATTGCTATTTATTTTTCAATATTGTCAAACAAAACATAGGAAAGATTGAATTGTCTGCAATTCTACCTCCTCAACTGGATAATATCTCTGACGGCATGTATTGCCCTCACTATGTTATGTAGTTAACAGTAGAGTTTTTTTTTGCGAGACAGTTAAAGGTAGAGTTTTTAATGACTCAGTTCTGTAGTTGTCCTTTCAGATTAGCTGATAGATGGAATTAGACTGTGTAGGAAAACATAACTCAGTTGGTCATTCACCATTAGTATAGCATTATTAAGTTAAACTCTAGATTGTGCTGATCTTGAAATATTTGAAAGGTTTATGCCTAGAGCAAAAACATGATGGACTTTACTACACGCATGATGTTTATGATTTTTCATAGACACGTGCGTGTCGCACGTGCATTGCCACTAGTAATAATAAATCGTTAAAATAAAATTATGCAGTAGTGGAACTTGGAATATAAATTCAGAGATAACAATGCCTTTTGCCAATCCAAACAGAAGGCCCCCATCAAGGTATTCAGGGAGCGACCTTGGCGAAGTGGTCCATGAGGAACTTCTTGCAGGCCTCCCTGAGCTTAAAGCAGCCATGTTTGTCTGCAAGGTCCAGTGTAGTGATGGCTGTACGCGCATCGTTTATGTAGCTGCACAGCATGTCGCCGCAGATCAACTTGAGCCTCTCCATGGCATACCGATCTGCCGCCACAAGCAGACCCTGGGCCATCACGACCTTGTCCTCCTCGTGCACCTCAAGAAGAGCGTCGGTGTAGATGAAATGGAGCAAAGCCTTGAACACTCTCGGCTCTATGTCGTTGATCTGCACACGAGTGACAGTAGTAGTACTGCTGCCCTTCCCTTCTTGTCCAAAGAACTCGGCCATGAAGGCGGTGGACCGGGTGGCGAGCACGCTCTTGTGCGCCGAGAATAGGTCGCCGTTGACATCAAATGTCACATCGGTTCCCACCTGGCTTGCTAGGAGGTCGCCCATGTGCCTGTGGAGTTCCGGCGACCGGATTGGAGTGATGTCCATGGTGACAGTGACATCGCACTTGACGTGGAAGCTGTCTTGGAGTGGTGAGAGTTCCGGCAACATTTTAAATGGGAAATAACAGCGGCAATAATCATATCCGCTTGTGAAGGCATAGCAAGATTGCATCGACGATATTACCTCCCTGGCAAGGGTGAGCAGGGTGAACTCGAATCGTACCTTCACTTTTTTTCCAAAACAATTATCCAGGAAGATGGGTAAGCAGTCGGTGTCCTCAACTTTTTCACCACCTGGGTACAGCTTCAGGCGCCAGCGGTGCCCTCCGACATAAAAGTATTCGCTATCGATGCTGTCCACGGGGCGGAACACCTTCATGGCTTGTGAGTACCCTTCGATTGTCAGGACATGCGACCCGGCCACGTTCTTAGTGGACATGGTTGGCACGGTGCTAGCGCCGGCGGCCGATGTCGCCGAGGCAGCCACGTGGGTAGATGGGCCTGGTAGTCCTCTACTTGTATCGTACAGAATAGACATGGATGCAGTACATAAATACAAGAGATTAGTTTGGCGTGATCAGTCAGAACCATGAATAAAAACTTCGCAATTGAAAAGCGAGGATTGATCGTGCAGCTAGTATATGCATAGTATGCACCTGTGCAACGTGACGACGTCCCCGCCAACCTGGAACGTCAGATCCCCTGGCATTCCGCTAGCAAGAAGGTCACTGAGAGGTCGATGCAGGTCCGGCGGTGGCACAGCAGGAAACTCCCTGACAATACGGACAAAACATACGAGCTGGAGACAGTCGTCCTTGAGGAACGACTCCAGCTTTTCCCTGGGATCGTCAAAACCCAATCGCCATGACGTCTGGGCGTTGTAGGTGTGCTTGCAGCTGCCCACACAATAATCTTCATCTTCATCTTCATCCACCACCAGGGCGTAGAAGTCGCATTCTGCCTCGACTTGTTCCTTAGGAGCGGAGAGGCACAGGAAGAGGGATACACAACCAGCGCTCTCCTCTTCGTCACCGTAAGGATAGCACTCCATGTACCATTCATGCCCTCCGACGTTGAATGTACTGGATTTGATGCTCTTGCCGACGCCAAGATCCTTGGTTCCGGAGAAACCCTCGATTTTCATCACGTGACACCCAACAACGTTCTCGCCGATGGCGTTCGCGGTGGTGCCAGACGACGCAGCTTGTGAGGTGGCCATAGCCTCCGGGCTTGTGTGCTCTAGAGAACAGCAGCAATGGCAAGGATGGATCTAGTGGATGCAACGAGGTGTGCTAGTTTGCTGGTGACTGCCAGTTGTATATATGGAGTCCAAGGCGTGGTTTGACTGGCGTCTGGCACAGATCGGAGCCGAGGAGACGCGTTTGACTGGCGTGCACCGTGCATGAAATTTAATTCCATGTACTGTACAGTGGTGTGCTTGGGAAGAAGAGACGACACACTCTGTTGTTGAGTGTGGTGTGTGGATACGTTCCTTGGGAAGACGAGACGATTAGTAGTTCCGTTCATATGCTACGACCATACAGTACGTACATTGTTGAGTATTGTTGATTTTTTTGAATTCTTAAATAAATAAATTAACCTATAGAAAAAGGAAAAATATGGGTGATGCTGGCGCTCGGACGTCCTCACGGGACAAATTGCATCGGACGGTTCCTTGTACAGGCCCATCTCCATAGGCCCATCTCCCTCCCCCGCGGCCTCCCGCCCGCCAGGAAAGCGCTTCGTTCCCGTGCGTAGGCGTGTCGTTCCCCTCCCCGCCCGCACGGCCCTAGCGCAGAACCCAACCCATCCGCGTCGCCCGCGTAAACCAAGGCCGACACTGATTTGTCCTTGTTGTTGGCTGTAGCTACGCTAGGGTTAATTGTGGCTGGCCAACGCAAGCCACCATGGTCCGGGGGTAGGTAGAGGCATAACAACGAAAATTTGTTAATAACAATAAAAAATTATTGCAAACATCAAAAGACTATATAATCCAATATGAAAAAAAACTAGATGTTGCAACATCTCAAAATCCCTTATTGCAACAACTCAAAATCACCAGTTGCAACAACTCAAATCCATCAGTTGCAACACCTCAAATTCACCAGTTGCAACAACTCAAATGCAAAATTGCAACAACTCAAATTCACAAGTTGCAACAACTCAAATTCATAGTTGCAACAACTCAAATCCCGAGTTACAACAACTCAAATCCCGAGTTACAACAACTCAAATCCATAGTTGCAACAACTTCAAATTGACTATTCCAACATCAGACAATCGATAGTTGCAACATCGAATAAACACATATTGAAACATCTTGAAATCTGTTGTTGAACATTCAAAATTGATTGTTGCAACATCTCAAAGTACACTGCAAACGCGAATGGGAGGGGAACTAGGGGAGGCACATGGGTAGGGCCGTCGTCGGGGTGTGCAAACAAGCCTCCTTCATGGTCGTCGTCTCTTGTTGGGTGGAGGAGACCACCAAGCCCGTGGAGACCTTCCCGGGCGGGCCCGTCGTCGGTTCCTTGATCCCCCGGCGGCAAGGCGGCATGGTCCCTGGTGGCATCCATGGCGGTGACGAACGCATGGATCTCGTTGAACTCATGTCGTTGTTGTTGTCATCGTCCATGGCGGCGATGAGCGCGTGGATATCGTCCCCCTCAGCAGCCGAGCAGAGGCCAGTAGGGACCGGAGCAGCACCGCTAGCTCCAGCTTCCGCCGCGAAGCTGCGCGCGGCCATATGACGCTGGGCGCTGGGGAGTTGTCCCTGCCTTTGATATGGATGCCGGGATGAGAAGAGAGAGAGAGGGGAGGAGGAACGGGAGTTGGTGGGTCGTGGGAAGGATAAGGAACGAGGGGATGAGAATAGAGCGCATGTGCGGGAACAGAGCAGCCGAGAATAGAGCGCATGTGAGGGAGCAGAGCAGTCGAGCAGTGCGCATGCAGCACACTACACAGTCCTGTGGGCGGGCCATGATTTGCGGGCGTCCGATTAGATTAGAACGCACTAAGTAGAGCATTACCGAAAAAATATTGCCGAATCTCTCGTAGTCGTAGAGAAGATAGAAGCCATCGCTCGGCCTGGACTGAGGCAAGTGACTCGTTTCTTTTCCATGGAGAGATTCTATCTCTTCCATTTCATGTTAGTTACATACAGTGGGGGAGCCAAGATTAAAATCTACGTATGATGAATATATCATTACTCATTTGTATAAAGAAACTTAATCATAGAATATACATAAATGACATAAATCAACGGATTCAAAAAACCAATTACCAATCAGGCGATGGCGTTGGAGATCAGGCGATCAGCTGTCAGCGTGAGCAGTCGGCGGTTGACCGTCGGCGGCGTCATGCAATGCGAAAGTGCATCCGTCCGTCTCCTGGTCTTTGTTTTCTATTCCTAGTAAATATGCCCGTGCGTTGCTACGGATTATTTTAAACTAAATTAATTCCATAAAGATAACATATTTTTTAATTGTTATAATGTCGATGTTGGAATTGAATATAATCAATTAAAGCTGAAGAGGGTTGAACACACATGTTTTTTCTAAGTTTTTTTTACTAAACAAAAGTACTATTGCAAGGAAATTCTTACCTATAGAACTAATTTTATATCTTTCTAATTTATTTATGCAACTCTAGGACTGTTAAGTATTAATTATTATAAGGTATCATAAGCTTCTTTTGAATTTCTCTTTAATTCCTTTCAAAATTAGCAAATCATAGAAATCAATTTCTTTTCCTTTTCTCACTCCCGCAGCCCATCATCCCTTTCTAATCTAGCCCAAGTCCCTCCTCTTCCATTTTTTTTCAGCCGAAACCATCTTTTGCCATGGCCTAGACCAGCAGCTAAGCGTGCTACGTTAACCATCCATCATTCATAACCATAATGATCAATGTATGTATTAACTAATATAATGCCTATTAGGTTCTATAATAATCTAGGAACAGTTGTAATTTAGACCTGCAGGCCAGCAGTCACAGACTCACAGTCGTACGTGGTCTCTGGAAAGTGGAAACTCGTTGGTGCTAGGATAAAAAAAAAAAAAAAAAGAATCTCCTCATGAATGGACAGACGGCCATTCTCATCCACCCAATAAAAAAATAGAAATCTTATCTCCCCTCTTGAGGGAGAGAGAGCTCGGGGCCTGCTTTCTCATGGTGTTGTCGACGCAGACGATGCCGTGCGCGACGAGCCTGCGGCCGACGCCGCGGCCCCTGGAGAGGACGCAAACGCTGTAGATCAGCAAACACATCTCTCTGAGTCCAATCACCTCGCGGCGCCTCCGTTGTGCCCAACTCCCGCAAGCGATTCCCACTCCCGGCAAGCTCATAGGGAAGTAGTGGCCGAGCCCCTAGTATGGCCAGGTGCGACGACCGCCACACTTTCGCCGGTGGCGACCCCTGCCCCCGTGGGCGGTGGCCAGGTGCAGCCACGCAAGCACCACGGACGCAGTTCCTACCAAGAAGAAGATAACGTTTGCTTCACGAAGAAGATAACGTTTGGCACTTTGGGCCTTTGGTTTTGTTGTTGGGCCACATAAGCCTTGCATGGACAAGCCCCATATAGAAGGCGCAAGGTGTTAACTTCATAAGGCACAAGCCTTATCTATACCTAATATTAAGAAGAGAAAATTTCTGTCAATCTGCCTGCAATTTATGTCCGCCCACGCCAAGACGTTTCGAGTCCCACCTGAAATGATACAGCCATTGCTTGCATAGCTGTCCTTCCCAATCGAATCCATCACAATCTGCGTTGTACTCGGCCACGCGACCGTTGTACTCGGCGACGCGACCATTGTAGCCATGCTGGCGTCTCGAAAGGGTGCGAGTGGGTGGGGGCGCCGGAGTCTTGGAGAGGGTGCCGGAGACTTGCGCGCAGCCGTGGACCTGCGTCGCCGTCGCCCCTTGAGCGGCGCATCACTGGCGCCCATGGCCATCTCGCGAGGCCGTGTCTCGGTGGGGCGCGGTTTCTTGAGGGCGGTGGTGTCGGGCGAACGCAAGACGCGGCAGAGGCGCCGGGCTGGCCTAGCGCGACGGATCGCATGCAGTCGGAGCTTACCAGTCTCTGGGGAGGCCATCGCTTGCTCGGCCATGGCGGAGCTTGCCGGGAGTTGGGCACAACGGAGGCGCCGCGAGGTGATTGGACTCAGAGAGATGTGTTTGCTGATCTACAGCGTTTGCGTCCTCTCCAGGGGCCGCGGCGTCGGCCGCAGGCTCGTCGCGCACGGCATCGTCTGCGTCGACAACACCATGAGAAAGCAGGCCCCGAGCTCTCTCTCCCTCAAGAGGGGAGATAAGATTTCTATTTTTTTTTATTGGGTGGATGAGAATGGCCGTCGGGAATTGCAGGCCTTCTGTGCGGGCACACATCGCTTCGGTGGACCTTGGAAGCAGGTAATTGAGAGAGGCTTCGAGTAGCGCTGGCCGCTAGCTAGTGGGAACTCCAACGGAGCACCTGTAGGCCGCCTGGGGGGTTGACGAATCTGCGAAGAGTCGACCTTCTATAGGATGCAAACTCAATTCTGGATATTACACAAAGGGAAAACAAATGATACAAACATAGCGGTTTCATCGACTATGTGGCCTTGCGTCTCCGCTACAGCTTGCACGAGCCTTTTCCACCATCCGCGAAGAGTGTGTCTAGTGCTTCAATGTTTGATGCACCCAACTTAATGTTGAAGAGACTCTCGTAGGCCTTTTCTCACGCCACATATGGCGTTTGTGGACCCTCGAATGCAGCAGGTACATGGAGAGTGACTCTGAGCCACTTCCTAGCGGGAGTGTGGAATGAGCCTGTGAAGCCTGCTTGGGAGGATGATGAATTAATGAAGAGCCAACCTTCTTCGGCACTTGCTTAGTGAAGGTCTTGAGGTGGTGTGCGGTAGAATTGTTGTTATCGTACACTGGGTGGAAGTACTTTAGCACTTACTGAACAAATTCACATATGTCGTGGTCCTGGCCAGACCAAAGCTTGGTGGACAGCCCACCTCCTCCGCTGTAGGTATGTAAGCTCCTGAGGGAGTGGTCTACCACCAATGATGTTATGACCAGAGTCTAACTCTAACCCTACTCGGGCAGTAGTGGAGCAAAATCCATTTCCATTGGAGCAGGGTGGGAGGAGGTGGCACACATTGTTGAAAGGTTACTGAGGCGGTCACCGTGTTGAGTCGATAACTACAGTCTTCCTCTTTCCGAAAGTCCACAAATGCACACACCCATAGCCTATGATGGGTTCTCGTGATCCATAGAGTGATGGAATGAGGCTCCCCTCCTCCCGAGTGCCTCCCATCCGGCGATTTGGGGAGCCACCGTGCCACTGCCTTAGAAGCCCCTCTCCGGCTCTCTGCCATCCATCGTTGCCACCCTCCGGCTTGCAGCGACAGCGGCCCGCACCGGCACCCACAACCACCACCTCTCTTCCTTGTCCTCTCCCTCACCTCTCTTCCTTGTCCCCTCCCTCACCTCTCCCCACTCCTCAGCGAGCTCTACTGAGCAGGATGGCGAGCTGTACGGCCGGAAGGTGGTGAATCACGGTATTGGTGTTCGTGTTGGCACATCTTGCGGAGGCGAGGCTTGTGAAGGTGGGTCGATCGGCGGACCGGAGGCGAGGCTTGTGAAGGTGGCTCAATCGGCGGACCAGAAGGATGCAGTGTTTTACCGGTTCTATATTGTAGGACAAATATAACATCGAATATTGAAACATCCCATTGATCCATTGCAAGGTGCAGTACATGCACGTTTAGCCTACATGAAGCATTGACAAGGAACTGCAAAATCATACGGCAGTTAATTTGTCTTCTCCAGGTTGAAGGCATCGAGCATGCTCCTAATGAACTTGACCCATGCCTGATTGAGCTTGAGGCTGCCATGCTTGTGGGCAAGCTGCAGTGTATCCACAGCCGTGGCTGCATCAATGTAGCTGCACAGCATGTCGCTGCAGACGATCTTCATGTAAAGTTTGGTTGAACGTGATGGCCTTCTCAGGCTCACGGCTCCATGTTTATATAGGCCAAGAAGAGCCCTTGGCGTGGCATTACAACTTGTACAACAATCCAGGACAAGAGTCCTTACTTACAATACAAGAAAGACAAATAAGGTATCTAACCTATCATATATAGGAGCCGTATATACATTGCCATAAGAAGGATATCCTAACGTAACCAACCATATATGTATATTACATATTCTAACACTCCCCCTCAATCACAACTCTTCAACAAGATTGAGATTGCTTCTGAATGACATCAACTGTCTCACCGGGAGAGGTTTAGTAAAGCCATCGGCAACTTGATCAGCTATACTGATGAATCGAACATCTAGCAACTTGGCAGCAACTTGTTCTCTTACAAAATGATAATCTATCTCAATATGTTTAGTTCGAGCATGAAACACTGGATTGGCTGTGAGATATTTTGCACCAATATTGTCACACCACAAACGTGCTGCTCTAGGATGAGGTATTCCTAATTCATCAAGCAATTTTCGAATCCACATTACCTCTGCAGTAGCGTTTGCTAATTCTTTATACTCTGCTTCTGTGCTCGATCTAGAAACAGTAGCCTGTTTTCTTGAGCGCCATGAGACAAGATTGCTGCCCACAAATACAGCAAAACCTCCAGTTGATCGACGAACGTCTGGGCAACCTGCCCAATCGGCACGGCATCTGCAAAGTGCTAACAAGCATTGAGTCAGATTTCCGGATTTTGAGACCAACTGCCACTGTGCCTTTGATGTATCTCAATATCCTCTTCACAGCTTCCCAATGTTCAGTAGTAGGTGAGTGCAAGAACTGGCATACTTTGTTTACAGAGAACGAAATATCTGGTCTTGTTAAGGTCAAGTACTGTAAAGCACCTACAACACTTCGATACCGAGTGGAATCTATTGTCCCCAAGCTAGTTCCATTAGTGACCGAAAGTTTCAATGTTGGAGATAAAGGAGTACTGACCGGTTTACAAAACTGCATGTTCACTCTTTTCAAGATATCTGATGCATACCGTTCTTGTGTCATTAGCAGCTCACCATTCTTCTTCTGAACTTGGATTCCTAGGAAGTAGCGAAGGTCTCCAAGATCCTTGATTGCAAAGTCCTTGTCAAGATCACGAATAAGAGCATCAACTGCTTCCTGAGATGTGCTTGCAACAATTATATCATCCACATATACAAGCATATAAATAACATGATTTCCCTTTTTATAGAAGAACAATGAAGTGTCTGCCTTAGAGGGAACAAAGCCAATTCTTTGCAATTTCTGACTCCACCGTGCATGCCAAGCACGAGGAGCCTGTTTTAAACCATAAAAAGCCTTATCAAGCTTGCATATATAATTTGGCTTGCTCTTATCTTCATATCCTGGAGGTTGTCTCATAAAGACATCTTCATCAAGGAAACCATGTAAGAAGGCATTCTGCACATCAAGTTGCCTCAGAAACCAATTTCTTGATACAGCAAGTGATAGAATAAGACGTATTGTAGCTGCTTTGACAACAGGACTAAAAGTGTCCTCATAGTCAATACCATATCTCTGTTTAAATCCCTTTGCTACTAAGCGTGCTTTATATCTGTCTATCTTACCATCAGCTTGCCTCTTGATCTTATATACCCACTTACAGTCAATTACATTTCTTCCTTTCTGAGGTGGTACTAGATGCCAAGTTTTATTTTTCTGTAATGCTAGAAATTCAGCATCCATAGCACTCCTCCAATTTTTTTCAGATAATGCAAACTGTAATGTGGGTGACTCATCAACTGTAGCAATATTGCCATACCTGATTGTACCATCGGTGTACAAGTTTGGCTTACGAATGCCCTGTTGTAGACAAGTTACAGGGCGCTGTGGAACCAGATCAGATGGAGGAGGCCCTGGCGACGGCAACACAGAGGTCGCAGGAGATGTAGCACCTGCTGCTGAATCCGGCGTAGAGAATCCGGGCGGCGTAGAAAATCCGGGCGGAGGCGTGATGACTGGTGAAGATACGGCTGCAGGACTGCCGCTGCCTCCTTGTCCCCCACCGGTCATGGGAAGGCGACGCGGAGAGGAGCCACTTGGCAAATGCGTAGAGGCAGTCGGAGATCCTGCATGGCCACTGCCACAGGGAACGTGATCCGAGACGGATCCACCTGCTGAAATCGCAGAAGAAGCAGGCGTATCATCCTCGGGATTGCGGCTCCTTCCAAAAAGGCAATTGTTGCCGTAACATGAAATCAGGGCCGTTTGACCCTGAATCACCACCGTTTGCTGCCAAATTTTCTCCAGAACCTGCATGCTCAACAGAAGGGTTAGTGTGCAGGGAACCATTCCCAAATTGATCAGTAGTATTATCGTCCCCAAAACTGGAAGAAGGATTAAGCAAAGTAGGATCAAGAAGGAGAATTTCGGATCTAAGGCGGGCACCAGCGTTGGGATGAAGTTTGGAGAAAGGATACACTGTTTCATCAAAGATTACATCGCGGGAGATGTAAACCCGTCCTTCGAGACACATCTAGACACTTGTACCCTTTATGCATGTTACTATATCCAAGGAACACACATTGTTTAGAACGGAATTGAAGTTTTCTAGAGTTGTAGGGACGGAGATTAGACCAACATGCACAACCAAAGGTACGAAGATTTTGATAAACGGTGGATGATTATAGAGACGTTGTAGAGGAGATTGGCTAAAGATAACCTTGCTAGGAAGACAATTGATTAAATAAGTGGCAGTAATAAAAGCTTCATCCCAGAACTTTAAAGGCATAGATGCATGAGCTAACAAGGTTAAGCCAACCTCAACAATGTGCCTATGTTTACGTTTAGCAGAGCTGTTTTGTTGATGTGCATGAGGACAACACACATGATGGGAGATGCCTACACCCTGGAAAAAAGGCATTCAACTTTTGATATTCTCCACCCCCAGTCCATTTGGACAGCTAGGATTTTTCTATCAAACAAATCATGAAATTTTTGAAAAACTTCAGATTTATGACGTAAAAGATGCAAGATTTTTTGTTAGCTTGGGGAACATAGAGAACATTGTTTAAAATGAGATCACGTTCAGGGTACGAACAACACTATGACCAATTTGGTGATTCTCATACCTACATTGGGCGGTGTGGACTGTCGTTGCCGGTGTACTTGTCGCGGGCGGTGAGCTTCTCAATTCTCGGTGATATGATCGGTAGCACCGGTATCGGTGTACCAATTCGTATCTATCGCGGTAGTTGGTCGTGGTAGATGATGCCCGGCGCGGCTCCATGGCACCGATGAGCGAGGCATCAAAACGCTTATAGCGGCGAATGACGGTATGCCCTTCTTTGCCCACGAGTTGGCAAATCTCTCCATTATTACGGTGGCCACCATTGCCACCGTTGTTTCACGACCACGGCCCGGCCCACGATCACGACCGCGACCTCCCCACGGTAAAGCCACCACGTCCTCCACGGGAGGGCGAGTTCCTGAGATGAACCCGATCCACCTTGCACCGGATCCATCCTTTGCTCCCAGCTAACCGCTGGGGTGTAGAGTTCACCAAGAGTAAGAGGTCCGACACATGGACGCCATCGCCCGAAACGACGGGATCAAAGGAACTATCGAGACCTGCTAGAATGTATGAGGCCACCTCCTCATCTTCTAGCTTCTTGCCGAATGTGACCATGTCATCGGCGAGGGATTTCATCTTCTTTGAAGAAATCCGCAATGGTGGAGGAGCCCTTTCCGCGCGGTAGCCATGGCCATGCGTGTATTGATGACGCGGCCCACGAGATTGTGAGGCCGTCGTATCGTTGATCGTCTTCAGATCTCGGCGGCGATACTGCAAGATGAAACTTGCACTTGGACATCCCGGACACGGACGAGATCAAATAGTTGAAGATCTGCTAGTCCTTTGCAACCCCCACTCGGCGTCACGCCGGGTTTGGAGTGGGTGGATCGTTCGCTTTGTGGTGCATTTGGATCTCCTTCTACGGCATCGCCCGCGTAGATGCGTCGAGGAGATCGCCATCACGCACACCTCGATGGCCGAGAGAACTTGAGCTTTCGAGAGGGAAATTGTTCTTGGAGAGCTTTCGGTGACCGGACATCCGATCAGATAGTACGATGCAGGATGCGCGGAGGAATTCGAAGTAGAACCCATCGAAGATTTTGGAGGCTAACCTAGCTCTGATTACCATGTAAAATTTGGTTGAACGTGATGGCCTTCTCAGGCTCACGGCTCCATGTTTATATAGGCCAAGAAGAGCCCTTGGCGTGGCATTACAACTTGTACAACAATCCAGGACAAGAGTCCTTACTTACAATACAAGAAAGACAAATAAGGTATCTAACCTATCATATCTAGGAGCCGTATATACATTGCCATAAGAAGGATATCCTAACGTAACCAACCATATATGTATACTAGTCCACCAACCCGTGCTCTCGCATGGGCCATAATTTAGAAGATGTAAGTATTGGATACTATTTACTACATATGCCTAATAATTAATTAATTTTATTAAATTGTATGTTTTCTCTAAATTTATCTTTTTACGTAATAGATATTCTATACTCCAACCTTCATTCACAAAAAAATGCAATTTTTAGATTTTGAGGAGTCAAACACTTTGAACTCCGACTAAATTTTATAAAACAGATTTTTACAAAATAATTATCATTAGTTTGACTATTAAATATATTGTCATAACACATTTATTTGAAAACATAAGATAATACGATTTACTGTAATTTTGTCAAACTTGAGCTCAATTGGCCAACACACACCAATAATTGCATTCTTTTGTGGATGGAGGGACTATATATATATCGTTCTTTTAAATGTATTAACTACTAATTTATCAAGGGATTATTCTATATATATTTCATATAGTTACATTTTTTCCTTTGCATGGAACCTCTATATATTTTTAATGTGAAATTAGTATGAAACCTCAATATTAATTAGTGTGACTATTGTGGTATCAAGTATCTTATGAAGTCATGAGTCTAGTTTTTTTCAAAATTTGTAACTGCTACAGGTTTTTCCCTTCTCAAGTTAATAAGTTGAAACTCATGTGCTTATTATATCCTACATTAAATCCCTTCTTTCTTTTTTTAAAAATATTGTACAATATTATAATAAGATAATTCATCATGTGGGACGTGTACCATGTCGTTGAAGATCAGTGATAGATATTGAAGTGAGATCTCACATGGGGTGTACCAATGCTGACCCCAAAAAATTTAAATACTTACGTCCTACAATGATCGACTTTTTACTCTAAAGTATTTTTAAAGTGTAAAATTAATGAAATTTGCATTCAATAAACTATATATGCAGTTATACTTATACTACTAAATGGATGTGTCAAACATTTTAGTTAAAAATAAACAAACATATTTAAAGTGAAAACCTATAAAAATATAATTCATGGTTACTAATATGATTTTTTTCAGTAATTTTAATATAATTTGTGTGATTTGTATACAAACTGTAAAGGAAATATATTTTTATGTGATCAAACATAGTTTCTATATTTTGCTCATACATGCTCGCAAGATAGTATGTTTACTTTAGTTAGATCTTACTATATTATAATATTGATACATATGAGGGCATTGAAGATTTTGATAACTTAGATGTAGATTTGAGGTTGTATTTGATTTTATAATAATGAGATGAAATTTTAGCTATGTAAATTATCAATCATAATATTAGGGCATGGTGAATAAGATGCTAGTTTAGGCCTACTTTAGATCATGTTTCTTAATAGCTTAACTTGGTAATATAAATATAGAGTCATGGGTTAATTTATATTGTTTCACACAACTATTTAGAAAATAGAATTGATTCAATAGTTATTATTAATTCTAATTTGGTTATATTGAATTCATGATAATATGTTTTTTAATTTTTTGTGAAAATTTCTAGGATCCATCTTTTGTTTTCCTATTGCATTTGTGAGGGTTAACTTGCAGGCTAGATTGGGTTCTTCTAGTTAGAGTTTCAAGTATTAATTATTTTTTGGTAGCATGATATATTGCGAACATCTAGTTAGAATTTTTGGTATTTATTATTTTTTCTAACGTGGTATGTATTCAATTGAAACCTATTCTTAAGATATATAAACTCTTGTTGCGTCGCTTTCCGCGACTTCATAGGTCTATAGTTTAGCTTTAATCAAGTTGTTGCAACCTTTTTTCACATGTTAAGTAGAAATTCTAGATTTTTTTTTATTGTATCACTGTTTTTATTAAAAAGAGTCTGACCTAGTAGTATTGTTCTCCATATGTTAATTGAATAGTTATATCAGATGATTGTTTGTGTGTGCAAAAAATTTTCTCAGTCCTTATCGATACATACTTCTATTATATACCTAAATATCATGCATATCTTTGTGTATAATGAAAACTATGTAAAAAAATATTAGACTAACAATTTGGAATGAATGCAGAATATAGCTCGAGGTTAAATGTTTGTCACAGACACTTTTGTCATCATGACTCAGACACTTACCAGGATTATGATCATTTAATTTATGGTTGTAGAAATTTGCAATTTAAAATTAAATATTTGATATATATTGTTGGTTATTTTTTTATTAATGATTGAGGTAGACATAAATATCAAAACAATACATTATATTATCTTTCACAATGATAGGTTTGGATAGGTTGAATGCAAAGGACGGTTACTTTAATTTATCTTTCATAACGATAGCTAGGGTATTTTAATAGAGATAGAGGATTATTTTAACTTATCTTTCATAATGACAAAGCTGGTTTAATTTAGATGCAGTTATAGAGGTTTGGATACAAAATTTGGATATTATTTTTAATTATTTTTGTCACATGATAGCCATGGATAATTAATACATAAATGTAGTGGTTATTTAAATGTTTCATTATGGCAATGGCAGGTAACTTAGATAAAAAATTATCAGTCATTTAATATATTTTTATAAGGGCAAAGCTATTTTCTATAAATGATCCAATGGCTGCTGGAAGGTATGATGATAAGTGTTTACTTTAAAGCATCCTTTTGGATTTCTAATCTAATTAGTAGTGGTAAGAAGGAGCACATGGCATGTCCATATTATTTTTATAATTTTAAGGTACTACTTTATAGCTAGTAGTGGACACACTTATAGCGCACACACAGTGATTACAACACACATCTAAAAATATTATGAGTGATGAATTTATCTTTGTTACCAGTAGATGAACCGGCCAGACACTTTTTGTACACAAACCATATTCCATCGTTATAGATACATGACTATAGCTAAACATAATGTATATTTAGGTGTACAGAAAAACTTTATAAAAATAAAGATAGGACTTACAATCTGGACCGAAAGGAGTATGTAGCTGAAGGTTAAATTTTTGTCAAAGAGACTTCTTGCATCATGACCTCGAACTCTGACCAGGATGCATGGTGTAGGATTCTGCAATGGAGTGGCAAAATTGTCATTAACCTTTTAGTCATAGTGGTGAGTTCCATCCATCATTGGCCAGTACTCCCTCCGTCCCTAAATGTTTGTCTCTAGAAAACCATGCTTTCCTCACAAACACGTTTCCGGGCAACACACATAAAGGGGACGGAGGGAGTACTTATGTTGGAAACATAACTCCTCTATGCGGGTTGCTTGCCATCATGCAGAATCGGTGCTCTCTGCCTCTTGTCCTGAGAAGCAGATGTAGCAACCTTGCCTCTCCCACGCTGCATACGTCAAAATATTTTTTTTAGAAGAAATCGGTATGAATTTTGGAAGACATGTATAAATCCTTCATTGCAGTAGTATATGATTTGGAAAGAGGGAGTACCTGTAGATCAGTGGTGACATGCCATCGGTTTATATATATACCAATAACATAGATATAGACCATGCCGTCCGTGAAGTTGCAAGCTATATCTACATCCAGGAGACATTAATAATCTGGCTTGCGATCTCTTCTTGATCTTGGTCGCTCGTCCAGGTTGACGCATGTATGAAATATCTTTCTCGGCACCATACCAATTGGCTGCTTCTCCCTCATGAGGCCCCTCCAATCCTGCTGCATTCTCAACACCTGCAAGGCAAACTCCAGCAGGACTAATGCATTCACAAGATTTGCTGCGTGCCGTCGTGCACGACATCCACATTAGGGCTTGGGCGGCAACGAAGGCCGTGTGCATTGACGAAGGAAGGCAGCGCATGCCTAGGGTTGGCTGGTAGGTTAGCGATTGCTTGCCCATGTTGCCGTTGGTAGGAATTGGAACACCGATCGATCGCCGTCGGGAGGGACCTGAGAAGAAGGCTTGATCATGCGCAAGATTAATTAGATGGGATTTGTCCAGAACACCCATAAACATCCAGATTTCAATATCTAGTTTTTCTTTAGGTAACCAATTTTGTTTTTTGTGCTATTATAATAATATATACATTTTGCTAATAACTACATGGAGGCTCGGTGGATGGATTTTCCCATGACGTGATTTTTTTCTCCTTTAATAAAAAAAGATAATGGCTCGGTGGATAGGTTTCCCATAACGTGATTTTTTCCCCTTTAAAAAAAGAGATAATATCTTAATAATGGCAAAAAGTGGGAATTTTCTTGATAGTAAAATAGATCCAATGGTTATTGGTGGTTGAAATCTTTGGATTTAATGGTTGGATCTTTTCTGATTAATGTGAGAATTTCTAGCATTTATCTTTTTCTAAGCGCATCGGTGAGAATTAATGTGGAGGCTCCACCGTTGGAGCCTCAATTAGTAATCACTACGGAAGCCGGAAAGTCGCCGACCGTCACTGCGTTTCGCCGACCACCTGAAAAGTTGGCGGTCGGCGAAGATTTCTTCGCCGACCGCGCGCTTGGCAAAGTGCCACGGTCGGCGAGCGTCTTCGCCGACCGCCAAGTGGTCGGCGAAGAGCAACGCTGGCAAGCGCTCTCTTTGCCGACGACGGCCGGGCGGTCGGAAAAAACCGTCGTCGTTTCCGACGCCACCGTAACGGTTAACGTCGCGTACGCCGCCCGACCGCCCACCGTCCGGTCGTCGGCAAAGATCAACATCGTCGCCGACCGCCCCTCCGGTCGTGGTCGGCGAAGTTTTTAAATTTATAAAAAACAATGCCCGCATTGCCGCGTGGCAGTCCAAAACTACCGGTCGATTCTTCGCCGACCGCCGTGCATCTGGCGGTCGGCGAATAATCTTCGCCGATCGCCGCACACCGGGCGGTCGGCGAAGACGCGCTTCGTCGAGCACCTATTTCGGTGCTTTCGGCGAAGTATAATTTTTTTTTTTGAATTTACCATCACAACTTTTACGTGTCTTAGCTACAATACATTGAGTTCATTGTTCAAGTTTGGGATTTTTTAAAACTTTTTACTATATTTTATGAGTTTTCATGTTATATTTGAATTTCTTTCGAAAACTAAAATTTGAACGCAAGTGATTCGAATAATGCGTCTAAATGATTCAAAAAAAAATGATAAACATGATTGTGAGTCTATATTGAGTCCTCATCCATGGCGGACACTGAAATTCAAATATCTTGTGTCGCTGAAAACACGTCGACTCACTTGCGGGTCGATTTGTTTAAAATTCTATAAAATTCAAACGGAGTTGAAAAATCATGAAACTTGACGAGTTGTCCTTATATCACATGTGTACACTATGAAAAAAAGTTTGAGTCTATTTCGTGGGACGTTTGCATCTCGGTGGCGATTACCAAGACATCTCGGCATGTGATAACTTGAAACTCTAGTTGAGATGTCTAGGTTTCAAAGAGATCCGGGATGCAAACTTGCATGAAACCTTTTCAAATTTTTTTCCACAGCTTAAACATGCAATATAACGATGCCTCGTCAAATTTCATGAATTTCCGACTTCGTTTTTTTTTTAGAATTTTAAAATGATTTCTTGCGCCACGGGAATCGGAATGTCTCGCGCACAAGATCTTTTGATTTTCTCACGTGTCCATAGATGAGGGCTCAAAATATACTAACAAACAAGAATATCATTTTTCTAATCACATAACTCCATTTTTCTAAGGACTGCAGTTCAAATTTTAGGTGGGAAAAAATATTCAAGTAAAAGAAGAAAAGTATTAAAAAATAGTAAAATGTGCGAAAAATGTCCCAATTTTTGACATGTACTTGTAAACACTCTATCTAAGCTCCAGAAAAAATTTGAAGTGAAAAAAAAAAAAAAAATACTTTCTTAGAGCGCAAACATGCCCTCGGCGAAGTCCTCTTCGCCGACCGCCAGCCCTTTGGGCGGTCGGCAAAAAGCCTTGGCCCCGAACGAACCGCGCCCTGTCGTCTATTAAAAAATGGAAAACTTTGCTTTGCCGACCGCGGATCCGAGGGCGGTCGGCAAAGCCCTAAGCCCAGCGCGCGCTCCGCCTTGTCGTTTTTGAAAAAAAAATAAAAATTTTGCCGATGGTAGATGGGCCTTTGCCGACGCCCATTTGATCCGGTGGTCGGCGAAGAACGAAAAAACAAAACGTTATCCACTCAGCTCACACACAAAACGCACGCGCACACACGCGCGCCGCCGCGCTCACACACAGAAACGCGACGCACACACACGCCCGGCGCCCGCGCCCGCGCCCTCCCGCCGCGGCCGTCGCCCGCCGCCTCCCATCCGCCCGGCCCCCCGGCCGCGCCCGCTCCCGCGCCCCGGCACACCGGCGCCCGCCCGGCCAGCGCCGCGAAGCCCGGCGCCCGCCCCGGCGCCCGCGCCGCGCCGACGCCCCCCGCGGCCGCCCGCCGACGCCCCGCCGGCGGCGGCGGCGACGCCCGACGCCCGGCGCGCCGCCCCCGAGGGCCGCGCCAGCCCCGACGCCCGGTGCCCCTATCTCGTCCTCGTCGAGCCTCGTGTAGGTGAGTTCTCCATGGAGGTCAATATTGTTTCTGAATATTGTACTGCAACTGCAATTACTAAACACTTTGAAGTGTATACATTTTGAAGTATTCAGGCAATTTCTTACTGTTGTCTTTGTATAAAAAAAAACAGTAATTGTTTCTGTTGATAAACGAGATTACATTGTGGGCTAAATTTTAATATCACACATGATTAAATTTTATGTCTGTGGGCTAAATTGTTTGCTTGAATTGTGAATTGCGCTTAATATCACACATGATTAAATTTTATGTTTACGTTGTGAACCCTGAACCTTGTTTCATTTCGTGCTAGGCTCCATTAGGAGGAGGGAAGAGGAGGAGGAGGAGGAGGGAAGAGGAGGAAGAGGAGAAGGAGGAGAAGGAGGAGGAGGAGGAGGAGGAGGAGGGAAGAGGAGGAAGAGGAGGAGGAAGAGGAGTAGGTGCTCATTACGCCCTTCATCGTCGCCGCTTTCATTTGTTCGTCCACCGCCCTAGCAAGGTGAGCATTCGTGCCTTATAGTGGTCGTTGTATATGAATCTGTGCCGACAATGAGGAATTGAGTTCGATGTGTATGCATATGTGTTGGTCGGCCATCGTGCCGTTGTTTTGTTGCAGGTATTGAAAACCTCAGCGTGTAGGGGAGGTTCTGTCGAAATTTCTAATTGAACCTGTCTTCTTTTTCAGGTGACAGCCCGTCGGTGCCGCGCCGGAGTACGTGACTTCACCGCCACTGCTGGTCTGCCTGCACCGCTAGGTATAACCCCTCTTTACATATGATGGTCGTAGATCGCGTAACCTAGTTAGGCGTCTCCCGTCCGAAAGAGATACGGTTGGAGGTATGGATTTCTTTGCATATCTACGACCGTACCGCTTCGGATTGTCCACGTTTTTTGGACAGCCCACGGATACGTAGATGGGTCAGTTTCCATGTTCCGCTCCGGTCGGCGACAGAGTTTCGGCATCACCTCCCCACCGTTCTCCGGATACACACTCTCCCTTCCAGGACGTGTATCAGGAGAACAGCGGGGAGGTGCTGCCGGAATTCTGTCTCGGTCGGATCGAGCATGGAAAGCGACCATCTATCCATCCGTGGTGGGATTAGGACCTATCCTGGCCTATTAGAGAGTAGGAACACCATGTAGATCGAACTCATGGTTGGAATTCGTGGTTGCTAAAGGATGGACGACCGCCGGTGGATGTACGACGGTTGGAGAAGTAAGCGTGATTTTGACGAAGAATGGATGGACAAGACCAATGAGTTCTTGGAAATGGTATGGGGCAACGCTCGTGCTCGTGGTCATTTGCTAGTTTGGTGTCCCTGCAGTAAATGTGACAACACGAGAAGAGTCAGCCGAAAGGATATGCAACGTCATCTTCTAGATGTTGGATTCACCAAGAACTATACCGTATGGGTATACCATGGTGAAGCACAACGTATGAGAGAGGAGGAGGTGAGAGCACACCTCTGATGTTTCCTATGACGTCAACGACCCGGCAGAGGCGTACAGCAACTCCAGTGTGGGCCAACGGATCATTGAGTACACGGCGGCGACTCGGCAGAAATATGGGGAGGACTACGATCCGGGCGCCCATGACATTGATACGGACATCGTCATGGCCACTTTTGGAGGCAAGAAGCACGGGAGGTTGGGCGTCGCCGGCGGCATCATCGGCGGCTTCAAGCATGAGACTCTCCGACATCCGAGCACGGAGGGCAGACACGGACCCGCCGATACGGCCCGGAGAGCAAGCGTGGCACAGGGCCGTTTCGGTGCCCTTGAGGTGGAGGCCCAGCAGCTAGCCCAGCAGCTAGCAGAGGAAAGGAGGCGCCTTCAGGAGGTGGAGGTCCAGCAGGCGGCAATGGCGGCCAAGTTCGAGGAACTTACTAGGGTTCCTTGCCACGGCAGGTGGATTGAGTCCGCCACTGGGCTCCCTAGGTCGGTCGTTCCACAGCTGCAGACTCGGGCTGTTCGGGTACTCCTGTGAGTATGATAGCAAAGAGTTTCGATTTTTCGTTTCAAATAATCATGTCTAACACCTGCAACATTGTCTTCTTTTTGCGCAAGGCTTCCACTCCGAGGATCGGGCGGGTCGAATCAGCCCTTTGCGGGTGCTCCGGTGTTGAGCAAGGCTTCCGTCCCGAACCATCAAGTTCCATCTTTCCCACCCTTCCGCCAGCTGAATGAACTTGTGAGACTCCCCGCGACTTCTACGGATCATTTGTGGACTTGTTTCTCTTGTAAACTTGATGTTGGACTTGTGGACATGATGTTCGACTTGTGAGACTCGATGTAGACTTGTGCAACTTGTTTTTATGTGATATATCGTTGTGTTTCATGTGCCGGATGTGTGCAATGCGATATATATATGTTGTTCTGTGATTGAATGGATGAGATATATATTATACATGTGTTAGTTTGTCAAGGGGAAAGCGAAAACAAAAAAAAAAAATTTTTTTTCAGGGCTTCGAGCGCGGTGCTCGGCGAAGGAGCCTTCGCCGGCCGCTTTGCAATAGCGGTCGGCGAATTTGGGAAGGAAAATGGCCAGGCTCGGCCACATTCCCGGCCCGCCGACCGCTATTGCCACAGCGGTCGGCGAAGATGGAACCTTCGCCGAGCACCATGTGTTGGGCGGTCGGCGAAGTTTTTTAAAAAAAAAAAAATCGCCCGAGCATCATCTATATGGGCGGTGGTCGGCGAAGAAATTGTTAAAAAAATAAAAAACACCTTTGCCGACCGCCCACCTAGGCGAACGGTCGGCAAAGAGGAAAAATGAAAATACCTTCGCCGACCGCCTTGGGCGGTCGGCGAAGCGCAGAACGGCCGTCCCCTTGGCGCTCCGTTAACGGCAACTTTTCTTCGCCGACCGTCGTTTTTGGTGGTCGGCGAAGGATACGCCGGCGGGTGGTATTTTGGGCGGTCGGGCGAATCGCCTATGCCGACCAATAATTGCCCGACCGTCCTTCGCCGACCACCACGATCGGCGAAGCCTTCGCCGACCGCTCACAGCGGTCGGCGAAGGACCAGTTTCCTGTAGTGAATAGTAAGGTTACATATTCTAACACTTCAGCCTCTCCATGCCATACCGATCCGCTGCCACCAGAAGACCCCGAGCGATGGCGATCTTGTCGCAATGGTCTGCTGCTTGTACCTCATCAGGAACAGAGTCGGTGTAGACGAAGTGGAGGAGTGCCTTGAACACCGTCGGCGCTATGCCGTCCACTCTCACGTGACGAGCCGCCGCCGATGGAGCTCTCCTTGCGGTGCCAAGGACCTCCTGGATGGACACCGTGGATGACCGGGCGGTGAGCACGCACCTGTGCGCCGTGAACAGCTCGCCGTCGACCACAAATATCACGTCCCTCCCGACCTCACTAGCCAGAAGGAGCTCGCCGAGATTCGCCCTGTGCAGTTCTTGGGAAGGTGCGACCACGGTAGGCTCCTTGATGATGGTGACATCACACCTGATACAGCAGCAGTCGTCGTCCTGGATGATGAGGTAGGACTCCAACGGCTTCCTTTGGATGAAGTGAGCAGTGCCCCATGAGCCATCGCCGCACGAGAAGGCCAGTACATGCCTCGATCTCGAGGACAGAAGGGCCTCTCCGGCACGATCCAGCAGGACAAACTTGTGACTCGCCTTCACCACTTCATGGCTGCCACCATGGCCACCGTGGTCGAGGCAGAGGAAGACGGACACCCAGTCGGCGTCCTCCTCGTCTTGGTCACACGGGTAGCACTCGATGTACCAGCTGTGGCCTCCGACGCGGAACAGTTCGGATTGGATGATCTCGCCCACGGCGAAAGTGCGCCATGGTCTTGGAGTACCCATTGACCGTCAGCAGGTGCGAACCAACGATGGTCTCGGTGGCGGCAGCCATGGCGCTGGCGCATGAGGATGGTGGGGTGGTGTTGTCCATACGTGCGGCGAGGACAGCGGATGGGCAATGGTATAGATGTACATCGGACCGGGCGGCACGCCCGCGGTCTGGTCGGGCGGGCGGCACGGCACGGGCGGGCCACGGGCCAGCTGGGCTGTGCCACCACCGTGCTTCGGGCGCGCCTGCGCGTCCATGGCACGCCCACGGGCCGCGTTTTTCGGGCCGTGCCGCTCAACGGACGCCTCATTGTTGTAAATGTCTATCCCCAATGTTCTCAATCCTCTTTATTACTTCCCATCTCATTGGCATAGGGCTCCACGTTCACCTCCAAGAAGATCTACAAAGCCGGTGTTGCTCCTGGCCGTAGGCCATCCTAGTATCCAACAATAACCTCAATGCTCGAGATGATGTGCTGCCTTGCAGGGCAGGCTGCTGAAATGCCGCAGGCCGCATCCCACCCTACCAAGTCTCAAGCGGGTCGCCCGCCTTCATTAGGTGCCACCAGCCACGTGCCACCAGCAGCTAGCGCCGTGCACGCTCTATTCTACGGATACAACCTTTCGTTCACGCCACATTCATTATGCTACCGATATTTTCCAGTTGTTTGTGTTTGGGGTTATTAGTTTCATCGTTCTCGCTCGTTTTTGCCCACCCCCAGCGAGGACATCCAAATGTCATAGGCCTTTGTCAAAGTTTGCTTAACAGAGACGACTGTTTTTTTTTATATAATGAAGCAATTTTATTACTACTATGGATATATACATGTTTTCTTGGTGAAAGCATCGTGTGAATTGGAGACTGGCTTACTGATACACAATGTCGCAAGGATTTTCATGAAAATTTTGATAACACTGCATAAAGTCCTTCATTAATGCAGGCATCTTGTTTTCCTGATAGTAAAAAATAATATTTAGCTTCTGCTACTGCTTCTACTGCTATTTTTCTACGAAAACTGTTTCTACTGCCTGTGTTATAACTTTATTGTCAGTGACTTCTTTCTGGAGCATAGACCTCAATACCTGATTGATTCACCGTGAATAAAGTTATAATAACACAGGCAATAAGCACTACAAGTCATATTGTCATTGAGAATACCAAATTATATCAAAAGAACTATATATCATGGTGACGTTAAAATCTTGCTACAAGATCTAAAAAATATAAAATACGTGTAAAAAGCTTGTCAAACACAAAAATGATATACTCCTGATTAACATCAAAATATATTGCATTAATATAAGAGAAAATCATCATCAATAACAAAATGTCTCTAAATAGGATATAGGAGGTGCTTGCAGCTATAACTGCTCATACTCAATTTGATAATAAAACGCCAAAATAAAATTACCAAGTACTACTAAAAATTGTATATAATCATATAGAATAAAGATAGCAAAGCCTTTGCCTCTTCCATGAGGAAGTTCATTCATGCCTTCTTGAGCCTCTTCTCGCCTTCTCGTTTGTAGGGATCAGGGAGTAGCATTGGCAAGCCAGTCCCTGACGACCTTGATGCACGCCTCCTTGAGCTTGAGACAGCCATGCTTGTCCGCCAGCTCCCGTGTAGCTATGGCAGTAGTTGCATCAATGCAGCTGCAGAGCATGTCGGCGCAGATCAACTTGAGCCTCTCCATGGCATACCGATCTGCCGCCACTATCAGACGCTGAAGCAACATGGCCTTATCCTCCTCACCGACCAGAGGAAGAGCATCGGTGTAGATGAAATGGAGCAAAGCCTTGAACACCCTCGGTTCCATGTCGTCGATGCGCAGGACTTGACTGACACTAGCGTTGTTCCCAGCTTGGCCAAAGAACTCGGCCATGAAGGCCGTGGACCGGGAGGCAAGCACGCACTTGTGCGCTGAGACCAACTCGCCGCCAATGTCAAATGTCACATCAGTTCCCACCTGGCTTTCTAGGAGGCCGCCCATGTGCCGGTGCAGGTCTGGCCTCTCTGGTTGGGCCTGCACTGCTGTAATTCCCTTGACAGGAAAAAACTGGGGTGTGCACCGTGCACACGCATGCTTTGGTGTGCACCCGCGATAGATTAGCGCCACGTGGCATAGGAATCATTGTGGCCGTACACTTCCGGGAACCGGCTCCGCTTTGTTAGCTGCTGCATGCATGCATGCAAAAGGACGAGGATGAGTTGTTGTGTACTACATGGGAAGCCTACGGCCACAATGATTCCTGTGACACGTGGCGCCAATCTACCGTGGGTGCACACCAAAGCATGCGTGTGCACCCGTGCACACCCCAGTTTTTTCCCCTTGACAACGGCTATATCACATCTAATCTGCATGGCATCCTGGATAAGTGGTGAGGATTCAGGCTCCATCTCAGAAAGGAATGTGCATTTGTATTGATTTCTTCTTCCTGAGAAGGTGCTGATATCTTGGATCGACGAAATTTTCTGTCCAGCAAGGGTGAGCAGGGTGATCTCGAACCTAACCTTCACTTCATCGTCATTCTCGTCGTCGTCCTCGAGGTGGAGACTGGCACCAACTCTATCGTCATCATTCTCGTCTTTACACCATGGGTAGAAGTCCAAGTACCAGTTGCGCCCGACATGGAACTTGCTGGACTCGATGGCCTCGTCGATGCCAAACAATGCTCTTCTGGTTTTGGAGTAGCCTTCAACTGTCAGCGTGTGCGTTCCAGACACGGTTTCAGCGGCCAGGTCCGGCAGTGGCACAGCAGGAAACTCCTGGATGCGCAAAATACATCTGACATGGAAACTGTCGTCCTTTAGGAGCGACTCCAACACTTCCCTTTCGATGAAGTCTGTGCCCACTCCCCTGCTGTCATCTTTGAAGAATTCGATCGATTCGCTTTGGTGTCCAATTAGTTTGCTGAAACACCCGTCGCTAAGTGGCTCCATGAGAGTGAACTTGCACTCTACTGAGTCTATGCTGCAAGGGTGATACTCCTGTCTGTACAGGAAGAGGGTTACCCAACCGGCGGTCTCCTCAACGTCACCACAAGGATAGCACTTGATGTACCAGCCATGCCCTCCGACGCGAAATACACTGGATTTGATGCTCTCTCCAACGCTGAGATCCTTGGTCATGGAGAAGCCATCGATGGTGAAGATGTGCGACCCAGCAATGCTCTCGCTGGTGTTGCTCGCCATAGCGCTGACGACGGTGGCTGCGGTGGTGGCAGCAGGCACAGCTTGTGAGGAGGTGGTGGCCATAGGTTGGTAGCACAGCCTTGCGTTTTAGCTTGCGATGATAGGTGCGCTAGCAGTCTGCTGGTTGTGGCTGGCGGATGTAGAAAAGCAGAAGAGGACGGCCCGTCGATCCTCGATCAGGTTGATGAGTTTTCACACTGGAGGCGAGGAGACGCTTTTTGACCGGCGGCTTCATCCGTGGTGCATGAAGATTAATTCCATGCATTACGCGTAGTACGACTTGTTGGGAACAGAAAATATGCTTCAATGTATAAATAGGGTGCCAGGAAAACGAGAGGACTTTCATTCTCCCGAAGAAATAAAAGATCATTCAGCTGAGCGAGCAATAATTATGGATGCCGCATTTCTCCACAGATGCCGAGGAGAAGCATTTGACCACCGTCGGCGTATGAATATGGTGCATGAAGATTTCATTTCAACTACGGTGGTGCTTGGGAAAAAGCAAGATCGAGACACCTACAGTCTGCATGTTGCTCCGGATGTTAGATGAACATGTTGTACATTGTAACGTGACAGGCCACAAACGTATGTATCATGCCATGACCGGTAGATAACGGCATGACCAGGACCTCGGTGGGGGCGACGCCAGGTATAGGTTCCCGAGTGCACAGGCACCATGGTAAAAAATATTTTACCACTAAACAACTCCAAATTTACCATATATTTTAAGGGAGTTATATATGTCATTTGAGCTGTGCACCAGTGTAATTTTGTCACTGGCTTCACCCGACGGTGGCGCATGTCATTCTTGGAGATTACAGTAGATCGAGTTGAGATAGACATAGACTTGAGTTTGTTAGATCTACGGTTAGGATAGATATCCTCTCAACTACCTAGTCTTGTAACTTCTATATAAGAATGAACACGTACACCTGATGAGCCAAGATAGGCAATCACAGTTGACCTAAATTTTACACCGGAAAGACGACAGGATATATATATTTTTTGAAAGAAAACACCATTCAGCTGACACACACCGGAATCAAGTTTTTGCAAATACAGTGCACTAGGAGCGAGTGTTTGCCAAACCAGTAAACAAACTCAGCTCACGATGATAAACAAGAAAGATCAGGTCGAATTCAGAATAATTCCTTTTTTCTAAAACTATTCAGCATCATATATTTCACTAAACACTCTCTATTCTTGTATTGTACCACGAACTAAATATATTGAGATTGATTTCCATTTTGTCGAGAACGTGTAGCATAGAAGTTGTAGGATATCATGTTCATCAACTCTAGGGCAAGATGCCGATGGTTTTACCTAGGCGTTACTGCGAAGTTGCGACGGGTTTGATACAGTCTTAAGCTTGTACGTAGGTGGCTAAGATTGGGGGAATGTTAGATAATATGAAATATTATTGGCATAGGCGCATATGTTAGTTCCTAGCTTGTAACCCAAGTAGGTTAGTGCCTAGCTTGTACCCCAAGTTGTATAGTTAGCTTGTGTGGCAAGGTTGTAATCAGATATTGTTGTAATCTTGACTTGTGATGTAAGCCACATAGGCACTACGGCACACAGGGACGCTACCGAGCGCGAGAAGGTGTACCGAGAGCCGGACAACCATAGCTCGGTAAGCGTCCCATTGTACCGAGAGCCACGCTCGGAGGAGTCCAGCACTCGGTAGTGCTCCCTCCACCGAGGGCTCAATGCTCGGTAACAACAGGCTCTCGGTAGCTAACAAGTTCACCGAAAGCGTCCGTCCCCCTCGGTAACCATAGGCTCTCGGTAAACGACTACTTCACCAAGAGCCAGCCCTCCGTAAAGCTCTACACTTTCGGTCGTGTTGACCTTGAGTCTGGCGGGACCCTCATGCAACCTATGCCGTCAACTCTACCGAGAGCGGCGTTAGGGCGCCGATAGAGTTTGAACATTTTACCGAGGGCCAGGATGCAGGGGCCCTCACTAAATATGTACTACCGAGCTCCCTAAATCTGGACCTCGGTGAAATTACCATTTTTTTTTTTTGAATTTTGGATCTAAATTTGTTGTGTGTGGTTTGTACAATGTCTCATAGCTCTTGTTCAAATTTGAGAATTTTTCAAAAATATTTAGTATATATTTTGATTTTATTTATTTTAATTGAACTTTCTTCTATAAGTCAAATTTGAACTGGAAGCCATTCGAATAGAGGGTAGGCATGAACGAAAAAATGAGATTCAAATTCGTGAGTGCAATGTGAGGCCTCATCCAGGATAGACCCAAAACTTTAAACATGTCATTCACGGAACATGACCATTCACTTACGTGTGATTAGTTTTTAAATTATAGAAAAGCATAAACGAAGTTGAAAAATCTTGAAACTTGTTGATTTGTCGTTATATCGTATGCGTAGACACGTGAAAAAAAAAATTTGGTAAGGTTTCATCGATGTTGGCTCAAATTATGGTTGAAACCCAGGACATATATTACATGTGAAGGCGGACTTTTGGGTAAGTCTTCTTCGCACAAACTTTTTTGTCTATACATCGCATTCATTAGACTAATCCGAATGTGTGACTAAGGATGATTCACATTTGTATACAGACCTTCTTCAGACCAGCTCAGGGATATGAAGAGCTGACGGAGCACGTGTTGATCAAATCCATGAAAAGCGCATCGTTGACATGCATCACGAGGTGAAACACTAGTGTGTGATCACCTACTACGGGTCCAAGCTTGGGACAAAGGTCAAGATACAGGGCGCTAGAAAGATGGAGCTGACGAGAATAGTACATTGAGGTACATGAAAAAAAAAGTTTATTCGTTTTGAGCATATAATTTTGTTTCATCTAACCTTCTAATATGTCATGTGATGGTCCCTACTCGGTGTAACGAACGATCTCCCCCTGTTGGAAGATGATCATGGATAGGTGGTTCACACCGGAGTTTCAGCAGAGGCACATCCATTTGCGGGAGCGAAATTTGGCGATGGGAGGTCCTCCACACCATCAAGGTAGCCGCAACCTCACCGCATACAAACAAAGATGGGTACGTGGTTTCTTTTATCGTATGTAACACTCAATTTTGCCTAGATTCTAATTATCTCGTCTTTCTCGTAGATGAAGGCACACCCGGGGCAGGAGTGCAGCGACTTGAGGGCATCTTTGGATGTCCCACAAGGGCAAGGCGTCGTCCGACATAACCTTCAGCCTAAGCGACCGGCCGGGCGCGTACCAACCCCAACGTGCAGAGAAAGGTCCGCGACTACACGGGAGCGGCAAAGAAGGTCCATGGGCGATTTTGATCCGTTCGGTTAGGACATCGATGCGAGATCGTGATGACGGTGGGAGGAGGTAGAAGCATGGGCGGTTGTGGATTGCCGGCGGTGCATCGGCGACTCCCGGCTCCACGAGCTCGGCGTAGCCTGCCTATATGCGCGTCCTAGCAGCGCAAAGTCGCGTCTCGAGGAACTCCAGGTTATTTCTTTATCAGACAGTTTCTTTACGCACCTTAATTAGGTTTGCATCACCTCTCATGGGTTGAAATACTGTGGGCGACTAGAAGAGTTAGAGCGGCAATGATGGATGGCGGAGGCTGCGTTAAGGCCCAACGGGAAGCCCAAGCAAAGCATATAGCAGAGCTCATGAACTACCTCCGGACCTCGGGGGCTTCTAGCTATCTTTGCTAGCGGCATTTGCTCGCTGAACATACTCCTGTGAGTATGAAATTGTTGTCAATTCTTATTTTCTTGTGGATGCGGTTCACGTCTAACACATGCAACCTATTCTCCTTTGTGCGCCCGGCCGATGGGATCGAACCACGCGCCGCCCATGATGATCAAGGGTCTCCTTCGCCGACTCCTTCGCCGGGCAAAAGAACTGCCCCCTCCCCTCTTTCATGAGCTTGTCGTGGACTTGTGGTACTTTGTTTGATACTTTGATAAGATTGTGTGGAACTTGTTGAGTTGTGGAACTTGAAGTTGTGACACTTGATGACTATGAGTTGTGGAACTAAACGTGATGACTTGTGATGATCTACATGTGATATATATGTGATGAATGAGTTGTATCAGCGCATGGATGTCAAATATATGTGATATGTGATCTATATGTTTCATTTGTAAAGATGGAATGGAAAAACAGAAATAAAAAACAAAAATTTGGTAATATCACCGAGTGGTGCGCTCGATAAACTACACTATACCGTGGGTAGCACTCGGTAAATCTAGGATGGGGGGCTGGTATCCCCATATTCCCAGGTACACCGAGGGTAGCTCGGTGGAAACAGACCCTCGGTGAAACTATGGTCGATTCACCTAGCGCGGCCATGGCCCTCGGTGAAAGCGACCATAGCTCTACCGAGCGCTGGATGATACGGCCCTCGGTAGAGATGGTGTCCAGGTTTTTAAAATTAAAATCTACCGAGCGCCCTTCCGACAAGGCGCTCGGTAGATTTTTTAAAGTTTTTTAAAACTAAACTTCATCGAAAGTGTGTTAGGTGGGGGTGGCCCTCGGTGATCTACACTCCTTTGGTGAGAGGGGCTCTCGGTGAAGTTGACGTCGACAATGGCAAACACCGGGTCAACGTTGGGCAAGGTTTAGCGAGAGGGGAAGGGGCCCTCGGTAGAGTTTGATACAGGATGTACCGAGGGGCCCTTTTGAGCGCTCGATACAATGCCTTTCCGTGTAAATTTTCGAGGTGCTTGTACCCAGCGCGCCCCTCAGTAGAGACTCTACCGAGAGCTATTAGCCCTTTACTGAGCGTTTGTGGCGCTCAGTAGAGGACCACCCTATAGTAGTGAGGGGCAGTTCCCTGCCTACATAACACGTAACCGAGAGCCCAAGGGGACTACTCTCGTTCCACCGTTTCCTACAGAGATGCCCAAGTGTATCTGAGGTGGTGGGTGGGAATAGGGTGTTGGGTTTAGTCCCACATCGGTAATCGATGGAGGGGGAGCACAACATATAGGATGGGGCAGTCCTCACCAGGCTAGTCTTTTGGGTTGAGTTAGGCCCAAGCCTTTATATGTGTTGCTCCGTTGGACCTGGGTGTTAGGCCCGTTTTGCTTGTGATACAACGAGCTGGGCCGTTTTCCGCTGCTCATCTTATAACATAGGGAAGTTTGGCCAACACTGTTTTGCAAGTTGGGCAGCAGAGCATGCCCAATTTTGTCTAGACTACCCACGATGGGTTATTGCGGTTAGCCCAAGGATTGGCGAAGCCAAGCTGTTCCCGCTTTGTTTTTAATAATCTGTCGAGGTCTTCGGTGCTAAGCCTTAGCTTTGCCACTGATGATTGTACTCTTGTTATTGATTAAGGAAAGTTTTGTGGTGGGAGTGGGACACTCCACTTTTGTGAAATTGGGTGTGGGCATTACACTATTTTTCTTTGCTGTAAAAGACAACCCAAAGTCCTAGAGTAAAGAAATTAGTGTCCTACGGCGAAGAAAAAATATTCGCTAGATCTGACAGCATCCCAGTATTGGACTATTTTGTGTATAACGGGTTTTGGATCTTATTCGTTATCGGACCTTGTTAGGCAAATATGACTGATTTTTCCTTGTAGTGTCTGTCAGTTTTTTTCCTGACCTACGTGTCATCTTTTGGTTTAATTTGTCAAAAAAAGTGACACATTTGTTGGTACTAAGGGGATGCTTGGTTCCCGCCATCCGCCCACGACTAAACTTCGTCCGCTACATAACTTTGGCGTGTGTTTGGTTCCCGAATCAGATGCGGCACGCCATCGCCACAAATCACTCCATTTGTTGATTTTCACCGCAGAAATGTGGCGACCGATTTTCTGCCGCGGGACTGTGGCGCCAAACTTTCCCTAAAAATAGCCTAGGTCGATCCACTCGCTCGTCAAAAATCCCGTCCGCCCGCCATGCGCAAAGGAGGCGCTTCGCCCGTCCGCCACAACCGCACCCTAGAGCGCGCGCGCCGCGCCAAGGGGCGAGGCCGGCGCTCATGCCGTCGCCGCCCGCCGTGCCCGGGGCCGCGCGCGCGCGCCAAGGGGCCCGGCTAGCGCTCATCGTTCGCCGCGCCCGGCGGGCAGCGCCCCGATGCTAATGGGCCAAGAAGGAGGCGAGGTCGCCACACATCAGCTTCACCCGGCGGCGTCGAGGGCGAGCTCCGCCCGACCAGCGTGAGGGCGGCGCCGATTCTCGCTCAGTAGGATCTTGAGAGGAAGGGTGAGAAAAGTAGATTAGAAACTTTTCGGGGTCCCGGTTGCTAAAGTACAAGACACACAGAAAAGGTGGTTGGGCCTGCTTTGATCGGTGGAGAGTCTAGGGTTCCAGATATAAAATGTGTTTTTCTTTTCGTATTTAATGTATTAGTTTTAATTATTATTATTAATTTATTTTCTCATCAGAGAAAACTAATTATCTACATTAGTGCTAACCCGGAGAAATAATCATGTAAAGTTGTGATATAAACATATTTGAATCTAAACCTCCTTGGCTTGTAATATTGTTTAATTATTTTTCTATTGTTGTTGGAATGATTATCCCATGACAAATGGGTGTTTACCACTAATGATATTGACATATTTTTCACTCATTTGTGGCTGCAAACCAAACACATGCCACAACTTTTTACCATGTTTTTGTGGTAATAATCCAAACACCAGCCACACTTATTTTGCCTAAGTTTAGTCATTAACCAAACATATTGTTTTTTCCACACACCATGCCAAGGCACATATTGGCAACTACTTAAGGTTAGGCATGGCAATGTGTGGCACCAACCAAATATCCCATAAATCAGTCGCCGGATGTATAGAGTCACTCTTTTTTTTAAAACTAGGAAATATGCCGGTGCGTTGCTACGGGTGCACAGGTGCAAAAAAATATGTTTTCTTCCCCTGTCATTTTCTCTAGCGGAAAAGATGAATTTTACTATTTATTGATTCTTTTTAAATATGTTGTGTACCTGAACATAATGGAATGGAAAAATAAATATAAATGAATACATTTGTATTGGATGTGTAAACTGCAACTATATTTTGAAATCGAACTTTTTATATTTTGTTTGGACATGTGCTATTATAGCTCATATGAGCATGATGATAAGTTCAGGTTCCGCATGGAATAGATTACCAATTATGTCTTTTGTCTTTTGTTTTTTTTCTCTTTTATGCCCGTGCATTGCAATGGGACGTATGTAACTTGTTGCACGATCATTTAGATAACTTGCATTGCAATGGGACGTATAACTTGTTGCACGATCATTTAGATAACTTGCATTGCAATGGGACGTATAACTTGTTGCATGATCATTTAGATAACTTGCAGGCTCAATTATTCAATGATATCATCGTGTTTTCATTTTGTCTTGGAATGCAACTCATGCATGCAACGTTTCAATTTATCTTTGAATCAAACATCAAATCATGTCTAAACATGTTACTTTGATTGATGAAAGCAAATAAAAACAACAGACTATATTTTGCATCAGGAACCTTGATCTATTTCAAAAATTAGGCCCTTCCAATCTTTACCGTGGTGGCGAGCGCGTGAACATTCGTGCTTTCGCGCCCGGAAGCTTCTAGCGTTCCTCTCCTTCCACGTTTCCCACGCGATTAGTGCGAAAAGATGTGTTAATGTAACTATGAAGGGGACCAAGTTGCACCTGTTGAGGTGAAATTAGAAGGTGAAAGAAAAGATGTGGGAAAAAAATATACGTCATAAATTTTTCCTAGTCGCAAAAACCGTCAGCTGAATATATAGCATAACAATGCCCACGCATTGCTTTGGTTAGTGCAAATTTTGATCATATAACTCATTGCCATTGTGCTTTTTGAGTAGTTCACTATTCGTTTTAGTCCATCATTGTAAATTGGTTTTTGAGCCTGTGTATATAAATTGAAGAAATTAAAGTTATTGAATCACTTAGGACGTCATCAGAACGTCGCACGTGCTGGTGCTCTTTTTTTATTGGGAACCGGGAATATGAGGAGACAATGCAAGGCTAGCCTGCGGGGCAGAAGGTAGCAGGTAGCAGCACCCAAACGTGAAAGGCTTAAGGCCCAGGGCCGGAGTGAAGGCCCAATTCTCTGTACACGCGCGGACAGAAACATGCGATATCCGAGACCGACAAACATAAAAGTCAGACGGAAAAAGGAGGTCGACAAGAAATTTTCTCTGTTTATTAGTAGGCTAGCAAAAACGCTGCTACGGGACACATGATTTATCGTTAGATTTTGGTACCAATAATAATAAACTATATATTTTAATTAAAGTTATTAATTGGGAATTCAACCTTAAATAAATCAAATAAATTATAGGACCCACCGTCCTTAGCAGCTTGCGTATTTGGTTGGTAGCGACACACCGATAAGATATGAGCGATTGGGTGGAGAAAATTAGGTGACCCTAGCGTGTACGCTTGCCTGTGTGAGCTCCCCCTCTGGATGCCGCATGCTCCCTATTGATTGATTACATAATTTTTCTAGATCCATATTCATTTTCATTTGCAAATACACTCTCTTGCATTTTCTTTTTTACTTTAGTGCTAAGGATAAGAACACTCAAATGCAGACTCTACCATAGAGTCTAAGCTTATTTATTACCATCATATTTATTGCACTTTGCTGATTTGGCCCTGATGTGGCAGTATGTTTATTATTTATGAAAGAGAGAGGGAGAAAAAACAAGACTGCAAGTCTTATTTGGACTCCAAGTCCACGTTATCCAAGGTAATAAATAGTTTTAGACTCTATGGTAGAGTCTGCATTGTGAGTGCCCTAAGGGAACGGAGAAAAAAAGAGCTGGCTTGGCGAGCTCCCCATCATACGGACGCGAGTACCTTGCAGATTTCTTCCCTCCGCTGCTGGCTCTTTGTTTGGCTGTTGCTGGGCTCGACGCCTCGACGGCTCGGCTCCGCGTTGTAGAGCTGTTCTACGTCCGAATAGATAGATTGGACCAAAGGAAGACACGTACACACGTCGGAGTAGGAAAGCGAGGGCGGCACGCGCGGACACATGCCTAAGGTGGGAGCGGCTGGACGGTACGAGTGGACAGATACGCGCGGGCAGCTATGACCAGATGGATAGAAACATAGGGCAGATTGATAGAAATTTTCGTGTTTTATTATTATTAGGTATAGATATAGATATAGATATAGATATGTATTTTGGTGAAATTTACAAAGATTGTGAGGTTATGCATGTTGGGTTTGGTTCACAAAATTGACGGCCAATCAAATTTCCATTCTTTGGAAAGAAAAAGGAAATTTCAGGTCCCTCAACCGTGTAGAACACGCACACGCCATAAGATTTTCCATTAAAAAAAAAGCCCCGGCCTCACACGTACGTCTATCTACATAGAGAAGCGCTACGGATCTTCCTGCTCCTTCACAATGGCAACGCCGGCGGCACGGCAGGGGCGCTAGACACGGCCTGACGGCTCTTTCTCACCGCCTAGCGAAACAGTTCTCGGCTGCAAATGGCGGAGGAAGCGCCGGCAACCTCGTCTTCTCGCCGCTGTCCATCTACTCTGCGCTCTCCCTTGTCGCCGCCGGTGCTCGGGGCAAAACCCAGCGCGAGCTGCTCGACCTGCTGGGCACAGGGTCTCGTGACGGCCTCAACGTGGACGTCGGGGCAATGGTGAACGAGGCCATCCCGGCGAGCCCTCAGTACGGCGGCCCGCGCGTGTCCTACGCGTCCGGCCTGTGGCACGATTCCAGTCGGACGCTGAAGCCGGCGTATCGCGACGTCGCCGCCGCGTCGTTCAGGTCTGACGTGCGCGCCGTTGATTTCGTCTCCAAGGTGAGTCGGCAGACTCAGCACTGAATCCATATGGTTCGATCTGCCAATGTTCTGAATTCGGCGATATCTCTTGTTGATCAGATTTTATTTTGCAGCCTGAGGAAGCTAGGATCCAGATCAACGGTTGGGTCGCCGAGTCAACCAACAACTTGATCAACTCGATCCTTGCTCCTGGATCGGTGAACAGCTTCACACGTCTTGTGGTCGCCAACGCCATCTACTTCAAGGGCAGCTGGGAGACGCCATTCGACAAGAAAAGCACAGAGGAGGACAAGTTCCAGCGGCTCGACGGCAGTTCCGTCAATGCACAGTTCATGAACAGTAATCGACGCCAGTTCATCGGCGTGCACGATGGGTTCAAGGTGCTCAGGATGCCCTACAGTTACACGAGGCACAGGGACCTGCTTCAAAGCATGGAGCTAGGTCTTCCAAGAACAGGGACTGTTCCCTGGTGCCCACGGCGATACTCCATGTGTGTCCTCCTGCCGGACACGCGCGATGGCCTGGATGAACTCATGGACACCATGGCGTCCAGCCCGAGCTTCCTGCAGGACGTCCTGCCGCTGAAAACAGTCGAGGTTGGGGAGTTCCAGATTCCGAGGTTCAAGATGTCCTTCACCAAATCCATGAGGGAGGACCTTCAGGGTCTAGGAGTGCAAGCCGTGTTCTCTAGGGAAGCCCAGCTGCCGGACTTGCTGGAGGAAGATGGCTCGCATGAGCCGCTGTTTCTTGGGGACGTCCTGCACAAGGCCGTGATTGAAGTGAATGAGGAAGGCACGAAGGCAGCGGCTGTCACTGGTTGCGGTATGGTTAGTTCATGTTTGTCGCGGTGGGAGCCTCCGCCGCCTGTGGACTTTGTCGCAGACCATCCATTTGCCTTCTTCGTGATGGAGGAATTGTCTGGTACTATCCTCTTTGCTGGACAAGTCCATGACCCTACGCAATCTTAGTGCTGACTGCTCAGCATGGATAGCAAGCCTTATGCATCTGTTTGTCTTAGAAGACTTGCTCTTCAAATAAGATTTGTGAAATACCAGAATTAAGTTGTTTTTGCTTTCTATATAGTCGTTCTATTGGTGCCTCTTATTATCCAACTACTAGTAATAGCCAACATACATGCGTTCGTAGCCAAGAAATTTTCTTGTCAATTGTTAATGTTCCTGTGATCGTTCTTTGATCCTCGGTTCCAATATATCTATGGCCATGTATGACGTGTACAATTTGTTGGCAACAAAATATGATTCCAAGTAGTTGTCAAACACTCTGGTTTTTGGCCTTTTGGTGGGAAGAACATATTGAGAACTCCACTTCTGCTCAGTTCCCCATTTATTGTTTGACAATTACCCTTGTTTGAAAACTCCCAAATCCAAATGCAAAATCAAAAAAGAGCTTATCTCTAACAGTTTTACTTATGTCGGGAACCTGAGAGAGAAATAAATTATGTTTATGTCATCCACCTTTTGAAAACTTACGTCGGGGAACCCTAAAGGCGAGAAACAAAATTATGTTTATGCCCTTCCACCTCTTCGCATACGTACGGATGCGCCGTGAGTGCCAAACCTCATAGAGCGCGCATTTTTGCACACACAGGGCCTAATTTGCCAACGCTCACTAATTTGCCAACACCAAATGCCAAACTGTTGGAGGGACTTTTTGGAGCTTTTTGGCAAAATTTGAGAATGCCAACTCCAAATGCCAAACTGTTGGAGTTGCTCGGGAACAGAATACGGTGCTTGAGAAAAAGAGTGTCCCTACTGGCTAGAGGTTTTGGTAGACGAGAGGATTTTATTGCCCCAAAGAAAAGGTTTTTAGCTGCAATAATTCTGGAATCAAGCTTTTTCTAGGCTTCTATAAATACATATCTTTCTTTGATTATTCCAAATACCATGTGCCCCCTTTTGATGAAATCAATACCCCATGATCTAAAAGTAGTATTTTAGGAGATGGAAATATTGTAGAAGATCTCATAATGTTGGGCATATATGACCTTTTGGTTATTAAATCTTTTTATTGAGATCAAGTGTAACAAAGTTAGTATGTAGCAAGACCTCTTATCTTATGATCCCTATGGTTGGACTTTTCAACCAGCCCTTTAACGAGCATTGGCGCGAGGGCGGCGATGTCCTCGGCCGGCAAGCATCTGGAGCTCGCTGGTGCGGTGTTGCATTGTCTCCATCTTCGACAATCGTGGATGTGGCGCTGCTCTGTCATCTCTAGAGGTTGCGTATGAGATGTTGTTCCGCCTCCATCTCCGGCGAGCGAAAGGCACAGGAGAATGCCTCCCTCCCTGTCTGTAGTCGCTCCCTCCATTTCTACCCAGTGGGTTCAGCCCACCATAGCTCCGGCAAACCTGCCTCCCTCTCTCTCTCCCTTGGGGCAGCGACGCTGCTCCTACCAAAGGGCACGGCTAGCTTGGCCATCCCATGGCGAGAGGAAGGAGAAGATGCAACTTGTGCATGACATTTGGATCCTACTTGTAAATGAGACTAGCTTTTGCAAAAGCCAAAACTTTCAACCAAACAGACTTTTCCAAAAGCCACAACCCACATTCCACACAGCTACTTTTCTAATAGGGACTTTGGCATTTCTACCCTTGTTTTCAGTCACAATGGGGATTTTACCTCGGTTTTAACATTGCTTTTTTACCCTCACTTTTCAAAACCAATGGAGAGTCTACCCCTTGTTTGTTATGTACCCCTAACGGTGTTAAAAGGACAACTTTGCACATTCGTTTTTACCCCTACTTATTTGAGAGGTTTGTGCATTTACTCCAGCTTTGTATCTGCATTTTGTATACATATTTTTAGTGTATATTTTGTATATAGATTTTTTGAGTAAATTTTGAAAGCATTTCAGCTCATAATCCATATAATTAGAATGCAATATCGCACAACAAAAATAATCCGCATAAGAACACGGCCATGATTGGCCTTGCGCTCGAACAAAGTAGAAGCATCTCTCCACCGGGATCTAGCACAGGTCGCGTTGGTGGTAGAGCTCATCTCCGCCCTAGGTGCCTGTGGGAAGCTTCGCGCCGCCTGCTCGCTGCCCGTTGCTGCCGCCGAAGCTCACGCTCGTGCCGGGGTCGTGCTCGAGATGGAGCTCGTGCCTCCAGCGGCTGTGCCCATGCCCATGCCCACGGCGGAGGTTGGCGACGCCATGGCGGCACAGCTCCCACTACCGGCACACACCAACAATGAGGAGCCCACACATGCGAGCCCACACTCGTGTCCCTCGGAGCGTGCCCGCGGAGCAAACTAGTGCCGCTGGCAGCTAGGGGTCTAGGGTCGCTGCAACCAAAACCATAGCTCGCCGAAGGAGCGTCCAGCGGGGGTCTAGCGGGGAAAGGGCGTCGGCGAGAGAGTCGCAGGGAGGGGTCTAGCGGCCGCGCTAGAAAGGGCGTCAAACAAAGGATGGATGGAATAAGGCTAGATTAATTGTGTGAAGTGGAAAACCCAAAGGGCATTTTAGTCCTTTGGACTGCCAATTTTTCTTTTTTTTTTTTTTTCTGGTTGTTTATCATGACCTGTACAAACAGTGTTAGTAAAAACGGAAAGTTAAAAACAGGGGTGAAATCACCATTGACTATTGAAATAAGGGTAGAGCCACCAAATTCCCTTTCAAAAGCCACAGCTCACAACGACGTTTCCGTAAGCCACATCCCAAACAAGCGGATCCTCTCATATATGGCTTTAGATGTAGCTGCCTCTTAAATTTGTAGACGTGGGATCTAATTGGTCCCAGAAGAAAGGTTCATAACATTATTATATAGTTCACAACATTTTTTTGTTTCATATTATTTGGATCTATCAAATTTTGTTAGAATTCTCACATTTAAAATTCATTTTTTTTTCAAATCTTTAGATGACCTTTGATGAAGAAATGAATAAAATCTAACATAAAGATTTTGAAAAGATTTGAAAAATTGCATTTAATGATTAATTTTCGTTTTAAATAAGCTATGGTACCATAGTTCAATTTGAAGTGCACACATTTTGAAATTCGAAATTTGAAAGAGCTTCGGATGGAGAACTGATAAAAATCGATTATTATATCTCCAGCCTCTATACAATTTGTTGTTCATGGTTTTCTAATTTCAAATCATTTTGTTTTTAATTTTCTCATATTTTTTTATATTCATTTTTTCGAAATATTCTCAGATAGTGAAATAACCAATACTAAAGTTATAGTAATCAACGATATGCAGAATTTTTTTTTTTTTGTTGAAGTATTTTTCATTTCAATTTATTTAGGGTCCCAAATTTATATCTCAAAATAGGAAATTTTGTTGTGGGAACCTCCACTTATGTCAAATTGTCCGTGGGACACTCCACTTTTTCTTTGCTCTAGGTACAGTGGGCGGGGTCCTATAGCAACAAAAATTATTGTCCGATGGGGGCATACCGAATAGTAAAGGAAACATTATTATTTTGTCTAATATGTGTTTTATAGAAAACAGTCACACACCAACGCGTGATGAGCCAGCCAGGCCCAGGAGGCGCGCGCCCGGCACCACCGCCACCATCCTCGTTATCAGCATTACTTAGGGTTTAAGTTTAGTAAAATTAGAAAGATTCCAGATTACTTGAGAGTAAAGTTGAATCCTCAAAAATATAAAGGGAGATGTATCCTTTTCAGAATAAAAAAATAAAATAAAATAGGGCTTAACCCTAAGGTTCGGTTTCCCTCATCTCCCACGCCGCCGGCTCCTGCGCCGCCGCCGCCGCCGCCATGCCACGCCTCAGCGCTGCCATGCTCCCTCCTAACGGCGCTCGCGCTAGGGCGTCAACGACTACCCGGGCGCTACCCAGGGCCCAATGGATTTGGGTTGTGACAATAACAAATTGTAGTGGTGGCTCTGTTTCTACTGTCCAAATAAAATTGATTTGTAGGCGCAAATATAAGCACGAGCCGACTCAACTTCAATACATTCTTTCCCTCTTCTAATTGAATTGGAAACTCTTATTTTTCTCCATGTCCTTCCACCTTTAGATCAGCCGATTAATGTGTTCTCATATTAGGTTTCTGCAAGATGAGATCCATTTTTCTGAGTGCAGAAAGACTTGTAATTGATGTAGTGTAGGAGAGCGATTTTTAATCTTACTGGAAAATCAAGATTAACAACTAGGGTCCATAAAACAGGCAAAACAGTACAAAAGGAAATAACATGCAGCAGGACACATCATCGGGTGTGTGGTTAAGAGAAATAACCAAACATAGAATAGCTTTCCCGTAACTTCATTGTCTAATGAGTTTTGTTGAGAATAAAAAATCTCTGAGTCCTGGTCCAGTTTTTTAGGATTACTGAATTCGTACCAAGCTATTATTTATCAAACAGATAGAAGTATAACATCTTGCTTTGCACAGGAACCGATACCTATCATGGTAACGTAAATATCATATCAGGTACTATACTAGCACTAATAAACGATAAAATAGATCTACAGCTACCTTGTCGAATACAAGATTGACTGTTATATCATATAAATGCATCTCTTTACAAGATGTCTCGAAGTAGGATAGGAGGTGCATGATGATACATGTAAAGTACATAGCACTGATAATAAAACACAAAAATAAACTAATGCAGTAGGATAGAACAGAGATAGCAACACCTTTCCCTCCAGATAACAGTTGAAGGAGCAGTCATGCAGTCCCAGTGGCGAAGTGGCTCTTGAGAAGCTTCATGCAAACCTCCTTCAGCCTGCTGCAGCCATGCTTGTCTGCCAGTTCCAGTGTAGCGATGGCTGTACGCGCATCGTTCACGTAGGTGCACATGATATCGCCGCAGATCAACTTGAGCCTCTCCATGGCATACCGATCTGCTGCGACAAGCAAACCCTGGGCCATCACAAACATGTCCTCGTCACGTACCTCAGGAAGAGCGTCGGTATAGATGAAGTGGAGCAAAGCCTCGAACACCCTCGGTTCCATGTCATTGACACGCACACGATCAGTGGCACCCGCATTCCCCTTCGCAGCTGGGGTAAAGAACTCGGCCATGAAGGCCGTGCACCGAGTGGCCAGCACACACTTGTGTGCTTCGAACAGATGGCCGCTGACCTCAAAGGTCACGTCACCACTGACTCTGATTTGCTGGTAGCTTCCTTGAAGATCGTCACTGATGCCCCGGCGCAGGTTTGGCATCGCCATGAACCGATTTACAACTGCAATGTCACACCTGATCTGGATGCCGTCCTGGAGAACAGGCCAGACCTCATGCTCCATCATATCAAGGAAACTACAGGGGAAAACTTTTGCTACTTTCGGAGAACTTATTGAAATCTTGAGTCGACGAAATTATCTGCCCATCATGGGTGAGAAGGGCGATCTCGAATCGAACCTTCACTTCATCCTCACTGCCAGGGTTATGTAGGAATAGAGTGACACAAACACTATGTCTCTGGTCACCGTATTCGCCGTGCGGGTAGAAGACGAAGTACCATCTGTGCCCTCCGACACGGAACATGCTCGACTCGATGGACTCACCGACGATAAGTGCTCTCCGTGTTTTGGCATATTCGTCGATCGTCAGCACGTGCGATCCGGCCATCGTTTTTGGTGCCCTGATCTGGCTGCGCCCGGCAACAGGAAGCTTCTCTATGCGCAAATCACATCTGACATGGAAACAGTCGTCAATCAGGTGCGATACCAACTCGTTTCTTTTGATGAGGTCGGTGCCCGGTAGCAAAAGTCTGTGGTCGTTTGCGAAGGTGACCGATTTGGTTCCTTGGCCAATTAGTTTTTGCAAGCAGTCCCTGGACGGCTTCATCAGGATGAAGTCGCACTTTGCACTGACTATGTCTGCAGGGTGATCGTCCTCGTTCTGTCTGCGTAGGTAGAGAGTTATCCAACCAGCGCTCGCCTCATCGTCACCACAAGGGTAGCACTCGATGTACCAGCTGTGCCCTCCAACCCTGAATATACTGGATTTGATGCCCTTTCCGACCCCGAGATCCTTGGTTGCCGAGAAGCCCTCGATCGTGAAGATGTGCGACCCAACGATCGTCTGGCTGGTGGTGCTCGCTGTGCCGCCGCCACCGACGACGACTGCGGTGGTGGCTGGTGCAGCTTGGGAGGTGGCCATAGGTTGCAAGTTGGGCTTGTGCTCTAGCAATGGCGGCGAGAGGATGCGATGAGTTTCGCGGGTTCTGGTTCGGCTGTGGCAGATGTGGAGATGCAGAGGAAAAGGCCGGGTTTTATGGATCTTGATTGATGGATGAGGTTATTTTTATCATAGCGCGCAGATTCTGGTAATCTTTTTATTGGGCTGAGACATTACGCCAATTAAAGTTTCCTTCTGTGAAAATTACGGTAAAAAACTTTTCCTGCTATGAAAAGAAGATAATCACCCATCACGGGGATCAAAAAAGCCTTATGGTGATCTCATTTATTTGTTTTTTGTTTCGGCACTCACCGATAAAGAAAAATTTTGCTGAAATTGTTTTCCCGCTGCAGAAGATTGTGATTGAAGTGAATGAAGAAAGGCACATAGCAGTACCGGATCCACCGCCTATGCCGCGTGCCTAGGGCACACGGCTTAGGCCAAATTACACTCGCCTTACACTGGTACCGTTTTTTCAAGTGACGGGAATATATAGTTTTGTGTGGCGGACAGGGACAACCGTCACCAACGAAAGGTCACGCAAAATGGTCGATTAACCATGACAGGCCTACAGTGCCTGCCACGGATAATCAAAAATAAATTGAAAAAAAACTGGACAAAGCCCACAACCCGGACCCGGTCGGCCCTGGATGCGGGCCGGCGCGCCGCCCGCCATCGCTACCGCCGGACGTGGTGCCCTGCCTACGGAGAAGGTGCCGCCGCCGGAAGCCGTGCCGGCACGGATCTGCCGCCCGACCCGAGCCCGAGCCCGCTGGATCCACCGCCGGAACCGGCGCCCCCTGGTTCCGCCGCCCGGTCGTCGTCCACGATGGATCCACCGCCGGAGGACCGCCGCGCCCTAGATCTGCCGCCCGGACGACCGCCCACGCCGTGGATCTGCCGCCCGAAGGACCGGCCCCCGCATGGATCGCCGTTGGGGGACCTGATCCTAGGATATTGGTCGATAGTAGTGGGACCATGGTACCAACATGTGGGACCCAGGGTCGGACCCACAAATGTGGGACCCATATTGGTGTTGAAGCAAGGACATTATTGTTTTGTGACGATGAGTATGTTGTTTTTGTGACGAAAGTTTACATTCATCATTGGTTACCCACCGGATAGGCGGAATGATTATCTATGACGAATAGGTTTATTGTTTTGTGACGCTCTATTGCTTTTTCGTCATTATTTTTTAGCGGCTTGGCTCCGTTACTCATGATATGTGATGAATTTACAAAATTCGTCGCGAAAACTCTGATTCCATGACGAAATTTCAAATTGTCACAAGGAAATCGTCCTAGATGATCATATTTCTACTAGTGCTCCTTCCGCGGGATCCGCCCTTGTCATGGAACCGCCCGCGCCGCCACCGCCTTAGCACCGCTCCGCCGTGGAGGCATGCGCCGCCGAGGCCTTGTCTTGCCGCCCGTTGGATCCATGGCCGGAGACTTTCCCCCCGTGGAGGCCTGCCTCCTCCTTGTGCCGCCGGGGGCTGGATCCGCCGCCCCGCGACTTCGCCACGACCGGCGGGGGGAGGAGGGGAATTTGGGAGGAGGAGAGGGATGCTACCATGTGGGAGGGGAGGGAGAAGGGGATCGGTGGGGGAGGTGAGCGTCGAAGGAGGGAGGGAGAAATGCGGTCTTTGGAGAGACTGGATGTGTGGAGAGAGACGGAGAGACTACGGCTGAAACCTAAGTCTTGAAATATAGGTGGCCCAATAGAATCCGATTTGGGCTTGGTTGTGGGCCTCGAGATTTTTTTTTTGCGTGGCGGGCGTCTCTAAGTTGCCCGCCTCACGAAAAATAGCCCCATTTTTCCGTGGTGGGCCTTTATAAAAAGGCCCGCCATGGTAAATCAATTTTTGTGGCAGGCTGTATTGCCAGCCACGTAAAATAAGAAACTTCTGCCATGTTTAATGGGACCAATTAACTGTGACAGGAAAATTTAACGCCCGCCACGGAAAAGATTTCCAGGCATCACGGAATATAATTTTGTTACTAGTGTTAGGCTAAGCTGAGTGTAACACCCGGCTTAGCGCACACGGCGCCACGTTTTCTCGGCCTAAAGACCTAAGCCGAGTGCCAAATATCGGGCACTCGGTTTGGGATAACCCAGAGTGTTTTTAATCTTAGGCGTGTGTCCACGGTGCACACGCGTGCAAAAAGTAGATAACGCCGGGGCGTTTTGACGGGGTTCTAAGCCGAGTGTTAGAATTAGGCACTTTCGGCTTAGAAACTTTTAATTTTTGTAAATCTTTACCAAGTGTTTTCAATAGGAACATGGCGAAAGAAATTCGGTTTTATTTTTACGCAAGTTCTTTGCGAGTGCCTTGCATGCGCACTCGGCCAAGAAGGAATTTGTTTTTAATTAGTTTCTTTGCGAGTGCCTTGCATGTGCACTCGGCAAAGTTTTTGTGTCTTTGCCGGTGCACATGCAAGGCACTTTCGGTAAAAAGAAAATTTTCTGCGTTTTTAAAAACCATCTTTGCCAATTGCGATGACCATATCACTTTCGGCATAGAGTGAATCCTATGCCGAGTGTTATGGTCATTGCACTCGGTAAAAGATTTTTTTTTTTTTTTTAAGTTTTGAAAACACATGTTGTAGAAACTCATTGTCGTTTGATCGGCGACGAGACTCCATTGGTGGTGGAGGCCCAAAAAATCTGTGGTGGCGGCACGAGAATAGCCTTGGTTTGGCGATGAAGCCTTGCATGTACTCCCACGTTGCTGCATTCCTCGCATCGGACTCCTCCCACCGCCTCTTCTCTTCCGCCACTGGGCCTACAATATTTCATCCACATGTTAAAAAGCAAAGCTAAGGTATGAAAAAATCAGTCGTCAATGAATGACAAAGAAGTAACATGTAGTGTCGACACCACGGTCGGTCGTGTGCGTATCTCCGTCCTCATGCTCGAGCTGCTAGCTCGAATCTCCACGAGTTTCCTAGTGCTGCGTGAGTCAATTGCGCCGTCGCCGATGTAGTACCGCCCATGCTTCTTCCCCTGTCCCAACATTATGCCAATTTCTCCATCAATGGGATGGTCCGTGGGTCACTGTCTTGCCTATGGACTAGTTTGTACATCTCCGTGTACGAAGTGAGGTGGGAGTGTATGGACGGGTTGCTGTAACTCTCGGGTGGGGCCTCCGGGATGTAGCGCTCGACAGACTTCGTTGGGCTAGTGTGGGCCATTGCCCACGCCGAGAACTCGGAGAAGGACTCGCCACCATGGTGCACCGACTGTGAAAGAAAACAACTAGATAAATAAAAATCTGCATACTTGAGCTTTTAGAGTTCAAAAGTGGATTGAGCATACCCATCTAGTTGAGTAGGCTGGGAGACAAAGGTTTCCTTGGTGGTGTGCTGGACTGGCATCATCAAACGCGCTCTCGGGCATCCCTGTGCTTCTCCCAAAACTCATCGCTACACCACTTGTCCGCCATTTGCGACCTGCACGCTTCCTCTCCCACGCACCACCACAGAATCACCTACATGTCAACAAATGTGACATAAGAGACAATCAAATGAAGCCTATTTAAGTATTAGCTCTATATATTTACCAGCGGGTGCATGTATTGCTCCTTGGTCAGCTTATTCTCCTCCAATATTGCGTCCGCTCTAGTGATCTTCTTGTACAGGACTTCTCTGTTGTAATCTCTGACGGCCTGGATGCGCGCGTAGTAGTGCATGTCTTTCACAAGTCTGTAGCGGGCTTTGTTAACCGCTCTCTTCGCGTTCTCCTCGCACCAGGCTCATCCTCCCATTAGTAGAAATCATGTATACAGAAATGAGACATAAGGATATAATTTGAAGAATGTCTTAACAATGTGATGTGTAAAGCAATGTAGTGAGAACAATACTTACCCACACCTCACGTCTCACACACTCAGCCACATTACCGTACATGTGACCATCCCGATCAGTTGTATCGGCCTTCACTTTGTAGTGTTCAAACGTCCAGGCCGGCTGCTCAACTCCACCAAAGTCCACCAAGCCAGGGAAGTGCTCCTTCAACAGCACACCGATAATGCCATAGGGATGGTGTTTGTGGTCACCTGCCTGCAAAAGGGAGAAACCCCAGCCCAAAAAATTAAGAAATGTATTAGTATTTATAGTGATTTTGAACATAAGAAATGAGAAAACAGTACTAGCTTGTTTGTTACTTACTTTTTACCACTGGCCCGCACTATCGGGCGTCTCTCTAAAGGTATTGGTCGTTTTGGGAGTGTCGAGTGCCCTCGCGAGTAGGGTTTTGTCACACCAGAGGAAGAGGCCCCCACTAGCACACCCCAACTCCCCTCAGGTCCACCTCCTGGTCCCCCTGCTCTGCCTCGTCGTCCCTGTCCTCCTTGTCATCCACCTAGTCCCGCTCCTCCTCCTCCTCCTCTTCTCCTCCTCATCCTCGTCCTCGTCCTCCTCCTGTGGTGGTGGTGGAGGAGGAGCAGCTGGACGACCCCTCCTCCTGCCTCCACCACCTCCTCCTCCGGCCTCCTCCTCCTCGTGCCTCCTCCTACCTCCTTCGGTTGTCTCCTCGTCCTTCTCTGTGTCCTCCTACTAACTCACTCACCTCCCCTGTATTTCGACTTGTCCTTCCTAAAAGCTCTTGAGATCCGGCCTCGGCCTAGCATCTTTTCGATCAACCTGCAAAAAAATAATAAAAAAAAAGATTAGAAAGAGATTTAAAATAAATAGGACAGATTACAAAAGAACATAACGTATTTAAAAGTTAACATAATATTACATGAATTAGAAATAATCATCATTGTCCTTTGCAGGAGCTAGGTCATCTTGAGAAGGATCGTCACTATCATACATGTGTATTTCCATGTTGATTTCATTAATATCTTCGGGAACAACGTCGACCACATTGCCTAATTCTAATTGTCGAAGTAATTCTAAATCCTTCGCATTTATAACCTCATCTCCCTCATCCTCATCTTCAACCCTTTCATTGTCCACTTGCATTTTGACTTGAACGGTTCCTTGTACCCCCTCTTCTTGAAAGAACTCTCCCTCATATGTTGTTGGGTCAAAGTTGTAATCTTCATTGTTTGGGATAGTTAGTTTACCGTGTGGTAATACCTTGATCACAACCTCCCAACCCTTCAGACGCTGATCTTTTTGGCACGCCCATGGGAGATAATAAACTTGGGTGGCCTATTGAGCTATAACATACACATCATCTCCTAGGTAGTTGGAATGCGGTCGAATTTCGACTATCCCAATTTTTCTGTTCTTTTCTTACTTCTTTCGGATCAAACCAATGGCATTTAAAAAATGACGGGATTAAGAGGTTGGCGGCCCGAAATGTGAGTTCGTATATCTCTTCAACTCTTCCATAATATTCGTCTCCATCAAGGCTGGGCGTGAAAACTCCGGTGTTTGTCGTTCTTCGATTGGGTCGACTCTCGTTGTGGCTTATTGTGTGGAATCGATATCCATTGACATCATAACCAGGTAAATGACTGGACCCTAAACTCACGACCATAGGAAACCTGTCTCGACTCTAGGTCCATGTTGACATCATGTTGGCCCTGAAATGTTATATCATTCACGGCCCGTTTAAAGCAGGATGAGAATGTGAAACTAAGTATGCACAAGAAAATAGAATGTACCTTCCATTTGAACCAAGAAATGAAATCAGGTTTTCCATTGCCCGCACCGTGTTTAAGAAGGGTGTCCAATTGATCTTGTTTGGGCGCCCTCCTCTTCCTCCAGAATTGTTGAGTAAATTCCCTGTGGGGTTTGAGTGAAGAAGGGCGTTAGAAGGAGAACAGTGAGTACCCGATAACAAGTGCGATGAGAAATAGTGACTTACACCATGTAGGGCGCCATTTCTATGAGGTTGGTCAGTGTTGGTATTTGATAAGCCTACAGAAATATTTGTAATAATACACAAGCGAACGGATACTGGTGAGCATTTCACCTGGGAGAGGGTTTTAATATCGAATCCACAGGGAGGATGGTGTGAAGATAACTGAGGCATATGAAGATTCCTATGGTTGTCTAATTCTTCTCCTTGTAAGCTATGTTGATATTGTCTTAAAGGGACGTACTCAAAGGAAAGCAAGGTCGAAACATGCAATTCCTCCAAGCAACATAGTCCTGCTTGGCCTAACCAATGGGATGTGGGCTCCAAAGGAATCAATGGTACTATCACTACCACGAACTACCACGCTCCGAAAGGTAGGGTGCATTCACAAGTACTCACAGTCTAAGCACCACGCCTACACCTAAGCCACTCCTCTAATCTATAGATGCCCATAGATTAAAGTACTCAAATAAGAGTTATTAACAATAAGAACAATACTAACACGATTACTTACTCAAACAAGAAGTTGATCCACCATAGAAGTCTCAGGATCAAGTGGCACAAGGCCTTTGATCCCAGAGGTACAAGCATAGAGGAGTCACCGACAGGTCCGGTGCTTCCCCTTTTTCTCCTCCACCCACTCTTTAGCTCTCAAGACTAGATCTAGTCACTCTCATGGAGTACTATGGATCTAATCTATCAACTTGATACGCTTTTGCTCTTCAACTCACTCTAATACTTCTAGTTCTACATGATCTTCTAATATAGATTGGAACTAGAGAGAAGAGGTTGTCCTCATATTGGGACACCTCTTACCAACAGGTCAAAAGATAATGAGTAGAATGAGTTAGGGTTTTGTCCTAGGGTCAGGGGGTCTTCTTATATAGGCCTTGGCGATGAACAATGACCATTGGATCAAACCGACCTTCAATAACGGTGTAGATACAACATCAAGGTCGGTGGTAAACCAACATAAAAATGTGACGCTGACATCTTGTCCCCACCTGGCGGCCGGCCTAAATGGCCCTGGCGGCCACCAGGGGGTGGTGTCCTCTCGGTCTCCCGTTTCTTCGGTGTCTTACGGTATCTTCTAGAGTGTTTTAGTCCACATTTTGGGTTGAGTTACTTCACGGTTAAGTCTTGTCATTGTATGGGATGTAAACTCTTCCGATTCTCATCGATCTTATACGCTTTTATCTGTTTTAGTCCCTACAAAGTCATAAATCACCAAAGCTCGTGGAATTATGTTAGTTAGACCCTAGACTTTGTAACACCCGAAAATTTTGTATTTTTGAAAATAGAGCCAAAGTAATTTTTAGTTACGTATTTTTGTGCTCATAAAATATAGAGTAAAAGCGGTATATCGGCCGTGCTCACGGTCATGAGCGGCCTTGGAACCTTTGCTTTAAAGATGATGACCTATGTTTGTTTAACAGTCCATAATTTATCGTTTATGCTCTACATTATTATGTTATAATGATCATGGTATATGGATAAGATATTGCCTTGCTATATTTCTTTGAGTTCGACATGGACTCACTCTTGCAATTTCCCCCACCTCAGTTTGTTGGCAAAAGTCACATGGAGAATGGATGCTAGTTCTTGGCATACGGAGCCCCCAGTCAATTGTCCCCGAAGATAATGGAGCCCGACAAGTTTAGCAACCCTTCCGCGTTACTCGATAATATGTGAGTGTTTGTTTAGTTATTTACGCTTTAAAGCATTGTTTCGATATTTATCTATTCTATGTTATATGTGTGGACTTCACGGGCACACATATGGCGAGTCTGGTCTTCCTTGGAAAACCGGCGTGATGACTTATGTTGATATTCATTTTAAGCCCTTATTCATGTTTAGTTGACTAGAAATATTATGCTATAACAGGGTGTCAACGGTCGGTATGTAGAGCATGATAGTGCGCCACTCTGCCGACTCGAGGTCTTCATGGTCTTACCACTTGCACTTCCAAGTTGCCCTAGAAAAAGGCTGAGCTTCGACAAATTTTCCCCAACATTGTAATAAGGGAGTGGATTATGCACGCTCGGAAGGTTGTCACCATAGTATGTTGTTGTGAAGTTTGTCACCTCGTACAGAACCGAGGCCTCGACGATGGAAGGTTAAATCTTGCATTTATTTCCAGTTTTCTTCCGAACAACCATTAGGGCTCTCTCAATTGAATAACACCAATGGTACTGCACATCCCCCCTGGTTCGTGCCTCATATGGGAGGTGCATAATCAAATGTGGCATTTGAGTGAATAAGCCTAGTGGAAAGATCTTCTCCCGCTTATATTACAGACCAACACAGGAGCCGCCTTTTCCATGTATGCGCAACCACGGCCCGAGATAACTCCTTAGCACATAGGCGGGGCGGAAGAAATAGCTCAACTATGCCAACAATTGCCAGATATGATCAGGAACATAGCCTCAAATCATGACCGGAAGAAGTCGCTCAAGCCACACATGGTAGTTATGACCCTTGAGCCCATTGATTCGCTTGAGAGGCGATAAGTTCACTCCTCTCCTCGATTCACCGTATACCCATCGGGGAACATTATCTTTAGAACCATTCTAGTACCTCCTTCCTTTCGTTCTTGCTTAACGTGAAATCGGCCTTGGGCCTCCTCCATTTCTTGCCATTTCTAGGAGGCCTCATCTCATCCTTAGGTCTGTCGTATAACGCTGCCAGATCCACTCTAGACTTAACGTTGTCCTTTAACTTGTCCGTATCCATGATTGTTCCAAATAGTACCTCGCCGAGATTCTATTCAGTGTGCATTGTATCAATGTGATGTGGACAAAGAAGATCATCATGATCCACACCTCTCTAAGCCCGACTTGTGAGTCCATGCATGATCCACGCCATACCCCACAAAGCGACCATTTATGGACGTGTCGTCTACCACGAGAGCATCAAGCTGAGCAAGGACCGCAGCAGCTAACATCATCTCTGGTGGAGGGTCCGTAACTACATGGCGTTTCATGAAGTTCTTCTCGTCTTCTCTGAATGGATGGTCAAGTTCAAGGAATTGTCGATGTTGGTCAAAACAGGAAAACTTGACACCCTTGTTCAACCAAAAAAACCTCATAGTTGTCTTGCATACTAGGCATGGAAATTTGTTGTGAACACACCAATCGCTAAATATTCCATATGCCACGAAGTCATGTAAGGAGTACGGGTGCCAAACATATATCTTGAAGCTTCGCTTTGTAGCTCAATCGTATGTCCATACCCCATCATCCCAAGCTTTGATCAATTCATCAATCGTGGGCTCTAGGAACACACCCATATTCTTTCCAGGGTGCCTAGGATTTATCAACTACATGATTATGTTCTACCGTTGGAAGGCGACCTAGGGGGGGAATTGAGAAGGATAACGAACATAGGCCAACAAGTGTACCAGGCAGCCATCAATCCATATGGATTGAACCCATCTGTTGCCATCGCAACACGTACATTATGAGCCTCTAGAGCTTTGTCACGATGAATGTTATCAAAATGTTGCCATGCTTCACCATCTGAAGGATGTACCAACTTGTTTGGATTGAATCGATGTCCAGTTTTGGGCCATGTCATCTGCTTTTCGGACTCCTCAGTCATGTATAGCCGTTGGATCCTGGGTATGAACGGCAGGTGTCGCAGGACATTTACGGGAATTTTTATCTGCCTCTTCTGGCCATCACCCCAAGTCCTGCTCTAGGTACCTAGATGATTTGCACTTTGGACAGTGTGTAGCGTTCTCATATTTCTTCCTAAATAAGACGCAACCATTCTTACAAGCATGTATCTACTCATATGGCATCTTGAACACATTTAGGAGTTTTCACGACTCGTGCATGTTCATTGGAAGGACATGACCTTCTGGAAGTAAAGTGCAAACAACTATGAGCATTCTCTTAAAGGAGTCTCGACTAAATTGGCAGTGGGACTTCAAGGCCTAAGGCATCCAATGGCATCTAGTTAAGAGACCTTTGTATTGCCGTGTAGGGGTTTACGTGTCGCCGTGACAACATGTCGTAATACACCTTTGCAGTTGCCTCTACCTGGTCACCCTGTTCCATATGTCCTCCACCAAATTTGCTCCATGATAGTCATCCACCATGTCCGCTAATACCCCACCTTCTACATCGAGATCCTCAATGAGTTGTCTCACAGCCTCGTCTCTCCTATGTCCTTCACCATTGTGGGTCCACCAGGTGTAGACTGGCATAAATCCATGCTTGCCAAGGTGTTTGCCCATTTGCAACTTTTCTTGTTTACGCCTATTCCTACACACGCTGCAGGGACACCAAACTTTAGCATCTTCGTAAGCCACCTAGAATGCTACTTCCAAGAAAGCATTGGTCTTCGTCACCCATTCCGCGCTCCAGGCTCCATAAGCATTCTAGCCATCGTACATCCACCGACGGTCATCCATCCTTTTCCATATACTCCACGTGAGTAATATAATACTTCATTGTATCTCTAAATGTACCCCCTACTACCTAATAGGTAAAGATAGGTCGTAATCCACCGAGGATGCGTAGAAGAGGTTAGTTTCTGTGCACTACTCGTATCCGAGATAGAATTTTGGCAGCACCTCCCCGCTATTCTCCAAACACACGTCCCGTTAGGGAGATTGTGTATCCGAAGAACAACAGGGAGGTATTGCCGAAATTCCTTCTCGAATATGAGTAGAGCATAGAAACTAACCCCTTCTACGCATCCTCGGGCTGTCCAAAAAATGTGGACGGGGGACGCCTAACTGGGTTACGTGATCTACGACCATCATATGTAAAGAGGGGTTATACCTAGTGGTGCAGGCAGACCAGCAGTGGCAGTGAAGTCACGTGACCGGCTCAGCACCAACGGGCTGTCACCTGAAAAAAAGACGGGTTCAATTAAAATTTTTGACAGAACCTCCCCTACACGGTGAGATTTTCAATACCTGCAAGAAAACAACACCATGATGGCTGACCAGCACATATCCATACACATGAAATTCATTCATATATTACCACCACTACATGACACCCTGACGAACCCCAACCAACTCCTCATTGCCGAGTCGCAGTCATACATTACCATCACTACATGACACTGAGCTCACCTTGCTTGGGGGGCCGGGTCGACCAGGGACGACGGCGGTGGTGGGCGAAAAGACGATGGACGAGGGGGACGGGGCGACCACGGGACGGCGGCGAGCACCGGTCAACCACCACCACCTCCTTCTGTTCCCTCTTCTTCTCCTCCTCCTCTTCCCTCCTCCTCCTCCGATCCGGCCCCGTTCTCCTCCCTTCCTCCCTCTACTCCTCCTCTTCCCTCCCCATTCCTCTTCCCATGCCACCGGGTGGAGGGCCGGGTTTGGGCGGCACCGGGCATTTTGGAGGGCGGGGGGGGGCAACACCGGGTCGGGCGGCGCCCGGCGTGGAGGGGCGGGGGTTGGCGAGGCGGGCTCGGTGGGGCGGTGGCGGCGAGGTGTCTTGGCGGAGCGGCGGGGCGCGTGTCGGTGGTGGGCGGGCGGGTGCAGCCGGTGCGGGCGGCGGTGGCACCGGCGAGGTGGAGCCGAAGTGTGAGTTCTTGCTAAAACAAGTCTCGTTCTGGGTCATGTTATATCTAAGGTTGGAGTTGCTGTCAGCCCAAAGAATGTGTCAGATGTGCTAAAGTGGAGTCCGCCTCAGGCGTGAGTGAGATCGAAGTTTTCTAGGAATGGCAGGTTACTACAGAAGGTTCGGTAGGCGACTTGGGCAATGCTAGCGCGGGCGGGCAAGCGGCGCTGTCATTGGAGTGAGCAAAGAGTAAGAGTGAGAATGAGAGTGAGGGGATAAGATGGTTTTCGGAAAAAAAACTAAGGTGTGTGCCAAGATCCAGGCACTCGGCTTAGAGTACGAACAAAAAAAGTCATCTCTAAGCCGAGTGTCACCTCCCTAGGCACTCGGCTTAGAATATAAAAAAAAACTGCCACCTTCTAAGCCCGAGTGGCTCCTCCCCAGGCACTTCCGGCATCGAATAGAAAAAAATAAATAAAAAATCTGCCACCTTCTAAGCCAAGTGCCGCCAGCAAAGGCACTGAGCTTAGAATGAAAAAAAATATTAGAAATGCGCCCGCGCCAAAATCTGGAAAAAAAAAATGCGCAATAAAAAACGAACCATTATTTTATATGGTTTTTAGGTCAACATTCCATTTATATAAACGCAATAAAAAATAAAAATTATCAAATGGATCCCAAAAATCCCTAAATTTTAACTTGCCACGATATTTGATATCTTTTGGCTATAGAAAAAGTTTCAAAGTCAAATCACAATTTGACCATCCCTATATATCCAAACACAGGAGATCTCTCTCACTAACTCTGAAACTTCTTAGTAAATGTTCCAGCTTTCAAGCGATGTTCATCACAACTTGTTCTAAATCTTCTAAATTTTCTTCCACAGCTTCCACATGTGATTTGACGAAAAACTCGTCGAATTACGTGATTTTTCTAACTTTGTTTTCTTTTTATACAATTAAAAAGCCGTTCACCCATACGCTTGGTGTCATGTTTCCAAAATGAGATGCTTGAAACCACAATCATACCATATATGGGGCCTTAAATTAGGTTGACTAACATGAATATCGATTTTACACTCAATTTTTCCAAATATTTGAATGACCTATAGTTCAAATCTCACCCGATTAAAAAAATTGTTTCAAATGCAATTAATTATTTATATATAGCAAATGAATTGAAAAATGCACCAAACTTTGTTAGGGGGTAAGAAATGTAATATGTGTTGAGGATAAAAGTTTGAAAGCAATTCGAAAAAAATTCTTTGCAGTACCCCCAGGACACTCGACAAAGATGCCCTAAGGTGAGTGTTTTTGGGTGGACTCGGCCAAAAAAAAAGGGGTCGTGTGTCTAGTTTTTAGCCGAGTGAGGCCCGGGCACTCGGCTAAGGAGTAACAGAGTGCCGACGGCGGATAGCGGCACACGGTTGAAACTTCCATTGGCGTGTGCCAACGTTAGATACTCGGCTTATCTCGCTTCTAAGACGAGTGTTTTTTCTTCGCCGTGTATCGCCGTCTCTTTCACTCAGCTTAGCCGGACTAAGCCCGAGTGTTTTTGGTTTTCGTGTGTGCCCTTGGCTGAGGCACTCGGCCGGGCCGGCTCTAAGCCGAGCACACGGGCGAAGGCCGTCTTTTCGGTAGTGGAGGCGACGGCTATCACTGGTTGCCCTATGGCTACTGAGTGCATGGGAGCGGGAGCCTCTGCCGCCAGAAGACTTTGTCGCTGACCATCCATTTGCCATCTTTGTGCTGACTGCTTTTTTTGTGAATTAGTGCTGACTACTATTCTCTTTTTCTTTGGACAAGTCCTTGACCCTATCTAACTCTGTGTTGATTGCTTTATTTGTGAATAGTGTTAGCGGTGAGCATGGATACTAAACGTTGTGCATTTGTTTGTCTTAGCAGACACTATTGGAATCAAGCTCTTTGCCGAGTGTTTTTGACACTCGGCAAAGGCCCTTATACACACGGCAAAGCCAAAAAGAACACACGACAACGTTTACTCGGCAAAGGACTCTTTGCCGAAAGTGTCAAAAAACATTCGGCAAACAAAACATTCAAAGAGGCGCGGTTGGGCCGGTTGGGCCAAGGTCGTAGATGGGCCGGCAGGTTCAGCATGCGGCGTGGTTGGGCCAAGCCCATAGCTTGGCAGGAGGCCGGTTTGCCTCAAATAAAAGATAGACGAAGCGCTGTTGAAATTTTGGGCCGCTTCTGTGTTGGGCTCGGCATTCGGGGGAATGGGCAAGGCCGGTTGCCTTAAAAAAAGCTATTCGGGCCCTCTCGGCATGAGTGGAGGGCAAGGCCTGTTGTTGTCTTGGGCCATCTACGTTGTTGGGCCCGGTGTTGGCTTGGGCCGGGCTGCTATACCGTGTGGGACCACTATGGTGGGGCGGTCGGGACCCGGGTGTGGGACGTGGTGCAGCCGGTCGGGAACCGGCCGTGTGGGACCGCCGCGTGGGGGCCCACTTCATCACATCGTCCCTAGTGGGACCTAGGGTCGGACCACTTACATGTGGGGCCCATACCGGTTTGAAGCATGGACATTATATTTTGTGACGATCACTATGATGTTTTGTGACAAAAGTTTGCATTCATCATTGGTTACCCATCGGGTTAGATGCACCATGGTCATCTGTGATGAAAAAGTTTCTTGCTTTGTGACTCTCTAATCACGTTTCGTCATTACTTTTTAGTGGCTTTGCCTAGTCACCGTGATCCGTGACGAAGTCACTAAATTCGTCGGTTCCATGACGAAATTTCAAATCGTCACGAGGAAGAAGACCACATTCCTACTACTATAATCTCTCTTCTAGTCCTAAGAAACTATGGATTTGAGAGAGATGTTAGTTTTAATGAACAACGTTACTAACGCTTTATCAAATTAAGAAATGACCGAAATAAACTTTAGAGCTTGAGAAGTTATAGCTTTGTAGTTGAAAACTTATTTATTTAAACTTCGTTTAGGGCCCCAAAACTATTTTTAAAAACTTCTTTGCCTAGTGCTTGAAAAAAAACACTCGGCCCTCTTTGCCGAGTGCTATTTTTGACACTCGGCAAAAAGAATGTCTTTGCCCGAGTGCGCTAAGTTTTTTTTTTTTTTTTTTTTGTGTGTGTTTTTTTTTGCCACTCAGCAAAAAGGCTCTTTCCGTGTGCCCGAAAAAAATACACTCGGCAAAGAACCGAACACTCTGCCAAGCCTCCGTTTCAAGTAGTGAGAGTTGCTCTTCAAATAAGATTTGTGACATACCAGAATTAAGTTGGTTTGCCTTCTATATATAATCATTCTATTGGTGCCTCTTATTACCCAATTAGTGTACTAGTCTACCAGCAAATGTATTTCCATTCATTGAATTTGTATGTGAGAAGGCACTATCATATTACAATGGTAGAGCAATTTAGCAATTTGACAATGCCGCAACAAACTGCACTACCTGAGTTTGGCAATACGTTGATTGAACAATAAAAAGTAATTCTCCTGTATTTGTTTGAAATATGCTATCAGCTCTAGTGTTGTTGGGTGGTGTAGTGGAGCCTCTAATTAATATTGTTGCTGTTGTATAGTACTAAGTGTCATTCGATATATCAGAATATTTACTGCCGCTTTTCAGTGTGTTGACAAAACTAGTTCCTTTTATGAAGCAATTTTGCAATTACTCTATGCATACAGAAATATATCATGGATACACCTTTTGTTGATGAAAGTGTTGTCTGCATCGGAGAATGTGGCAATTTAAGGGAGCTTTTCGCTAACATTGATGGTGCATCTAGTTTGTTTGGTAGTATAAAACAATATTTAGCTTTGGATACTGCCAGTGGCGGAGCTATGAACTTTTGACGCCTAGGGCCGCTGTCAATACGCGACGTAGCGCTAGCATAAGGTCAAATACCGCCCGACTTTGGGTTTAATACTGATAGATAACACAACTTATTAATAAATGCATAATTTTAGATTATATCCTACTTTCATCCTTAAATCCACAACATAATTGACAGAAACATGAAAATGCTTACAAAATTACGTAGCTAATGATGATTTGGATCTTCCTCGCCTATCATATCCTCATCCTCATCCTCATCAACATCATCATATGGACCTGAATATACATACAAATTAGCAATGCAATCCATAACTTGATCATTTGACTAGACAAGAAAGGTAGAAAACTGCAACATACCACTTGCTCTAGGTTGATGAAATGACCTATTGCGATTGTATATCATCCTTTTTGGATAACTATGACCTTTTGGTTGACAAGGACCCATAGAAATATAAGCTCTTCTAACCGCATCTCTTATGTTAGGATCGATTTGCTCAATTGGAATCGAAGCCCGGGATCAGCAATAATGTCATCATCACTAGCATTGATAGGTACTTCTGCTATTTCTAGTAGTGGTTCTACTTGTGTAGATGCAACCGATGACTGACCTTGTGACGCTAGCACTCCTCGATTGTGGTTGGATTATCCTTGTGACGCTCCTTGTATGATTGGGGTAGGAGCCGGAGTAAAAAAAGATTTTATTGACTTGATTCCATTCCCCTGTCCCTGCCTACTCCTCTTCATTTGATTCCTAGGAAGAGTTTAACAAGAGACTAGAAATTAGAATTAGAAATTAGAAAGATAAAGGGGATTACACTTTCTTGACTTACCAAGATGAGTCTTCGGTGATCAAGGATTCAAGGATGCCTGCGGCCTGTATGTACTATACGCCGCGATCAAGGATCGGGACTCCCCACGGGCCCACGGCGATCGGGACCGACGGGCGATCGATCCTCGTCCCTCTCCGTGGGCGGCGCCTTGCCGAAGTTGCCGTCACTCTTCGACGCGGGCAACGGGACAGAGGGAGGGAAGGCAGCTGGCCCGGCGCATACCGATCCCCTGCGATCCAGCGGCGGGCGGCGGCCGCCAGGGCGGGCGACCCGTTGGGAAGCGGCGCGACGCTGAAAGTGAAAGGCCGCCAGGGCGGGATCGCGGGAGGCGTGACGGTCTCCTCGCGTGCACGCACGCGTCGGGGCTACGATCGATTCGGTTTCCCACGCGAGGAAGGCGCGGCGGCGGTCGACGTTTTCTTCGATCGGACTGCCGTGGACTCCGCTCTTGGGCCAACAAATTTGGCCCAACACCTAGGGCCAGCCTAAAAATACAGAATTTACTAAAGATTTTTTTGGGCTGCGACTAGGGCCACGGCCCCTAGTGGCCCAAATTTTGTTGGGGGAGACCGAAACCTTCCAACCCCCATGGTTGGAACAAGGAACCTAGATGATATGGAGTAATTGGGGCACGGAAGACCGGGCGGATGTCGGGAGAGATTCGCCCCACGGGTCGAATGTCGGGACATTCGCATTGTAACCGCCGTGGCACCAAGGCCTCCAATGGCGAAATGGCCGAATCCTAGGGGATTGGAGACGGACGGTCGAAAGCGACGGCATTCGGTTGTGCTCTTCGGAGGGTAAAGCTTTGATCTTTGTGGACCCGTCTCAAAGGGAAATGGCCGAAACGTGGAGCTTTCGGAAGGGTTGGGCGAAAGCCCAGGTTTCGGCATGGTGCTATCTCCCGGGGGTTGGAAGGCGGGAAGAGTTAGCTCGTCGGACTTTGCCGAAGCTACGGGCTTTCATCGGTGTCGCCTCGATGGGGCTAGCTCAAGGCTCGCCGGGCGAATCCTGGGACATTCGGCATCTCATGGCGAATCCTCTGGATGCGGTCTCTGGCGTGCCCAAGTACGGAAGTGTCGGGTTTCATCCCGATCGGGCGAAACCGACCGCTTCCGGCTCGATTCCTGGCACAGGGCGAGTGCTTGTCTTACTTTGCAGGTTGCAGGTTGCCCAAGACCGACGCAGGGTCATTCGCCAAGGGTATTTGCGCCGGGAGGCCGGAAAGTACCATTCTACCCCTGGATGATGGCGGAAAACGTTGGGGCCCGGAGTCGGTAGAAGGGTAAAAATGGAATTGTAATAGTCTACGGACTATAAATAGACCCCCCGAGGGGGTTTTGTAAGAGGGAGACAAATTAATAAGAAGAGTGTTCCAGATTGGCATACATCCTCGTGTTTTGAGTTTAGCTTAGTAGAGTGATCCGTCCCTCAGGGTAGCCCGCCGGGGGGGGCAACATTGGCGCCAACATTGGGGCTCGAACCCACACCCAAGGTTGGTTGCCTTGCGGGCAACCCGAGATGGCTCCAACCCATGGCGCGGGAGGCCTAAGGCGGCGGCGGCGGCTCGGCTCGGCTGGACCCCCTCCGGCGGACCCATCTTCGGATCCTCCGGTGGAGGTCACACCGGCCGCCCAAGGCCAAGTGCGGCGGAAGACGCCGCACAGTCGGGGGCCCCGACCGGGCCAGGACTTCGGGGACTTAGGAGTAGGAGGCTCCAGACCTTCTAGAAGATGAAGACAACACCGGCGACAATCGTGCGAGAGGATCATCGGGCACCGTAATGAACAAGATGAGTTTTGGCAAGGCTGATTCAAGAGTTGAGCCTTAGACAAGCCGAGCTTAGGGAACTAAGGGCTCGAAAAGAGGAAATGATGAGAGGCGATGCAGCCAAGCGAAGAGAGGATTCGCCGGGGGGCAGCCGAGGCTTGCCGAAATTGAGAAAGAGAAACCCGCTACGGGAGATATTGCGGATGGAAAAAACACGTAAACATCCCAAGGGGAGCAAGAACCACTTTCATTGCAGGAGGTGGGGTCGATTCGCCTTTTCGTCCGAACTCGCAACTTAGCCCGTGGTCGGTTGGTTATAAGCCTAGGCTACCGTCATTCAATGGGAAATCGGATCCAAGAAAGTTCATCGCAAGCTATGAAGCCGCGGTACATTCGCGGGGGGAGATTCGATTACCTTGGCAAAATCCCTCATAATGGCGGTATAGGACATCAAGCATGAATGGTACATAGCACTTCGACCGCTATCGATAAGAAACTGGAGACGACTAAAAAAGCGGTGATCATCACCTTTGAGGGATTCAGGGCCTTAAAGAAGGGAACCCGGGACTTCCTAAAGCTCAAGCGGGGAGGATGGAGAGTCTTTAACTCAATACTTGGAGAAGATTGTGCAACTCGCGCACTGTCGCCCAATGTCTCGGATGAAGTAGTAATTGCGGCGGCAATCGAGGGCATGGCTATCGGTCAATGCGCTGCACTTCTAGATAGAGAAGAGCGAAAGACCGACCGAAGTTATATGACCAAATCAAGAAATTCGCCAAGTCCGAAGAAGGCCTAAAAGAAGAAAGGCGCAAGAAAAAAAGAAGCAGCGCAATCGCCACACCCAAACAACAGCAATGCTCCAAAGGGGTGGCAAGACCCCTCGCCCGTCAACAATGTACAAGAGGATTCGGCACACACGGCCGAAACCAAAGAACCATTCCCGGGTGACGCTTCAATCTCTAAAGGGAATCAATCCAATCGAGGTGGCCGGAGCTCTAGGGGCAGAGGACGCGGAAGAGGTCGAGACGGTCCGAAAGTGCCATACTGCTTCATTTGCGGCGAAAACATGGGTCATTTCAGCCGAGATTGTAAGTACGGACAGATGGCCAAAGATCAGAAATCTAAAGACGAAAGTACGCAAAGCAGCCAAGCTCCAAAACATGTATACAACATGAGAGAAACAGCAGGCACACAGCCGAATGCTTATTTCGGTTATCAAAATGTCCAATTGCCACCACCACCTCCGCTAACGCATCGCTCCGATGTTTCCGACTCACCATAATCGGTACTCTTGGAACTATCCGTGTTATGTTCCACAAGCTCACCATCATCGATGGCTGCATCTTCCGATAAACTTAGATCAACCGCAGCTGAATGTGCAAATGAAGCCCGGCAAGTCGGGAAAAAACAGCCGGTATGGCTTCAGCTTCTCCCATCTCGGGGGTCACATCTACGCAATCACAAAGCGGATCCAACCTTGAGCATGAAAGCAAAAGAGCGAGAAGAGATTATGTGAGAAGAGTTCACACGATAACGCCAAGGATGCCCCTGAACAGGCCAGCCTGGTCGATGGTTCCAATCACATTTGATGAAACTGACTTTCGGGTAAGAGATTACCCACATACAGATGCATTCGTGGCAACGGCGAATGTCGACAAGTTTACACTTCACAACATATTGATAGACAATGGCGGTTCAGCAGATATTACGTTCATCAAAGCTTTCCAAACCATGGATATGGACCGTCGATTGCTACGGACGGTGGCAACTCCTTGTTCGGATTCGGCGGAAAGAGGATAGATGCGATAGGCAAGAAAGACATTGCAAGAACCTTCGGGCGAGGTTGGATTGTGCCGAACGAAATAATCACTTTCGACATAGTCAACATTGACTATCCATACACGGCGATATTCGCGAGGGGTGTCATCGGCAAGTTCGAGGCGGTGATCAAGCAAAGTTTTACGTGCATGAAAATGCCATCCCCATTCGGCGTCAGAACCGTATGGGGCGACCAAGAGGCAGCCCGAAGAATAGATGCAAAGCCGATACCGGCTACAAACATGATCAACGAGGTAACGGAGACACGAGATGAAGACGAAGAAGCGATTCGAACACAATTCAAAGACGCCAAAGAACCGAAAGTAGAATCACCGAATCCACAAAAAGAGTTCCGATATCCACAACGGGTCTTGAAAGGGAAATCATAATAGGATCTGAATTAGGACCGGGGAAGCGGCTCGGTTATACGCATTCCTCGACTCCAACTCGGATGTATTTGCATGGTCGTGAGAGGACCTAAAAGGAGTAAGCGAAGCTTGGCTCGGCATAATTTGAATGTCATACCAAATTGTGAAACCTAAGAAACAAAGATTGAGAAAGTTATCCGAAGAGCGAAGTGCCGCAGCAGCAGCCGAGGTTCAGAGACTCTCTGACGCAGGCGTCATAAGACCTGTCCAATATCCAGAATGGCTGGCGAATGTGGTAATGGTCCAGAAAAAGACATCAGATCCCAACATCAAAAATGGCGAATGTGTGTAGACTTTCACTGATCTAAACAAGGCATGTCCCAAAGACCCATACCCCCTTCCCAGGATAGATACCTTGATCGACTTGGCCTCAGGTTGTGAAAGAATGAGCCTACTCGACTGTTTCTCTGGATATCATCAGATCCATCTGAACCCGGAAGATGAGGAGAAGACAAGCTTCATCACTCCAGGGGGAACCTATTGTTTCAAACGAATGCCGGAAGGGCTGCGGAATCTTTGGACCTACTTTCTCGAGCGTCGAGACGAAGTGTTTTAGAGAACAAAGAAAAAGAAGAACCGGTGACATATGTAGATGATATAGTTGTAATAAGCAACGCGAAAGAATCTCATATCAATGACCTAAAAGAAACTTTTCGCGAACATACGACGAAGCGGCCTTAAAGTTGAATCGAGGAGAAATGTATCTTTGGAATCACCAAGGGCAAGATGTTGGGATGCCTAGTTTCAGCCAGGGGTATAGAGGCGAATCCAGACAAGATCTCAGCCATTGTCGACATGAAGCCCCCGGATAGCCGAAAGAAGGTTCAGCGACTTACCGGGCGGTTGGCAGCCCTCAGCAGGTTCATATCAAGATCAGCCGAGAAGGGATTGCCATTCTTCAGGGTGCTCAAAAACAGCACTGAGTTCGAATGGGGACCTGAGCAGCAAAAGGCTTTCCAAGACCTAAAAGACTATCTCACCAACCTGACAACCATGACGAAACCGTCCCCAAAGGCGACTTTACTGTTGTACTTAGCAGCATCTCCAGTGGCAGTAAGTGCAGTCCTGGTCGAAGAGAAAGAACACGAAAGCAAGCTTAAACAGTTTCCCATCTATTACGTATCTGAGGCCCTTTCAGCGGCAAAGCTCAACTACTCAGAGCTAGAGAAGATAGCTTACACGGTCCTGATGGCTAGCCGAAAGCTAAGACATTACTTTCAGGCACATAAAATCCGGGTTATCTCTTCTCGGCCCATTTGAGGCTCTATTCGTAAACAAATGGCGAAGCGTCGGAAGAATTGGAAAGTGGGCAAACCGAGCTCAATGAATTTTTGATTGATTACGAACTGGATCAGCAATAAAGTCACAAAGCGATAGCCGATTTCATAGCAGGCGGACACCGCCGCCGAATCAGGTCCGGAGGTTTTTGACGAACCTACCGACAAAGATATTGCGACGGAGCCTGGTGCGATAAAGGGGCTGGGGTTTCGGCAATTCTGACACCCCAACAGGGACCGCCAATCAGATACGCTGCTAGGTTGCAGTTCACAAGCACGAACAATACAGCCGAAAGTACGAAGTCAGATCGCTAGCACCAAAAGCTAAGGGCTATGGGAGTTAAAAGATGCATCATTCGCACAGATTCTCAGGTGGTCAGTGGACATTGCGAGAAGGAGTACACAGCGAGGGAACCAGTTCTTATTAGATATCTACAGGCGGTAAGATCGATGGAGAAGCACTTTGCGGGGTTCTCGATAAAGTACATACCACGCAGTGAAAACAGAGAAGCAGACGAGCTGGCGAAAGCAGCGGCATTAGGGATCCCAACCCCTCCGGATGTATTTTTCCAGCAACTCTCAGCTAAAGCAATCAGAGATGAAGAGGAAGCGCCAAAGAGCATTCATGTCATCGCAAGCCATGACTGGAGAAGCCCTATATTCGCATTCCTAGCTGGCACCTATGAGCCCGAATCCAAGCATGAGCAGCAACGTATGGAGTCGCGAACAAAGCACTATTCAATCATAAGAGGTGAATTATACAAAGACGGTATAGTAGCTCCGAAGCTCAAGTGCATCAGCACGGAAGAAGGAAGAAAGCTTCTACAAGAAATACATGGAGGAATGTGTGGAGCTCATAGGGGACCTCACGAAATCGCACACAGAGCAATGAGACAAGGATTTTACTCGCCTACAGCAGCTGAAGACGCGAAACAACTAGTAAGAACTTGCAAGAGTTGCCAAATGTTTGCCAAGAAGCAAACGCGCCATCCAACCCAACCAGGTCGATAGTGCCAACCTGGCCTCTTCAACGTTGGGGCGTGGACATAGTTGGACCATTGCCAACAAAGCACCGTGGAACGTGAGATTCGGCGGCAGAGTAGCCCTAGAGTATTTCACCAAGTGGATAGAAGCAAGGCCTGCGGCCCGAATCACCTCGGCCACCTTGATCGTTTTCGTATGGCAACAGATAGTGCGGTCGTTTTTGGAGTCCCATCCTACATAGCGTGGACAACGGCAAGCAGTTGACTCAAGCGAGTTCGGAACTTACGTGAGGAGCTCTCCATCAAAGTGACTTTCGCATCGGTCTACCATCCGCAAAGCAACGGAGCGGTTGAAAAGGCCAATGGCCTAATCTTCTCAACCGTCTCCAAATGTCTTTGGGATGCAAGCAAAGGGAAAATGGCCGGTGAGATGACATTGCGATGCGGGGCCACAACATCTCAAAGTCTCGGGCAACCCGGTTTCACCCGTTTTCGCCTACTCTATGGCGAAGAGGCCATAACACCGAAGAGCTCAAGCTAGGCTCATTCGACGCGGATAAATAGCCGATGTGGCGAAATACAAAGGTTTGTAGATGCCGACACATCGAATTTCGAAAGTTGCAGGCCGCGAAGAACCTCGACAACTATCACAAAGGAAACGCAAAGCTGGAGGGACAAGAAGATCGCCGAAAAGAACATCTACTACGGGCGATCTCGTGCTAATTCGGCATGCCGACAAGCGAGGGCAAGCTACGATCCCAATGGTACGGGCCTTTCATCGTCGCAAGCATGGTCAAGCACGGGGTCTTTCGCCCACGGACGGAAGAAGGTGACGAATCCATCCACACATGGAACGCGGATAACCTCCGCAGATTCTATGCGTGGACGAATGCTCCGGTCTTTGGGAGTTGTAATTTTCTTTCCTTTCTACATGGTTTGTAATAACTAATCTGAGGAAGCTACAGTAGGGTTGCGCTCTTTTTCCTCATTGGGGAAGCCCTTTCGGGGGTGTGAGGTTTTTTAATGAGGCAACCCTAAAACATTCGGTTGTGAGCCCCTATAAAGGTTCCGTTTTCCCCAGGAATAAGAACATCTAAGAAAAAGAGCCGAAAGCAAGAAATGACTTCATCATTCTTGCTACATTCGGCATATCGCGTATCCGGAAAGGATGTATATGCTGAAAAGATCAGCAAACAAAAGGCTTGAGAAGCCGAAAGACTAAGGTCAGAAACAAACCAAATGTCAGGAGAAAGTCAAAAAGTGACAATCTCACAAAAAGGCAAAAATGCCTAAGCCAACCCAAACTTAAAAAGATTTGGGCGCGGCCATCAATAAACATTCAATGCTCGGGGCTAAGATGCCAAAAACACACACAGCGGATCAATCCGCAAATATGTACAAGAGAAGGACAAAAGGTAGATGAACGTAATCAATAAGAGTTATGGATCCGTACATTTTGAGCATACATCTCACCAGGATCAGAAACATTTAAGGGCCAAAGATTTACAAAGGACACTCGAAGCCACTATAAAAGAAGCCCCAAGGGTCACCAATTCCTCAGAAACTTCTAGGTAGCCAGTGCAATGGAAACCAAAGGGGTTATACCCCATCATAGCATTCGGAATTTTTAGGACTGAGAGGCCTCAGGAAAGTAGCAGTGGCATTAGGTCGCAGAGTGAGGAAGAGCCCATTCCACAACACTTGAAAGACAGTTCTACCAGGTGGGGGTCCCGTAGCCTAGCCTCGAAAGAGCTGCGTATGCAGCGCATCAACCAACTCGGGCCTAGCAGTAAAGATCCAAGCTGGTGGGCAACATCTGGGTTCCGGTCCAGCCATAGCAAACCAGGTTTGAACATCAGAAATCTGAAGCACCGAATGCTCTGGTAAACCTCGAAACAGCATTCTCCATTGCACGAATCCATCCTCGGTAGTTCAAACTAAGCAATCACGCCGAGTGTGTAAGAAGGTTATAACACCAATCCCATAAGACAATGTTTTCGTCTAAACCCTACGTAGCAATGCACAACATGTCAAGCACAACAACCCAAAGCCTAACTTTAGGAAAAACACGGTCACAAGATTTGACAAGGTAACCAAGATGGCGAATGTTGTAAATCACTTTCGACTAATGCCAAATACCGTCCTCTCGGAAAAAGGGGGGGGGGTTCCTTGAGTTCATCTGTTTCCGAGAGAACGAATCAACCGATGTCGAAAGTGCCATCGGCTTGGTTTATTCAACCAAAGATCCTTAACGGTACAATACCTATATCTAGGGGCGAATGCTCAATGAGCTCTTCCTTAATCTCTACTTTCGGCTCAAGCAACATGCCACGCACTAAGTTTCTTTGCACGGCGGAGGGGCGAAAGTGCTCGAAATCAAGCATGCGATGACCACGCCCGAATCATCCGGTTTTCGGCGTGTCGAAAAAGAAATCTTCCATCTCGAGAGGATGATTCTCTACGACTCTAAGCCACGAAGCACCGCTAATACCGAATCCGCCACGCTCAACAGATAAAGGAAGCGAATCTTCAAATAAATCGGAAGTCCCCCTCATCGGGGAAACCTGTCACATAATTCAAAACCGACCATGTCTCAATAACGGTGTTGTTACAATAGCCACTCGGGCGAATCCAACAATCCAATGATAATAAAGATCTACTCTACCCTATTTTTACGGCGCATCCTCGGTGGTTTCGGCATCCGGCGGGAGGCGCGGGCCGGGCGGTAGAGGGGCTGCGGACTTCGGTCCTTGTGCTGCGCCCATCACGTTCGGCGATAAAGGCGTTGACACGGGGGAATCTCGCTTTCTCTTCGTCATTCGAAAAACACCATAAGACACCAAAATTAATTTATCGAAACTAAAAAGCAGATTCGTAAGCTAAAAAAGATTCGAAAAGCAACACTAACGCTAGCACGAGACTCCGCCGCCCGAAACAAGGCAAGGTCCTTCCCGCCTTTCATCCAGTAGTCCCCATAGAACTTTCCAGCCACCGAAAGAACCGGATCCGGGGTGCGCCAGTACACGGAGGGCTCCTCATTCGGCTCGATGGTTTCCATATGAGTGCAGCCAGCCTCGTGCAGGGCTGTCCCAAACGCCCGAAGAGTTTCGAGGGAGGCATAACCCCTCCCTATCTCAACCCGGCCCTGCAAGGATTTGATCTCTTGCACGAGCCAAGTGAGCCTCTTTCGGGGCTAAGATGGGGGAGGCTAGCAACGGGTCGTCGCGAAGGACGTGTGACGACTTACGAAGGGTCGAGGTTCCGGCTTTGGTCTCGTAATCCAAAGCTTGGGAAAGCGAACGGTTCGCCTTCCGGGACTCCTCCAGCTCGGCCTCCAACTCCTTCAGCCGAGATTCGGCCTTCTCGGCACGGGCCTCCATCTTAGTCCTCTCGGACCGCCCCCCTTCAAGTCTTTCGTGAGTTTCTCAACCTTCGCCTTCTCGGCCTCTAGGGCCTTGCTGCCTTTGACCTTGAAATTTTTTCTCCAAAGTAGGGCGACAAGCATAGACCGCCGAAAAGAGCAACAAAGACCGAATCAAAACATGCTACGAATGCAACAAAGCGTTCGTCAAACAAATAACAAAAGTAAGAAATTGACTTACCCCCGCCGAATAGAAATTCAGAGCATCAAACAGGAGCTGGGGCTCCGTCTTCAAAAGCTCCTTCTCCGTCTGGGGCGCGGTGAAGGAAGAGGAGCATTCGACGCCGAATCGCGCCGCGGCATCCGAAGGAAGAAGGGGCAGCGCGCGAGGATCCACCCCAGCCACTACCCGAAAGCATCCGAATCCGCTCCTAGACAACGAGCAAGCTTGTAAGTCTTCTCTCGTCTCGGACTCATCTCCTCGGGAGAGCTAAACCCGGAATAAGTGACCGGATCCCTGAAGTCACTGGACGCGCTTCCGAGAGAGAGAGCTCCGTGGCCAAAAAGGCAGTCCGTGAAAATGCCGGAAGTCTTCATGTACTCCCGATAGAACCGAGACTTACCCGAGCCGGTTCGAGTGGAGGATGGCGGGCGAGCTGCCAAGGCACCGGGCGTCTCCTTAGCCGGGTCACGCCACGTCGCGGCGCGGCATTCGGAGGACCGCCCGTCTCGCTGACGCTTCACGCCGCAAAAATAGGTCCGGAGGACATAGAATCCCCCGAATCCTTAAGAGTCGTAAGCGGGTCCTTGACGCCCTTCCCAGCCATTTCGCTGGAGTCGCTTGAAATAACCTACACAAAAAGGCGAATCCAAAACAAGGGTTAGCGAAACAAAACAAAGTAAGAACGAAGCCAAATGTACACCTAACGAAATTTAAAAAGGTAACATAAAAAGTACCGAGGCGGACGTAACAACGCCAAAGCCGCGCCACGCAAAAGTAACCTTCCGCCACGAAGACCGGAACTCTCGCCAAAAGGCGACCTACCTCAACGTCTTGGGGCTCTTTCGACCCGGAACCGGCATTCGTCTTCCGCCTCTTTACTCTCTCAAGAGGAGCCGAATCACGGCACACAGCTTTCCAAGGATTCGGCTCTTTTCTTGCGGCTCTCTCAGCCTTGGCTTCGGCAGGCGACAACCGGTGAGGGTAACGGACTCCCATGGCATCCAAGACCCGGTTGATTCGGGCATTTTCTCCGATAATCTCACAGGCCATCTTGAACTCTCGATCCTGGACTATGCCAAGAATCGATTCGGTCTCCACGGTCATGAATCTGAGAAAATCCTCATGCGAATGGAATCGTGAAGGCACTCGGGCTTCGACAAAGTTCTCCGTATAGTTATAACTCAGAGAGCCGATGTCGAATCTAACGCGAGAGCTCAACGGCCTAACTCCCAAAGCCACCCACTCCTCCACAAGATCGCGAGTGCTTTGCCTTTCCAAAGTGCGAAGGAAAGCCAGTGAAGCTTCGGCATTTCCCTCCACATTCGCATCATACGTAGCATGGCACCGGGCTCTTAAAGGGAGCATTCGGCTCTCGAGAACACTATGCAGAGGAAGGCCTGACGAAACTGATTCTTGCTCATCCTTGGCACAGACGCGAGCATAGAACCAGAATTCCATCCACCTTGTCCATTTGTTGCAAAACGTAGGGGTCAGACGAATGTTGCCCCTTGGAATGAAAGTGTAACCTCCGAACTGCACAACAACGTGCTCCTCCTTCTTAACATCACGAATCTTCTTTGGCTTCTTATGTAAGGCATAGTATTGTGCGAAAGTCTCAAGCGACAGCGTGAGCCCCCATCATCTTCATTGCCCAAACAAAGGCACCAATTCGGGTAAACGATTCGGGCGTAAGATGTTGAATTTGCGGACCAAAACGTTCAAAACGCTGCGCCAAAGAAAGCATCTTCGCAAAGGAAGCCAAGCCCAGCCGGGAAGTAATCCTTGAAAACCAAAGCTTCGCCAGGTTGTGGATTCGGAATCCTCTTGTTCGGGAGCGGGGCCCTGCAAAGTAACCGGGTCCGCCGATCCAAGAAACCTTTCCTCACATAGTCGTCCAAAACAGATTCGGTCACACGAGACCGCCCGGCCAGTAAACCTCGCGAAGGACTCGAGGGACCCGGATTCTCCCTGGACTTCGGCGTTGTATAACTTTCGTCATCTGAGCCTTCGGCAGCACCATAAAGCGCCGAGGGTTCGCTTCGGCTAGATCGTGGTCCGATTCTGGCGCTGCAATGCTGCTTGGCCGACAGCGATCCTTCGATGTCAACATCGCGTCATCCAAGACTTGGGGGTTCGCAGGCGTCGATTCGGAGCTTGAGGATTCGGTCTCGGAGCTAGAGTACAAGTGAGGGTTGATCGCTTGGAGAGGTCGCGGATTCAAAACGTTAGCAGGCACCGAGGTAGGCGCCGAATCTGTGCTCAAGGAGCTGTTAGAAGCAGAACTTCCGGACGAAGTATCGCTACTAGAGCCGGAGCTCTTGGCCGGAGAGCCGGATCCAAACTGGCCTGAACTCGACATCCTATCAAACAAACGAAGCCTAAAAACACGGAAAAAGAGAAAATAGGCTTAAACCCCATGGCGAAAGGACGACGCGTTTCGCTAAAACGGAAAGGAAAAAAGAAAGAAAAATTTAAGAACTTACTTGAAAAGGAGGAAGTCGCGAAAGCCCTCGGCTGCGAAACCTTGACCGAATGCCAAGAGAGACGAATGCCTTCGAGCTCGAGCGAGGTGTGGCAAAGGCGGCAAGAGCACGGAGTGAGCGGGGGGGATCGACGGCCCATCCCCTCGCCCTTAAATAGGCTAAAACGGCTCAGAAAACGAGGCGCCGTCCGTCGCCGCCCCTTGAGCACGCAACCCAAAAAAAAAAAAAAAATAAAATAATAATAAAAATATAATATATAATAGTAATAATAATAATTAATTAACACATAATTTCGCTTCTAAGGACTTTCGCACGAGGGGGTTCCTTGAGTTAAGAGGTCGAAACCAAGCATAGGGGCTTAAACCGCCCAACTCTTGGTCCCGAGGGGCTACTGTTGGGGGAGACCGAAACCTTCCAACCCCCCATGGTTGGAACAAAAGGAACCTAGATGATATGGAGTAATTGGGGCACGGAAGGCGGGTGGATGTCGGGAGATTCGGCCCCACGGGTCGAATGTCGGGACATTCGGCATTGTAAATCGCTGTGCACCAAGGCCTCCAATGGCGAAATGGCCGAATCCTAGGGGATTGGAGACCTGACGGTCGAAGGCGACGGCATTCGGTTGTGCTCTTCGGAGGGTAAAGCTTTGATCTTTGCGGACCGAGCTCCTCAAAGGGATATGGTCAAACGTGGAGCTTTTCGGAAGGGTTGGGCGAAAGCCCGGTGTTTCGGCATGGTGCTATCTCTCCCGGGGTTGGGAAGGCGGAAGAGTTAGTTTTAAATCAGACTTTGCCGGCTACGGGCTTTCGTCCGTGTCGTCAGCCGATGGGCTAGCCCGGGGGGCTCGTCGGGGCGAATCTGGGACATTCGGCATCTCATGGCGAATCCTGCGGATGCGGTCTGGCGGGCGTGCCCAAAGTGCGGGGAGTGTCGGGGTTTCATCGATCGGGCGAAACGGACCGCTTCCGGCTCGATTCCCCGCCTTGGGCGAGTGCTTGTCTTACTTTGCGGGTTGCGGGTTGCCCAAGACCGACCGGGGTCGTTCGCCAAGGGTATTTGCGCCGGGAGGCCGGAAAGTACCATTCTGTCCCTGGATAATGGCGGAAGACGTTGGAGCCCGGAGTCGGTAGAAGGGTAAAAATGGAATTGTAATAGTCTACGGACTATAAATAGACCCCCGAGAGGGCTTTGTAAGAGGGAGACAAATTAATAGAAGCAGTGTTCCAGATTCACGTACATCCTCGTGTTTCGAGATTAGCTTAGTAGAGTGATCCGTCCTTTCAGGGGGTAGCCCGCTTCGGGGCTACACCAACAGGCCCAAATCCGCCCCTGGATACTGCCTATGTTATAACTTTGTTCTGTAGAACAAAGTTATAATAACACGGGCAGTAGGCAGTATAACACAAGAATTATATCTGTATCAACACAATTGAGAATACTAAGTTATATCGTACAGAAGTATCATGTTTTGCTTTGCAGAGGTATGTATAATGGTACCGTTAACATCGTCAGGATGTCCATGCAGCTACATGCACATATTGCATTGACATAAAATGCCAAAATAAAATTAAATAGTACTATTAGAATCGATATATAGTAATATACAGTGTAGATAGCAACGGACGCCTTTGCCTCTTCTAGATTGCTGGCATCAAGGAGCAAACTTGGCAAACTGGCCCATGATGAAGTTCACACTCCTCGAGCATCAGGGAGTAACATTTTCCAGCCAGTCCCTGATGACCTTCATGCACGCCTCCTTGAGCTTGAGACAACCATGTTTTCAGCTAGCTTCAGTGTAGTTTCAGCCGTAGTAGCATCAATGTAGCAACAAAGCAGGTCAGCGCAGATCAACTTGAGCCTCTCCATGGCATACCGATCTGCCGCCACAAGCAGACCCTGAGCCAGCACGACCTTGTCCTCCTCACATACCTCAGGAAGAGCATCAGTGTAGATGAAATGGCGTAAAGCCTTGAACACCCTCGGTTCCATGTCGTCGATGCGCAGCACTTGAGTGACCCCAGAATTCTCCTTCCCGGCTGGACCAAAGAACTCTACCATAAAGACCGTGGACCGAGCCGCGAGCATGTTCTTGTGCGCCGAGAACAGTTCGCCACCAACCTCAAATGTCACATCAGTTTCTGGCGGCGACTGCACCTCCATGATCCCGTTGACCAGGGCCATATCATATCTGATCTGGATGCCGTCCTGGAGGAGAGACGAGGACTCAAGCTCCATCCTACTAAGGAATTTACACAAGTACATCTCACTTCTCTCTGAGAAGGTATAGAAATCTTGGATTGACGAAATTTTATGTCCAGCATGGTTGAGCAGGGTAATCTCGAATCGAACCTTCACTTCATGATCATCGTAAATCCCGAGGTAGCGAGAGGTGGTAATGCCGTCGGCATCGTTCTCGTCTTTACCCAACGGATAGAATTCGATCTCCCAATCATGCCCTCCCACGCGGAAGGTGCTGCAACGGATGCTGTGACCGAAGGCAAGTTCTCTCCTGGTTTTGGTGTACCCGTTGATCGTAAGGACATGCGACCCAGACATGATATCCGTGTCCAGATCCGGCTGTGCCACACAGGAGGCAACTTCTCGATCAACACAACACATCTGACTTGGAAGAGGTCATCCTTCAGGAGTGACTACAGCGTCTTCCTTTGGATTAAGGCAGCGCTGGGTCTGCCATCGTCATGGACTTCAAAGATGACCGACATGATTAGTGTTCCATCTAGTTGCTTAAAACCGCCGTCTTTGAGCGATTCCATCAGAGTAAACTCGCACTCTGTCTTGACTCGGTACGCATTAGGCTGATCGTCCTGACAGCGCAGGCCCATGGTAACCCAACCAGCTCTCTCCTCATCGTCGCCACAAGGGCAGCACTCGACGTACCACTCATGCCCTCCGACGTGGAAAGTATCGGATTTTATGCTCTTTCCCACACCAAGATCCTTTGTCGCGGAGAAGTAGTCGATCTTCATCAGGTGCCACCCAGCGATTGTTTCAGTGGTGGTGCTCGTCGTGCCGCCGCCGACGGCCGCCGCCGCAGGCTCAGTTTGGGAGGCGGCCATAGATTCGTGGTTGTACGGGCTTGGTGGTTGTGGCAGATGCGGAATTGTGGAGAAACCACGGAGAAAGAGAGGCCGGGATTTTATTGGTAGTCGGCTCGTTGTTGAGATTCCACAGGAGGCGAGGAGATTTAATTCCATGCGTGACGAGTTGCTGGATACTGGAAATAACAGAATAAACTTGCTATAAGTTTGTACTAGGAAACATGCCTGCGTTGCAACGGAAATAAACATATCAAACATTTATGAAAAAAATGCGGACCGAAATAACATAATGTATTCATTGTTTTCAGTTTTTATAAAAAAAAATCTACATATTTGTTTTATGATGACAATAATGACATGCATATAGATTAATTAGTGTTGTTAATAATAGTAGTAATATAATAATGTCCTATTAAGCTTGTACCAAATATAAAATATAATAACCTTATAGTTTTTTCCTCTATTATTGAAAGCATAAATATATTTATTTATAAATCTATTATAACTTTATTTTTGTACTATCAAAGCATTGGTATTGTTTGTTAAATGTTGAGTTTTGTTACCTCTTGCAAAACCAACATTCAAACGTCAACTCTAGCCTCGAATCCTCGTTCTCCCATTGGGTGGAGCGATGTAGCATTGGATGCCTATGCTATCGGTATGTGCCTTATCCTCAAATCGAACCGAGAGAGAGAGAGAGAGAGTGAGAGAGAGAGAGTAGAGAGCAAACGAGAACCAAAGGAAGGGCAAGGCATAGGTGCTGGAGGTGGTTAGAGCCGGAGGTCCAGCTAGCGCGGCTGGCCAGAAGCCCAGTACGAACAGGTCGGGGCGGTATAGTATGTATGCAGGTGCGGAGACATTGAGCGAGAAGAAGTCCGTAGCAGGGATGTCCGCAAGTGCATCCCCATCTGCCGTTATATCGTTGCGGAAGACGGCGTAGGTCGCGTTCGCATCATCGAGTGACTCCTCTGGTGAGAAGGAGAAGTGCAGGCGCAAGAGGGCGCCGTAGACGTAGCTCGTGGCGGGGATGGACGCCTCGGCCTCCATGGCGGCGGGTGGGGCTGGGGCTGCAGTGGTGGCGGCTGCTTGCGTCGGCGGCGCGGGGGGAGGAGATAACGGCCCGTTTGCCCTTCTTCCTCTTCCTTCGCTTCTGCGCTGGCAGCACAGACCACGTGTTCGTGGCTTCGAGATGGATTGAGGTGTGCGCAGTTGCTGGAACATGGAGCGGAGCAGTCGGGCCGGGCAAGTTTTGTAGCCGGGGCTGTCGGCCGGTAGAAGGAGTTAAGTCGTAGTTGTGCAAGATTCATCTGCGGCCCACGAAACGTACCAAGGGCGGACGTACATACGAAACGTACCAAGGGCGGACTTCTTACATACTATGTTTGTGGACATGCTTTGTATAAGAGGAGACAGAACAGATTGGCGGACAGTATTGATTGGCAGAAATTTTCACCTTTTAGGCAGAAAAAAGGTGGAAAAAGAGGTGGGACTGAAATTTTCTCTCTTTATTAGTAGTTATAGATTATAGATATATACATATTGTTATAGTACAGGATTGGGGGGCGACCAGATGAAGGGGGCCTGCAGCCACGCCTTCTCTCTCCCTCGCTCCACGGCATCATCGAATCGTATTAGGATTAGGACTTTCTGTGTGAAATAGATATTCCCAATCTAAAAGGGAGCCTTCTATTAGGAAATGATAGATTGCTTATAAAAAGAATTCCGGAAATATAAGAAAACCTTCACAGATTGATTGAGATACAAGTCTCATAGGAGAGCCATATAAACAAGGGAGATGTAATCTTTTAGGGGCAAGCAATAAAGAAAAATATTCCAGCTCTCCGGCTGTCCAGCTACAGTCGGCGTAATCTCCAACAGTCCTCCGGGGTCATCCCTAGTGGTAGATCGGTTCGGCGGGCAATGCGTGAGATCGAGATCTAGATGGTTGTTCAAAGATGCAAGACACACGATGTATCCTGGTTCGGGCCGTCGGCATGACATAAAACCCTACATCCTGCGCTTTGTTATTATCTGGCTGGTTACAATGGATGTAAGTAAGCTATGGTATGATTAAGTGTCCAATGAGGGGGGTCCCTACCCGCCTTATATAGCCAAAGGGTGGGGTTATAGAACAGAAAGTACGAGCGAGATATGATCTGTTGCTAGATTTCTGGGATCGGAGTCTATCCTATTGAATCGTATCTCTAGGATATCCTCCAGGCGCCACGCGGATCTCGGGCGGGATGACTTGGACCATACTCCAAGTCAAGGTTGACCTCCAGGAGGTCGCGACCGACCTCAGGGAGGTCGAAGGCAGAGCTCGAGGTCCAAGGCCGAGCTCCAAGAAGTCGAGGGCGAGCCCTGCGATGTCGAGGTATCCTGGGGGGGAATCCCCCCACAGTTAGTCCCACCCACGTTAGTCCCCCGAGCTCCTTGTAGCCGGCGAGCAAGTCTTCACATGATCTCATCATCGAGCTAGAGGTCGGTGAAGCGGTCGAAGAGGTTGGTGAAGTCATTGTCGAGGTCCTTATGTCGGTGACGAGGTTGACGTCCGACAGCCGAGCTCCCAAAGAGGTCGGCGGTCGAGGTCGACGATCTTCGAGCTGTCTACAGGTGTCAGTGGCAAACGAGCCGAGCTCTGTTCACCAGGATCGAGCTCCGGATAATGTTAGTGGACGTCACGTGTGATGCGCCGACAGGTGCGAGGTGCCTTACACCGAAAATTTTTGAAGTCTTCAATTCCTGGAAGTGTGCCCACGTTTGCAATAAATATTTTGTAGGCGTGGACGTCGAACGATCCTCGTGAAGTCATCTTTGATGTCAGCACAATTCACCGTAGGTGAAGTGTGCCCACTTAGTCCTCGAGCCTGACGGTAGGTGGCGTGGCCACGTGGCACCAGGGTCAAGACGAAGTCGTGGTAGTGTTGTCGACGTGATGAAATCGTCAGAGTCCCTGAGCATCGTTGCGAGGGTGGAGCACAATTCACGTGTAGGTGAAGTGTGCCCACTTAGTCCCCGAAGTTCCGACGATAGGTGCATGAGCCACGTGGCGCCGGGGTCAAGCTTGGAGTCATTGAAGAAATGCCTGTAGAAAAAACCGTGAAAAAAAAACGCACGAAGTCCCCGAGTATGAAGCTAATGGTTGCACCCCCATAGAATCGGCCAAGGCACGGCACCCCGAACTGGTCAGTGTGGAGGTGCATTATTTAGCCCATTTTCGGTTAATCCATGGATAAAATCTTCTTGAGCTGATGTCAGTCCCTGAGCTGTTGCTGCGTTGGCTCGAGGTCGCGATGGAATTCTTGTAATTTCTCCGGAATCCACGGGTATTAGGGTTTCCACTGTGCACTAGAACACCGGGTCGGTGTCGTGGGCCTGGGGCAGCTGACAGCCCACGGCCCATTCTAGAACGCGGAGCTGGGCGAGGCGAGGCTGCTGTGCTTCCCGAGGAGCGGTAGCGCACATAGGAAGCCACTGCCGCTGTCTTCACCACGCACACTTTGTCTTCTCGCCTCCCACTGCCTTTGCTCTTTAGATCTGTTGTTTTCGAGTCTTGCTGCCGCGTCGTCGTACCTTCTTGCTGCTCCGCGATCTGCTCAATGGTGCCTAGGAAGGTGAAGATGTCGAAGGCGGAGAAGAGGAAGCAGGAGGAGCAGGCCCGCCTAATCCAGTTCCGCCACGAGCACTGGCGTCTGTCGATGATGTTGGAGGCGGAGGCCCTGGAGCTGGTGGCGGATGACGTTCTGCCACCGAAGTCGGTCTCCGACTACCAGATCCTCATCAGGGAGGAGTACCCAGAGCCGAAAGAAGGCGAGGTCATTGTCTTCAAGAACTTCTTCTCGCGCGGCTTCAGGCTTCCCGCTCTAGGATAGTTCACCAAGCTGTTGGGGTACTATTAGCATCGCCGTCTACAATCTCGCCCTCAACTCCATCGTCCAGGCGGTCGTCTTCATCCACATGTGCGAGGTGTGGCTTGGGGTGGAGCCCCACTTCCCCCTTGTGGCGCATACACGTACTAGATGATGCCGGGTGCGGGGGACCGGACCCCAACACATCGTCGGTGGCTGCTACTTCATTTTGCAGGAGAAGCGGCGATGGAGTTCTTACCACAGAAGCTGAATCTGGCGGCTCCAATTGGAAGCCGAAGTGGTTCTACGTCCAAAATCTCCAGGAGAGCTTGCTGGAGACCGTGAACGTTGCTCCAACTCCATCCACCCGCTGGACCAAGCTACTCGACGAGCATGACGTGGACCAGGTGCGGGAGCTACTGACGACGTGGAAGGAGAGGCGTATCAACGCGCCCTCACGGTGGCCGTGGACTTCATCGCGCCCGTGTCCGGTCCCTGAAGGAGAGGGAGCACCGCGCCTGGCAGTACTACGGCTGCTGCGCAGGAGCTTGAGCGGTGCTCCAGCCGGGAGGTGGCAGATGACATCTCACTCAACGAGGCCGTGACTCGTGCGCGGAAGCTCTTCCATAAGGATGTCACCGTCGACGAAGGCCTCCTGGCGCCGTACAGCCTCCGTAACCCCCGTTCTGAGATAACTTCGGATTCTTTGTCCTGCGTTTTCGTTAGCTGTAGTGTTGATGTTGTGTTCGGATGGTACCTGATTGGTTCCGGGCACGATGTGCGCAGGGGAACGAGGTGTATTTTTTGATGCCACTGGAGGATTGCAGTCTTAATCCTCCTCCTTTGCATTTCTTGCATTGGAGGGGGATGCGGCGCGGACATCGTCTTCGTCGTCATCATCATCTGAGTCTTCCCCGTCCAATAAGGACGCATCTCTTATGGCAGGTGGGTCGTCGGGGGAGGCCGCGAGATCGCCTCGGGGCATCAACCATGGTGTCGACGTACCCTTCATACGTTGTGGTGTGTCAGTATGTGTGTGTGAGAGAGTGTGGCAGCTGAGTGTACACGCATGTACGTACACACAGGGAGACACGACACAAGGACACAGGGCTGACACGCAAGAAGGATCGGTGCATGGGAGGACTGTTGGAGGCTTGCCCTTGAAACAATCGATCGGTCGATGGGCAGGGCAGTTGGGGAATCACATCGCCTAGCTTGCCCTTTAGTACGCACGGACGGGACGCGCGCGCGTGAGGAGAAAGCAGAGCACCGTTGCCAGTAGAGAGACGACGCATGCAGTGCAGTGCATGATGAGGTGCTCGATCCCGCTGCCTGCGTAGCCGCTCACGTACGCCCACACCACACACACAGCTAGCTATAGCTTATATTCGCTGTACGTACACAGGAGCAAAACAAATCATCACTGCTAACCAACTCGTGAATCGCCGGTGCATGGCGTTTCGAGCTAGGAGCTGGAGTAGGCTCACTACCCCTACCCCACGAGGCTCCGTGAAAAGTGCCGGTACAGCTTTCTGTTTCCTTGTTACTCCTCTGGTTTGTTTCTCTTTGGCCTATCGTGGGCGTGTTTGGTTTGTAAAATATTTTAGATTCGACTAGCACATATGCACGGTCCAGGCCGGGCTAGCTGCAAGGACGCGTACGCGGGGATTCTTCTCCCGGCCCTTTTCGATCGTATCCCAAAAAATGTAGTCGAGGAGCAGTGGAGGTCGATGCATCCATGGTACGCACTGGTACTTGCCATGACATGTCGCGCGGGCCCGGCGCATTGATTGCGCGCGAGGGACGTGCACATGAGACCCGCGGATGGGAAACGGGACGTGTGGTGCACGCGTCGCTGGCTTGATCCATCTTGATCCGGCCCGGGGAGATCAACGTACGGCAAAATGCTATGTTCCGTGTGTTGTCGCGTTTCCTGTACAGATACAGAGTCGATCTGCGTAGGCTCCCATGCATATGCATGTGTGTGCGTCCGGCTGTTCTTGCAGGCCCGGCCGGCGCTCGGTACGGTGTGTCCGGCTTGTCCTGTCCTGAAAATAAACAACCCCGGCCCCTCAGGCCCCCGGCCATGCATTTCCTCTCCGCGTCCATCGTTTAGTTTGGCTTGATCCGTCGTCGTCGTGTTCAACCAGCTTTTTCGTCTTTGTTGGTCTGGATTGAGTGATCGAGTCAGTCAAGCGTGATTGCACGCTGTGTCTGTGTGTGCTGTCTTACGACAGATTAACTAGCATCGTCATAAAGTTGTATCCAGACCAGACCAGATTTGTAGTACTATATATGTTTTTAATTATGCATGCTGTGCTTGTGCAAATTAACTTGCTGATACTTTGACTTTTGTTTGGATATACTAAATCTGTTTCAAATTTTAGTTCGTTTGACTTTTTAAACGTTAACTTTGACCACTTGTCTTATTCAAATTTTTATACAAAACATCACTTTTTTTTTTTGTGGTGGTTTGCTTTATTAAGCAATGGCCTTTAAGAATGACCTAAATTTGACTATCTTTATGCAAATTTTTTTGAATAAAACGTGTGGTCAAACTTAAGGTCAAAAAAGTCACTAAGTTACTAACTAAGGTACTTAAATTTTCGAACGAGAAATGATGCATAGAAAGAGCAACTCTAGGGACCAATGCAAGAACCGGCTGCAAACATGACATCAATAAGATCAACCACGCAGTGCGGCAGCATTCTCGTCTTCCGCCGCAATCTCGTCTTCCGTATATACGTGTGTACGTGTATATATAGCTCTGCGTTTATTTCCTTAAATTGTTTTGTACGGCAGGCCACCTACTTACTCGACTTAATTGCTACACAATCTTTGAGGAAGCTACCCGGCCCGATCGGATACGTACGTCAGTACGTGCATAGTATCACCATTGCAGTTATTGCTTCTTGTTTTTGTCTCCGGTAATACTATACCTAGTACAGGTCACCGGAAAACGTGGTCTCTTTTTGTATCAAAAGGCGACGAGTGTGGAACGTACGTGTTTTTCATATATGTGCAACTCGTAATATAATCTGCAGGGTATATATGTGGGTATGTTACATTTTACGCACTTGATTCTCCGAGCTCAACGTCTGATCTTGGTGATGCAGCCATTAGATTGAAGTCGACGGCTGCGGTAGTGTTGGTGGAGACATGGAGGCCGGAGGGTATGATCCCGGCCCATAGAAAGTCCTCCTTAGCTCGCTTTCGGGTTCAGTCATTTTGTATGATCGAGTAGGTGGTATGGTAAGTAAGATCAATATATGTGTTAAAATATTGGACTATCTAGGACTCTCTATGGGAAATAAATACAGACGCGATCAATCAGAACGCACACATGACTCACCACAATAGCTCTACGAATTGATACTAGTCTCAATGGTAGCTGCTGACAAGCTGCTTTGCTAAAGCAATAGTGAAATTTCTCTCTTCCTCTCTATCACACACACTAACGCCCAACACAGACCATACCATAGGACGATGGAGGCCGACCGAGGTAGGCGGGTACGTTTCCTAAAACTAACCAGGCATTGATGCTGAGCCCCGTTTCACAAGTCTTGTCATTTTGTAGGATCGAGTAGATGGTATGGTAAGTAAGATCAATAAATGTGTTAAAGCATTGGACTATCTAGGACTCTCCATGGACAAATCTGACGCGATCGTCGATCGACGCACTCATGGGTCACCACAATAGCTCTACAATTGATACTAGTCTCAATGGTAGCTGCTGACTAGCTGCACTTTGCTAAAGCAACAAAGTGAAATTTCTCTCTTCCTCTCTATCACACACACACTAACGCCCAACACGGACCATACCATGGGGGGACGAGGCCGACCGAGGTAGGTGGGTACGTTTCCTAAAACTAACCAGGCATCGATGCCGAGCCCTGTTTCACAAGTCTTGTCATTTTCTAGGATCGAGTAGATGGTATGGTAAGTAAGATCAATAAATGTGTTAAAGCATTGGACTATCTAGGACTCTCCATGGACAAATACAGACGCGATCGACTAGAACGCACACATGGGTCACCACAATAGCTCTACGAATTGATACTAGTCTCAATTGTAGCTGCTGCACTGCTAAAGCAACAGTGAAATTTCTCTCTTCCTCTCTATCACACACACTAACGCCCAACACAGACCATACCATAGGACGATGGAGGCCGACCGAGGTAGGCGGGTGCGTTTCCTAAAACTAACCAGGCATCGATGCTGAGCCCCGTTTCACAAGTCATGTCATTTTGTAGGATCGAGTAGATGGTATGGTAAGTAAGATCAATAAATGTGTTAAAGCATTAGACTATCTAGGACTCTCCATGGACAAATCTGAGACATCGACGATCGTCGAGCGCACACATGGGTCACCACAATAGCTGTAGAATTGATACTGGTCTCAATGCTAGCCTGGCGACTAGCTGCTTTCTGCTAAAACAACAGTGAAATTTCTCTCTTCCTCTCTATCACACACACTAACGCCCAACCACGGACCATACCATAGGGCGATGGAGGCCGACCGAGGTAGGCGGGTCACGTTTCCTAAAACTAACCAGGCATCGATCTTTGAGCCCGTTTCACAAGTCTTGTCATTTTGTAGGATCGAGTAGATGGTATGGTAAGTAAGATCAATAAATGTGTTAAAGCATTGGACTATCTAGGACTCTCCATGGACAAATACGGACGGCGATCGACCCGAACGCAGCACACATGGGTCACCACAATAGCTCTACAATTGATACTAGTCTCAATGGTAGCTGCTGACTAGCTGCCTTTGCTAAAGCAACAAAGTGAAATTTCTCTCTTCCTCTCTATCACACACACTAACGCCCAACACGAGACCATACCATAGGGCGATGGGGCCGGCCACCGAGGTAGGCGGGTGCGTTTCCTAAAACTAACCGGGCATCGATCTTTGAGCCCCGTTTCACAAGTCTTGTCATTTTGTAGGATCGAGTAGATGGTATGGTAAGTAAGATCAATAAATGTGTTAAAGCATTGGACTATCTAGGACTCTCCATGGACAAATACTGGGGCGCGATCGATCGAGCGCACACATGGGTCACCACAATAGCTCTACAATTGATACTAGTCTCAATGGTAGTTGCTGACTAGCTGCAACCTTTGCTCAAGCAATAGTGAAATTTCTCTCTTCCTCTCTATTACACACACTAACGCCCAACACGGACCATACCATAGGGGCGATGGAGGCCGACCGAGGTAGGCGGGTGTGTTTCCTAAAACTAACCAGGCATCAATGTTGAGCCCCGTTTCACAAGTCATGTCATTTTGTAGGATCGAGTAGATGGTATGGTAAGTAAGATCAATAAATGTGTTAAAGCATTGGACTATCTAGGACTCCCCATGGACAAATACAGACGCGATCGCATGGGTCACCACAATAGCTCTACGAATTGATACTAGTCTCAATGCTAGCTGCTGACTAGCTGCTCTGCTAAAGCAACAGTGAAATTTATCTCTTCCTCTCTATCACACACACTAACGCCCAACACGGACCATACCATAGGGACGATGGAGGCCGGCCGAGGTAGGCGGGCACGTTTCCTAAAACTAACCGGGCATCGATCTTTGAGCCCCATTTCACAAGTCTTGTCATTTTGTAGGATCGAGTAGATGGTATGGTAAGTAAGATCAATAAATGTGTTAAAGCATTGGACTATCTAGGACTCTCCATGGACAAATACAGACGCGATCGACTAGAACGCACATATGGGTCACCCCAATAGCTCTACGAATTGATACTAGTCTCAATGGTAGCTGCGGACTAGCTGCACTGCCAAAGCAACAGTGAAATTTCTCTCTTCCTCTCTATCACACACACTACCATACCGTAGGATGATGGAGACCGACCGAGGTAGGCGGCACGTTTCCTAAAACTAACCGGGCATCGATGCTGAGCCCCTTGTCATTTTGTAGGATCGAGTAGATGGTATGGTAAGTAAGATCAATAAATGTGTTAAAGCATTGGACTATCTAGGACTCTCCATGGACAAATATAGACGCGATCGACCAGAACGCACACATGGGTCACCACAATAGCTCTACGAATTGATACTAGTCTCAATGGTAGCTGCTGACTAGCTGCACTGCTAAATCAACAGTGAAATTTCTCTCTTCCTCTCTATCACACACAAACGCCCAACACAGACCATACCATAGGACGATGAAGGTCGGCCGACCGAGGTAGACGGGGCACGTTTCCTAAAACTAACTAGGCATCTGAGCCCAGTTTAAGTCTTGTCCCAATAAACGCCGCGGCCGGATCAATTGCCGGAGTGCCCTCCCCTCCGTCCAGGTCCAGTCGTCCCTTAGCCATGAAGTCGTCGTCCTCGGAGCCACTCACATTTGAGGCAATCTAGAGCGTGAGCGTAACATGCCTGCTCACACGCCTAGGTTTATAGCTAGCGAAGCTACCAGCAGCTTAGGGCTCCAACTGCCTGCATGCACAAGTTTGGGCCGACTTTTCCTGCCCATGCTTTTACCCTGCCTGCCCCGGCCTAGTCGATGCAGATGCATGCAGTATGCATTTGGCATGCTGCTGTAGCAACTAGCAACTACTGCTCGCCTTCTTTATGACCATGCGCCACGCTAAAGCTCAAGCGCTTCTGGCACACTCCAATTCCTTTTCGTCCCAGTGTCCGCGGGCCAGTGAGATCGAGCCTGCCACCGACCGAGATGGGGCACCACTCCTACTGCAACAAGCAGAAGGTCCGGAGGGGTCTGTGGTCGCCGGACGAGGACGTGAAGCTCATCAAGTACATCACCACGCACAGCCATGGCTGCTGGAGCTCAGTCCCCAGACAAGCAGGTACACTACACTTACATGTTCTTCATGCATATACAGGCTAATCATACATTATTATTTCTGTAGTGGTCTGGTCGTTTCATAAATCATCAATTCGATCAGCGTGTGCTTCCCATCTCACTTGATTCTCCGTACTCTCTTGCTTTTCATGCAGGATTGCAGCGGTGCGGCAAGAGCTGCAGGCTGCGTTGGATCAACTACCTGAGGCCCGACCTCAAGAGGGGGAGTTTCTCGCAGCAGGAGGAGGCCCTCATCATTGAGCTTCACAGGGTTCTTGGGAACAGGTGGGTAATCTTTACACGCAGAGATCAGCTATGCATACATGCATGTGAACCTGCTACTTTAAATTCCCTGCATCATCACGCACGCAGCTCCTTTTATCTGTGCATGCAACCGCTCATACACGAGCATTGTCCACAAGCACAATGTATCGCATTAACTTGCTTGGGACAAAAGAAATGGACGCAAATGGAAAATGTAGATAGCTAAATGTGTGCCACTGCAACACAGGTGGGCCCAGATCGCCAAGCACCTGCCTGGTAGAACGGACAATGAGGTGAAGAACTTTTGGAACTCCACCATCAAGAAGAAGCTCATCTTCCAGGCTGTGGGCAGCCTCCACCCCGGTAATAACACACGTCCCTTCCTCAATTCCCTCCCCCTCAGGTAAATCGTCCTGTGTGTAGCACATTTTCAGATTTTACAGTTCCTTTGCTTTGTATGTTCGTGTGTGTGTCAAATTCTTTGTCCGGTACATTTTACAGTTCCTTTTACGATCTACTAGCTAGGAGTATACTGGGGGAAAACACTGCTTCCTCTTTAGACAAAAGAAGCTAATTCTCTTTAGACACAAATCGAGCATGTCGGAGAGCACAATTCTTATTTCTAACTCGGTTTTCTACTGCAATAATGCTAGCTGCAGACCTGTACTCCAACATTCTGGATGGAGCAGGGCATCAGGGCCTCGTGGCCGCCGGATGCGCGCGCCGCTGAAGGGCGCGGCGCACAGCGTGTCAGCTCAAGCCGCAGTGGGCGTCACGCAGCAGTCTCCTCCTTCCATGCTGCACAATAACAACAACGTGGCGTGGGCGGATTTCGCTTCCCAGCCGCTCTTCCTCCCCGGCCACAGCGGCGTCCACGGCGGCGATCTCCAGTACGCCACCGCCGTCGATGGGGGAGTTCGTCAAGCAGTGCCGTGCGGCCAACGCCTACCCGCTGCTGGAGGACGGTGGCGCGAGCCTGTGCAAGCTGCCAGCAGCGGCTGAACTAGTGCCACAACAGGATCAAGGCGCCACGGTGCGGAGCAGCCTGATCCCGGTGTTTCTTGAACCCAAGTGTGCCGCCCGGCGATTTCATGCCCGAACCGGGTATGGCTCCAGTGATGGACTTCATGGAGGCCATCCTGGCGGGGTCCTCGTCGGACGTCGGCTGCCAGCGCTTCATCTCTCGACAGCTTCTCGGCGAACGCCGGCATGCAGTCTCATTGTTGGATTCCCTGAATTCTTCGTCGATCTTAACTATTAGCACCTACTTCAATTCGATTCGATAGACGCCATGGATGCATTATTCATCTTCAAGCACGAAGTATGTATCAGATATAATGAAGTATAGAGAATTTATATATGAAAATAATAATATAGATTTAGGTTACTCTCAGGGGTAGTAACAACATAAGTCGATGCATGATTCATCATCAAGCACGAAGTATGTATCAGATATAATGAAGTATAGAGAATTTATATATGAAAATAATAATATAGGTTTAGGTTACTCAGGGGTAGTAACAACATAAGTTACATGCATGTAAATATGTTTACGTATATAACGTTAATGTGTAGTGAAGGTAAAGTATATATAAGTGGGTGTCAGTCACGTGCCAAGAAGGAATAGTAGTACTTGAAACTCCTTTACAGCTATTGTACTGTGCATGTTTATTGAACACAGATGCGCGGGTCATCTTATATTATTGGTGAAAATATATGCACCTCTTTTTTACTCGCATATATGTTGAAATATTAGACAATTTCCAGATTAATTTCATAATAATAGTGATGAACATATCTACTAGATAAAGCATGTGAAGCATAGTAGCATAGTACAAAAGCATATCAGATGATAGCATCATTCAAAAGCATATCAAAGATAGCATAGCATGATCATGGCAACCGGTGTAACTAGCACATCAGATAGATTGAATAGATTGAACATGACTAATACAAAGATTGGATCTTGGGAATACCTGGTTGACATTGATGACAACGTAATGGAGACCGAAGCGAAGCCGAGGTCCTCAGTGTCGCTGCCGTCGTCGATCAGTGGGCGGAAGTGGTCGAAGAAATTGACGATGAAGACGGCGTCGAGGCGATCCTCCCGTGTGTCCTTCCCGCCAAAGATGACAATTCCGAGACTTGCTCGCCCGATGGCGGCATAGCTTGGCGAGAAGAGGGAAATACTATTTTACTACTTTAGGATTTTCTAATTGAAACTCTCATTTGTAGTTATTATGTTGTGTCTATTCCCGGGAGGTTTTGGTACAAATATATAGGGAGAAAAACTCCCTAGCTCCACAACAACTAGCACTATGGTACTAATTGATATTGCATCTCCCACCTTTACTCAAGGGCTAAAACAATAAAGCCCATTAGGGAACACAAATATTGGGCCTTTGAGATTTATCAGAATTTCTTCATATATAAATTTTAGAGGAACTATTCATATATATAAATTCTAACAATATATGCATCATACACTGTGTACATTCTTTTTAGGGAGTTGCCATATTCTTAGAAACAATCTACATGTATCTTGTACAAATAAAATGACAACAATATAGCTAAACAATGACAAAAAAAAAAATTATATATTTTCCTCGATTACATAAAAGATTTATGCACATCTTTGTATTAAGAAGGATGTGGTTTTACACAACGCGCCATCATGCAACACACTATGGAGGACAAAATTATATGTTGACTCAAGAATACCAAAAAAAAAAAATCAAGGCACCTAACATAGAAGTTTTCTTTTTTAGTACCTTCATTCAAAAAAGAATGAAATTATGGAAATCATGTCGGTCAAATGTACTGGAGTTTGGTCAAGTTAATAGCGATTAGTATTAACATTTATGTCTTAGTTAAGATAATTTATTATAAAAAATATTCCATCATTAATCTATTGATACTTTTTTGTATTGTAAATGTTAATACTTTTTCTAGAACTTCGGTTTACTTCTAAAAAAACGAGAATTACATTCATTTTGGGATGGAGAGAATACTTAGTGGCCGCGGAAATTTGAAAATCGTTGCAACGATGGTTCCACGGGTCATGCTTATTGAACTAATAAGTCATCATAGAAACTATGGTGAAGTGTGCATTGTGAGTACTCTAAGATACTGAACTATCTGGCATGTGTGTATATGGTCATTAAATACTTAGGGTTTAGCCTTCATCAAGATTGAATCTCGATGCTTGAGTTAGAAAAACACACGCCCACAACAGTAAATTAATTAGGACAAAATAAAAGGTTGGGTGCATTTGTCTAGAGAATAGATAGAAAAGTTCATTCGTAGGGTTTCTCTAACCCCTTTGTTCCACTCAAGGATTTTTGCCAAGCTAGTCAACAAATATCTCAACCTTTGTCACTAAACTAGAGTGGCCATCTCATCCTTTTCTCAACGCCAGGAATAGATTGGTTTCTTCGATCAAGTTGCGATCCTTGCCATTTGTATAGGTTGTTCGCGAACCTCGTGGGCGTCAAAGTCCTCCTAATGTGTTGGTGCCCTAATCAGCGTCAACAAGTGTTGACTACTATCCTCTTTTGCTGGACACGTCCTTGACCCCACGAAATCTCAGTGCTGACTGGTTTTTCGTGAATAGTGCTGACTGCTGAGCATGGATAGTAACGTTGTGCATTTGTTTGTCCTAGCAGAGTTGCCCTTCAAATAAGATTTGTGACGTACAAGAATTAAGTTGGTGCCTCTTATTATTCAATTAGTGTTCTAGTCTACCAGCAAATGTATTTTCCATTCATTGAATTTGTATGTGAGAAGACACTATCATATTACAATGGTAGAGCAATTTGGCATTTTGACAATGCCGCAACAAACTGAGTTTGGCAATACGTTGATTGAAGAATAAAAAGTAATTCTCCTGTATTTGTTTGAAATCTGCTATCAGCTCTAGTGCTGTTGGGTGGTGTAGTGGAGGCTCTAATTAATATTGTTGCTGTTGTATAGTACTAAGTATCATTCGATATATCAGAATATTTACTAACGCTTTTCAGTGTGTTGACAAAACTAACAGAAGCTATATTCTAGTTCCTTTTATGAAGCAATTTTGCAATTACTCTATGCATACAGAAATATATCATGGATACACATTTTGTGGATGAAAGTGTTGTCTGCATTGGAGAATATGGCAATTTAAGGGAGCTTTTGGTAACATTGATGGTGCATCTAGTTTGTTTGGTATGGTACATGTTCACGAAAGCGCCGGTTCGTCCCTGCCATCGTCACCGCCAAGCGCGTCGTCGCGCGATGTGGGCCTCCTGGCCTTACCCTTGGGTTGTGAGGGGCACAAACGGAAATACGGAAGTACATACACCTGAAAGTGGGTCCACGAGGGGCATAAAAGCGTATAGAATGGCGTATTTCAAAGATGTGTAAAATTACAGTGATGTGAGACCTATTAGGCGAATATCAGTGGCGTGGTTCAAAAATGTGAAAATATCAATGGCGTGTAACAAATTAACCCTAGTTTAAAATAATATTTAGCTTTGGCTACTGCATATGTTATAACTTTGTTCCGTAGAATAGGACTTGGTTAGCTGATTGATTCACCGTGAACAAAGTTATAATAACACGGGCAGTAGGCAGTATAACACAAAAGAATTATTTCTTTTTTTTTTTTTTGCGAGAACACAGGAATTATTTCTGTATCAACACAACTGAGAATACAAAGTTATATCGTACAGAAGTATCATGTTTTGCTTTGCAGAGGTATGTATAATGGTACCGTTAACATCGTTAGGTACTACTAGCACGCAGCACTAATAGAAGATCGATCAAACAGAACATTCATATACTTCTCATTAAAACTACAGTATATTGCAATGATATGCATGCAAACCGTCATTATAACAAAATATCTCAAAGTATAGGATGTCCATGCAGCTACATGCACATATTGCATTGACATAAAATTCCAAAATAAAAAATGAACAGTACTATTAGAAACGATATATAGTATATTGCCTCTTCAGATTGCAGGCATCAAGGAGCAAACTTGGCAAACTGGTCCATGATGAAGTTCACACTCCTCGAGCATCAGGGGTAACATTTTCCAGCCAGTCCCTGATGACCTTGATGCACGCTTCCTTGAGCTTGAGACAACCATGTTTTTCAGCTAGCTTCAGTGTAGTTACAGCCGTAGTAGCATCAATGTAGCAACAAAGCAGGTCACCGCAGATCAACTTGAGCCTCTCCATGCCATACCGATCTGCCGCCACAAGCAGACCCTGAGCCAGCACGACCTTGTCCTCCTCACGTACCTCAGGAAGAGCATCAGTGTAGATGAAATGGCGTAAAGCCTTGAACACCCTCGGTTCCATGTCGTCGATGCGCAGCACTTGAGTGACCCCAGCATTCTCCTTCCCAGCTGGAACAAAGAACTCTGCCAAAAAGACCGTGGACCGAGCCGCGAGCACGTTCTTGTGCGCCGAGAACAGTTCGCTACCAACCTCAAATGTCACATCAGTCTCTGGAGGGGACTGCACCTCCATGACCCCGTTGACCACGGCCATATCGTATCTGATCTGGATGCCGTCCTGGAGGAGAGACGAGGACTCATGCTCCATCCTACTAAGGAATTTACACAAGTATATCTCACATCTCTCTGAGAAGGTATAGAAATCTTGGATTGACGAAATTTTATGTCCAGCATGGTTGAGCAGGGTCATCTCGAATCGAACCTTCACTTCATGATCATCATAAATCCCGAGGTAGAGAGGTGGTAATGCCGTCGGCATCGTTCTCGTCTTTACCCAACGGATAGAATTCGATCTCCCAATCATGCCCTCCGACGCGGAAGGTGCTGCAACGGATGCTGTGACCGAAGGCAAGTTCTCTCCTGGTTTTGGTGTACCCGTTGATCGTAAGCATATGCGACCCGATATCGGTGTCCAGATCCGGCTGTGCCACAGCAGGCAACTTCTCGATCAACACAACACATCTGACTTGGAAGAGGTCATCCTTCAGGAGTGACTCCAGCGTCTTCCTTTGGATTAAGGCAGCGCTCGGTCTGCCGTCGTCATGGACTTCAAAGATGACCGACATGATTAGTGTTCCATCTAGTTGCTTAAAACCGCCGTCTTTGAGCGATTCCATCAGAGTGAACTCGCACTCTGTCTTGACTCGGTACCTATTGGGGTGATCGTCCTGACAGCGCAGGCCCATGGTAACCCAACCAGCTCTCTCCTCATGGTCACCACAAGGGCAGCACTCGACGTACCACTCATGCCCTCCGACGTGGAAAGTATCGGATTTTATGCTCTTTCCCACACCAAGATCCTTTGTCGCGGAGAAGCAGTCGATCTTCATCAGGTGCCACCCTGCGATTGTCTCAGTGGTGGTGCTGGTCGTGCCGCCGCCGACGGCCGCCGCAGGCTCAGTTTGGGAGGCGGCCATAGATTCGTGGTAGTACGGGCTTGGTGGTTGTGGCAGATGCGGAATTGTGGAGAAACCACGGAGAAAGAGAGGCCGGGATTTTATTGGTAGTCGGCTGGTTGTTGAGATTCCACAGGAGGCGAAGAGATTTAATTCCATACGTGACGAGTTGCTGGAAACAACAGAATACACTTGCTATAAATACGGTACAAGGGGATCTTTTTCTCCAAGAGAAAAGATCACATACTATTCATCGGACGAAATATTTCTAGAATCAAGCTTTTGCAAAGTTTCTATATATACATATATTCTCCATGATCTAGTATTTACAGAAAATGGTAAAAAGAATACAAGGCCATGATGATGAATAAGAAAAATCAGATCAAATTCGAACACATTTTCAATGGTTTCCAAAAATATTAAGCATCACAGATTTCATTACAAACTCTATTATTTGTACCACGGACTGACGGTGAGTGGGCTACAATACAAATTTTTCGGTCGGACATGAATTTAGTCCAAACATTTAGGTTGACACAAAATTCATTGAACCTACCGGGAAATGAAATATTTATTGAAAATTCGGGTGAGCGTAAAATTTGTTGTAAATCAAAGTCAAGCTAGAGTATATGAACAATAGACTTTGATGGTGGCCAAATTTACAGCAGGAAGAGGAAAAAGTCTAGATGTTCACACACTGTATAATCTTGTACTCATCCTGTAAAACTCCTCTATAAATACAGAGTCACTTTCACCCTTTGATGTACAAGAACAACCACCAGAAAGTGAATAATCCTCTTCCTCTCAAACTCCCTCTGTGTTTGTGTTCTCTCTATTGTGAGTGTGTGTATCTTTCGATTTTCAACACGTTATCAGCACAAGTGCTCTAGAAAGCTAAGAAGGTAAGAAAGGTTTGAAAGATCGATTTACAGAACGCACCACGAGCACAACACGAGCACCTAACTCACTCGGATCGTCGGTGCATCGCGAACGCCCGGCGACATGAAGGCGGCTCTGCCGTCATCGCTGTCCACCACCGGAGGCGAACCACGGTGATGCTAGGGCGGCTGCCTCCGCTCACCATGGTGGTGCTAGGATGGCTCTGCCTCCCGCCCACCAAGCTGTGGCGTGCGAAGACTACCCGGTCGAGTTACGCCATGCACGGCGAGTGGATCGGACCCTTCATGGCTACGCTCGGCGCGGCACACCGCGTGACGGCGCGACTCAGGCCCTCGAGCGCCTCAGCGCTCCCGGCGGCGAGCGGGCGTGCGGCCCCCGGCTCCTACACACGCGGGTGCACGTGCACCGCCGTCGCCGGGACTAGCGCGGGTCGAGGGCGGCCCGCCGAACGCCCCCTGCGGGGTGCACGGCGTGGTACAAAGTCGCCACCCTCCACTTCGGCGCGTGGGCGCCCCGACCACCGCGTGGGGCGAGTGGGCCCCGGCCCGGTTCCTGCGAGGAGATGCGCGGCGCCGCTGCCGTCGTTCGAGACGCACGGTGCGTGGAGGCCTCGATGGATCGCCCCCTCCCGGCCTTCGGCTCCAAACGCGGTGCGCACGTGGGCGGCCCATCGCGGCACCTCTTGTCTTGTGAGCAGCGGGCCCGGTGGGCTGCCGCCGCCCCGATCCCCCCTCTATTTGATGCTTGTCTGGAAGGGATAAGGTAGAGGGAGGAAATGAGGGGCAAAATGGGGAAAAGGAAGGGTTAGGGTTTCACCCTCTCTATATATATGAACCCACGGGCAAACCGAGCCATTGATCGAGATGAACAGCCATGGATGGATGGGCCTATTTGGCCAGCCCATAAGGCTTAGATTTGGCCCAATTGGCCCATTAGAGCTGGTTACACAAATGTTTCTATTTTTGCGATAATAGTGGCCCGTAGTCCACTACGACACCTAGAAATGCGCCCGAAGCCGTGGAATATGTGTGGCCCAAGTCCACCATATTTATTTGTTATTTCCACCATTTTTTATTTTGTATGCCTCATTTATTTACTGCAATTTAATTATTGCATTTAATTAACATAATTTACTTTATTGCAATTTATATATTTTTTATTGCAAATGTAATCCTAAAGATTACACTTGGGAAATTTTTGCGTAGTCCTAAAGACTATGCATAAGTCGTAATCTTGAAGATTACGCACCAACGATAATCTGCATAATTAAATTGCGCAGGCATGTCGGACAACCGCAAAGAGGGATTTGAAGTGCTTGCCGCGGATGGCAAGCAACTACCTCACGGGCTCTGCGGCGTCGAGAACGGACTCGTCGCTATGAAGCTCGATCATACCATTGCCCAGCCTGAAGTTGGCAAGGATGAGCGCACCAAGGCTAACAAAGCAAATGCGTTGTATGATCTCCATCACTGTTGGTATTTGATAAGTGCTAAAAAGAATATGAAGGATTACGCAGTTTACGAGAAGACCTACCATTATAGCTTTTCCCTAGAATGAGTTTCCTAGAGTATCGTATCCACAGGGAAGCTTTGGCTAAAGAATTCTAATAAGTCACAATCATGTATCCACTAACTTAGCAAACCACTAGACTACAGTGAGGGGGTAAATGATATATGATAGGTGTTAAACATAATCACACATAAGAGAATTCCTAAGATAAATGCATAGCTAGCAAGTTAAGAGGACAGCGGGAGAGATTGAGGTTCCTATGTACTTCTCTCAGAACTTAGGTTCTATGATAGCAATCATACTAATGCACTTTGGAGCAATAGATCCTTTCCAACTCGAGAAAGACCGGGAACAAGGTAGTTGGGAGGAGGCTACCAAAAGCTCTACGAAACACCAATCCGAACGTGGTGGAATACAAAGGCCTTACAGAGCTGTCACCCCTAGGGCTACCACAACTAACCGTGGGATTGGGCGCAATCTCAGGTAACCTATAGCCTAGACACCAAGTCTATACTATCGATTACAACTCTAGCTACCGCGAATAACTAGAACGCTCAATACGAGCGGAGATCCCATGTAATAGCATAACAACTATACTAACCAATTATGAAAGACATGGAAGTGAATAGAGAAGATAAGTATATAAATCATAAGTCTTCCAAAGTAAAGATACAAGACATACCAAACTCTGTAGACATCTCCAGAACCGAAGCATAGCTCCACTCTCCCTAACTCTCTAATTGCTAATCTACTACATTGGAGAGTCTAGCCCTAATTCTTTAGTGGAGAGAGGTTGTCTTCATATTGGGACACCTCTATGACCAACAGGTCAAGAGATAAAGAATAGAATGAATTAGAATGAATTAGGGTTTAACCCTAGGGGTAGAGGTCTTTCTTATATAGGCCTTGGTGATTAACGATGACCATTGGATCAAACCGACCTTCAATAACGGTGTAAATACAACCTCAAGGTCGGTTACAAACCGACATAAAAATCTGAGACCGATTGGTGGACTGGCTTTGGCGGCCGCCGTGATTTGCCCTGGTAGCCGCCAGGGCCTTGTGGCACAATCGTGTCACCTTCCTTCTGGTGTCTTCTGGTGTCTTCTAGAGTGTTTTAGTCCACATTTTGGGTTGAGTTACTTCCACGGTTAAGTCTTGTCATCATACGGGATGTAAACTCTTCGGTTTCTCATCGTTCTTATCTGCTTGTATCTGTTAAGTCCTTGTAAAGATATAAATCACCAAAGCTCATGGAATTATGTTAGTAAAACCCCTAGTCTATGTTGATATTCATTTTATGCCCTTATTTCATGTTTAGTTGACTATTAATATTATGCTATAACAGGTGTCAACAATCACCATATCCACCTGCACTGAAGTCCGAATATATGACGAGGGGATGGATCCAATGATCTTGTGGCGGTCCTTGAAGGACCGCTTGACCCGGTTAGTTGATGATTGTGCTCCCTAGGGGCGCAACAAGATTGGATCAACCCCGCGCTTCCAGGACTACAAGTCTGTGGCGGCTTACAACCATGCTTTGCACAAGATTGCGACAAAACTACGTTTATGTGGCGAGGAAGATCCTGACGCACGAGATATGATCGAGAAGACCTTATCCACCTTCCACCCCAGCAATATAGTATTGCAATAGCAGTGCAGGAACTCTAAGTACTTCGAGTACTCGGAGTTGAGCCAAGTGTTATCTATTGCCGAACAACAGAATGAGGTTCTCATGAACAATCATTACGCCCGCCGATCGACTCGTGGTCATTTTTCGAAGCACATGCCAATGTTGCCAAAGGTTCTCGCGAACCGTAAGAAATGTCGCGCAGAAGGGAAAATGGAAGGGGAAGAAGGGTGTCATCTTCAAAGGCAAAAGGAAAGCCCAAGGGTAGATTCAAACCCAAGAAGGAGAGAAGTGACCAAAATGGGGAGGAGCAAGGTGAAAGCTTCAAATGCGGAACTAAAGGACATTGGTCCCGTAATTGCCGCACCCCAAAACACCTTGTTGACCTTTACCAACAAAGCAAAAATAAAGGAAAAGGTCAACACGAGTCCCACTTCACCGCTGAGCCTGAAGCTCAGCCTGAAAAGCGCGATGAGCGTGAATGTCGGCGCAAGTGGTGGTGACGTTCGAATAAATGAAAGTGAGAACGATCTCCTTGATGACTTTGACATATTTGGAGATATGCAGTAATATCCAAAATTTCATGTTAATTGTGATAATACGTATGTACTCGTGTCAAGTAAAAGTTTGACCATGCATGCTCCTAGAGAGCATTTGTCACGTAGTTGATGGCCCAAACTTGTGGTGTGTTTTTCCCAGGAACAATGTAATGTTGTTGTTACTTTATGTACTTTATGTTAAAAATATGTTCCTTTTGTGTTATTGAACAGGATCAGTGGGAATCCCATGGCTGGAGCGGAAACTTGTCTTGTAGACAGTGGTACCACCAATACGATACTAAGGAAAACCATATATTTCCAAACGCTTGAAAAGAATAGTGAAAATTTCATGACCATTGCCGGAAGCAATCCTCATATTGTGGGCCTTTGGAAGTGACACACCAGTTCTCCCTATGGGTACTCATATCTTTGTGAAGGATGCATTGTTGTATCGACTCAAAGCGCACACTTTGAGTTTCAAAGATATTCGTGCGAATGGTTTCCATGTAGAAACTTAGATAGAGCATGGAACTGAATACTTGCTCATCACAAAATTCAATGGCTACCGAGAAGAGAGTGGTGGAAAGACTCCTTCATCGCCATCGGGTTTGTACTACACGTACATAAAACCCAGCGAAGAATATGTTGCGATGAAGACCATATTCGAAAACACGATTCGTTTTGAATATGGCATGACCGCTTGGGTCACCCCAGGTTGAGTATGATGAGAAGGATCATCAACAATTACGTTGGCCATGATGTCAAACGCTTCCCAAATCACGAAGATTTTATGTGCACCGCGTGTGCAAAGGGGAAGCTCATCACTAGACCATCCCTCCCGAAGATTAGGGATGAGTGAGTGTGCACCGCTGCAAAGGATACAAGGTGACATTTGTGGACCTATTCAGCCACAATGGGGCCCCATTCAAGTACTTTATGGCACTAATTGATGCCTCTACCAGATGGTGTCCTGTGGACCTGTTGTCCACTAGAAATCATGCTTTCTCAATGCTAATTGCCCAGATTATCAGGCTAAGGTCAAGTTTCCCTGATAACTGCATTCAGTCCATTCGGATGGACAATGCTGGTGAGTTTAGGTCAAAAGCCTTTGATGATTATTGCTTAGCCATGGGCATTAAGGTACAGCACTCAGTACCACATGTCCACACACAAAATGGTCTAGCTGAAGCCTTGATCAAGAGGATCAAGTTGATTGCCAGGCCGCTATTGCAGAATTGTAATTTCCCAACCAGTTGTTGGGGCCATACAGTGTTGCATGGAGCAGCACTAATTCAACTCAGGCCAACTGCATATCATGATACGTCCCCTTATAGTTGGTGCGTGGGAAAGAGCCAAGTATTTCCCATCTACGTGTTTTTGGCAGTGCGGTATATGTGCCAATACCACCACCTCAGCGTACAGTAATGGGACCCCACCGGAAGCTGGGGATCTATGTTGGTTATGTGACCCCGTCCATAATCAAGTATTTAGAGCCTATGACTGGGGATCTTCATATGGCTTGGTACGTTGATTGTGTCTTTGATGAAGACCATTTCCCAGCATTAGGGGGAGAAAGGCATCCAGAAGAATGCCAGGGAATTGAATGGAATGCATCTGGGAAGCAATCCTTAGACCCACGCACTAGTGAAACTGAACTAGAAGCTTAGAGAATTATACATTTGCAAAGTCTTGCAAATGAGCTGCCTGATGCCATCACTGATAATAAGAAAGTGACAAGGTCGCATATACATGTAGTAAATGCGTCGGAGAGAGTTCAGGTACCCCTGAAGGATATCAACTCTGTAGTCTCCCCTAATCCTAGAAAGAGGGGGAGACCTCTGGGTGCTCAAGACAGGGCCCCGTAGAGACGTCCGCAGAGGCGAGGGCTTTAGCCACTTGGATCACTCAAAGAATCAGTTGAAGAAGCCCAACCTGATGTTGGGAACACCCCTGAAGTGGTGGCTCGACCTGAAGTTGAGTTGGTCCCAAAAGGACCCCATCTTGAAGATGGAAAGATGACCGACATGATTAGTGTTTCATCTAGTTTCTTAAAACCGCCGTCTTTGAGCGATTCCATCAGAGTGAACTCGCACTCTATCTCGACTCGATGACGCATTAGGGTGATTGTCCTGTTAGCGCAAACCGATGGTAACCCAACCCAGTGATGTTCTCATCTTTACCACAAGGGCAGCACTCGACGGATCACTCATGCCCTCCGCGCCCGATAGTATCGGATTTGATGCTCTTTCCCACACCAAGATCCTTTATCACGGAGAAGCAGTCAATTTTCATCAGGTGCCACCCATCGATTGTCTCAGTGGTGGTGCTCGTCGTGCTGCCGCCCCGACGGCCGTGGGGGCGGCAGGCTCAGTTTGGGAGGCGGTCATAGATTTGTGGTAGTACGGTCTTGGTGATTGTGGCAGATGCAGAATTCTGGAGAAACGACGGAGAAACAGAGGCCGGGATTTTATTGGTAGTCGGCTGGTTGTTGAGATTCCACAGGAGGCGAGGAGATTGAATTCCATGCGTGAAGATTTAATTCCATGCATGACGAGTTGTTGGAAATAACAAAATACAATTGCTAGAAATACAGAGGGATCTTTTTCTCCCAGAGAAAAGATCATATATTCATCGGACGAGATATTTCTAGAATCAAGCATTTGCAAAGTTTCTATATATACATAACGATGGAAGAGGCGGCGGCTCCACCTCGTCACCGTCGCTCTTGTCAGGAAACTCAGGCGCACGGATACTCCAAGAAGTGCGCCTCTCAGGTAGAGTGTTAGGCACAGATGCCGGTTTGCCAGTGCAATGGGTGTAGTATTCACCGGTGGTAATGTGGAAAGGAGTGGTTTGGGGAGTGGGCCCATTATGCACCGGGCGGTGTATCCAGTGGTCACCGAAAGTTGGAACGCCGCGGCGTGGATTTCTCTGAAATTGAGAATTAAATGTCGTATCCATCGGCAGCGAAGGGTAGAAGATTCGAGATTGGGCCAAGTTATGAGTTGGGCCTTTTCCAAATAAATCCATTGGGTCTTTTCCAAGTATGCCCGGCTGATTAAACGGTAGAGGAAGAGGAGACCGTTTGGATTTAACTTTATTTGCCAAATTAAGACGGGTAAAGAATGATTTACGAGCATTTATTGTATCATTCAGATTAGAAACTTGTGACCTTTTGCATGTCTCAACGGCACTGAGTTTGCTCGGTGAGCGGCGGCCTGAACGCCGGACGTGAAGAAGAAGATAATTTTTGACCACATCTGTCCAAAGGCCTTTTGGGCCTTTTCTTCAGAAATCCAACGCCTGTACTCAGAAACATGATCTGGACCACCCTTACGCCAGAGGTGGAAGAAAATCTTGTAATTTGAACACTCAAAAGAGCGAAAATTATAGATATGCAGACCAACCGCCCTTGAGGAGATAGAGAATCTGAAAACTCTATCACCGAGAAGAAGCACATTAAACAGAGCAGCTTCACCACCAATGGTGGCTTGAAGGATTTTGGCCAAAGAATCTTCAGTCAACTTGTAGTTGCAACGGTCAAAAGAGACAACGAGATGAAAGGGATTTGGAAGAGAAGAAAGGATGAACGCAAACCGATGTGCATTGAGCTTGGAGAATGGCAGATTCCACTGTACGCCCTGGCCTGTGATTCAGATCAGGGAGTGCCATGGTGGCTGGAGAGGAGGGTCGGCCGGCGATCGATGGCGGTGGGTCACCCACTCAGAGACTCGGCGACTTCATCGACTTGCTCGGCGATTTCATCTCCTCGCCAAGGTGCCCGTTCTTGCAGAAGCTCAAAATCAGCTACTCGGGGATTGGGTAATCTCTCCATCGACAAGAGGCTGTGCGTAACTGGCAATTTTACAAGGCTGCACTTCATGAGCTTGGCAAATCTGCTATCGGCTCTAGTGCTGTTGGTTGGTTTCTGTCAGTGGAGTAATACTACTTAATATTGTTGGTGTTGCATAGTACTAATAATTATTTGGTATATCAGAATATATGTTGCTGCTCTTCAGTGTTGATAAAATTAAGAGAAGCTATTCTAGTCTGCTAACATTGATGACGCATCTTGGTTTTTTGGTAGTAAAACTAAAACAATACTGTATTATTTAGCTTCTGCTACTGCCTATGTTACAACTTTGAGTCAGTGATTTTGTAGAATACATATATGTCCTGGATACCATAATGATTCACCGTGAATAAAGTAATAATAACACAGAGTATCAACACCATTGAGAATACTAATATAGAGAAGTATCAAGTGTTGATTGGCAGAGGGAGTATGTATAATGGTAACGTTAATATCATCAGGTACTACCAGCACTCATCAGTAATAGAAGATCAAACACTTGAAGTAGAGCAAGCTTGTCTAACAAAATATTCATATACTTCTCATTAACACCATAGTATATTGCAATGATATGCATGCAAATCATCATCGGTAACAAAATATCTCAAAGTAGAATAGGTACTTGCACATATTGCATTGATAATAAAACGCCAAAATTAAAATTATGCAGTACTACTAGAAATATATTGTAGTATAGAATAAAGATAGCATTGATGCACTGGTCCATGATGAAGTTCACATTCTCACACCTTCTTGAGCCAGGGACAGGGAGTAACATTGACGAGCCAGTCCCTGATGACATTGATGCACGCCTCCTTGGGCTTGAGACAACCATGTTTTTCAGCTATCTTCAGTGTAGCTACAGCCGTAGTAGCATCAATGTAGCTGCAGAGCATGTCAGCGCAGATCAACTTGAGCCTCTCCATGGCATACCGATCAGCCACCACAAGCAGACCCTGAGCCAGCACGACCTTGTCCTCCTCACGTACCTCAGGAAGAGCATCAGTGTAGATGAAATGCAGCAAAGCCTTGAACATTTTCGGTTCCATGTTGTCGATGTGCAGCACTTGAGTGACATCATTGTTCTGATCCTTCCCATCTGGGCCAAAGTACTCGGTCTTAAAGACCGTGGACCGAGTGGCGAGCACAAGCTTGTGCGCCGAGAACAGATCTCCACCAACCTCAAATGTCACATCGGTTCCGAGTGACAGGTTTGGTGGGGGCTGCACCTCGATGATCCCCTTGACAATGGCCATATCACACCTGATCTGAATGCCCTGCTGGAGAAGAGACGAGCACTCATGCTTCATGCTAGTAAGGAAGTCACACAAGCATTTGTTGTTTTCATCTGAGAAGGTATAGAAATCTTGGATAGCCGAAATGTTTTGTCCAGCATTGTTGAGCAGGGCCATCTTGAATCGAACCTTCACTTCATCATCGTTAGGACCAAGGTCCTTGAGGTACAGAGAGGTGGTAATGCGGTCCGCATCATTCTCATCTATACCCCACGGATAGAAATCAATGCACCATTCATGCCCTCCAACCCGGAAAATGATGGAACTCATGCAGTGATTGACGGCAAGTTCTTTCCTGGTTTTGGTGTAGCCATTGACCGTCAGCACGTGAGACCCGGACATGATTTCGTTGTCCAGATCCGGCCGTGCCATAGCAGGCAACTTCTCGATCAACAGAAGACATCTGACTTGGAAGCAGTCGTCCTCCAGGAGTGACTCCAGCTTTTTCCTTTCGATGAAGTCGATGCATGGTCCTGAATGTTCGTCATCGCCTTTGTAGGTGCCCCATTTGCTTGGATGTCCATCTAGATGGTCAAAACAGCCGTCCTTGAGCGATTCCATCAGAGTGAACTCGCAATCTGTCGTGACTGCGTCTGCATTAGGGTGATCGTCGACACTGCACAGGCCGATGGTAACCCAACCAGCTCTCTCATCATCATCACCACAAGGGTAGCACTCAACGTACCACTCATGCCCTCCGACGCGGAAAGTATCGGATTTGATGCTCTTTCCCACACCAAGATCCTTGGTTGCGGAGAAGCCGTCGATCCTGAACAAGTGCCACCCAATGATTGTCTCGTTGGTGGTGCTCATCGTGCCGCCGCCTATGGCGACCGCAGTGGTGGCAGGCTCAGTTTGGGAGGTGGCCATAGGTTGGCTTGTGCTCTAGCGATCGAACAGCAATGGCGGCGAGAGAATGCGATGAGATGCGCTAGCAGTCTGCTGGATGGTGGTTGTGGCAGTCGAGCAGATCGATGTGGAATTTTTGGAGAAACAACGGAGGTGGAGAGGCCGGGATTTTATTGGTAGTCAGGTTGTTGAGATTCCACAGAAGGCGAGGAGACGCATTTGACCAGCAGCGTCCACGGTGCGTGAAGAGTTAATTCCACTTGCTATAAATACGGTACTTGGGGATCTTTTCGTATGTAGATGGGAAAAGAAAAGCTAGCTTCGTGCAATCGTACGCCTACAGAAGCACGACGCGCGACGCATCTTCCTGCTCGGTCACAGACTCACAATGGCAACGCCTGCGCGCTAGACACGGCCTCACGGCTCTGTGAGCGCTACACCATCTCACCATTTACCTTTTGTGTGGAATTGCTAAAGACACACCTATGGTGTCCAAAATACAAAATCTCAAAGATCAATATAATTTGAATATTTCCTTCAACCGAGATAGATTCTGAGTAGTAGGCGTTCTCCTATTAGGTGCACGCGGTTAGAGCACGATTCAGAGAGGTGTTACAAACTAGAGTTTCTTGAGCGGCGGCTTCGATGCGGAAGAATAATCCACCACTTAATTCTATTCTCCCCAATACAAGTGAAAAATGGGGCATGCGCCTGGCTCACTCGACGCTCCCCCTGTGGATGCACGACATGTATCTAGGTTTCGATCGAACGCCGCAGCGAGTTACCACGCTCGTGGCCCGGTGTGATGCGCTTCGCTCATGTTCCAGCTTGCGAGCTCGGGGCGCGATATCAGTCGTGGGCGTTTTCGTTCTCCGCCGCCACTTTCGGTTGCGACACTTCGGGGAAATTGAACACGTTTGTCGAGTGCCATGTAGCTGGTACTCGGCAAAGAAAGGTTTGCCACGTGTCACGACACACCGGCAAAGTAATTTTTTAGTTTCGACCTCGATTTTTTTTACGTAGTCCTCGAACAATATTTGGTGCTCATGTTTAGTTTTGGTACATTTCGGGGAATGTACAGATTTGAAAAATGGGGGTACCAAGCACTGTAAGAAGGACTCCACTTGATGCCAGCGTTGCCTTAATCCAGCTCATCCCCGGCGACGCCCTTCTCCGCCCCTCCCCGCCGGCGCGCAAGAAACCCTAGCACAGATCTAGTGAGGAGGAGACGGATCCGGCGTGGGGCACAATGGATCTGGCACGTGGGGGTCGGCTTGACTGCGGCGGCGCCCCCTCATCCAGCTCCTCCACCGGTGGCGCATCATGTGAGGATGAGCTCCCCAAAGGCGTATCCGGCGGCTCATGCGGTGGCCGCTCCTACCCCAGCCGGCGCATTCGGTGAGGATGATCTCCCCGGCGGATCCGGCGGTGCGCAGGCGGCGGCAGCTCAATGGGCTCGACAATAGATTTTCTATTTTTTGTCTTCAAAAAAACTGTTTTGCCGAGTGTCGGTTTAACCCTCGGCAAAGGCTTTGCCCAGTGCCAAAAAATGATGCTCAGCAAAGAGCCCTTGACGCTTAATTTTTCCCCGAGTGTCCTGTGCCGAGTGCAAAAGGGCTTTGCCGAGACTGGCCTCCGGTATTGTGCACTTTTTAACCGGCCTAGGGTTCGAGTCCTTGAATCCACCTCTGTCATGGGTGCACATCAGCGGCCGCACCCGCTTTCCACCCCAATCATGGTGCGGTGTTGCCCAAATCGTTCTTGAGTTATATGTTGGAAGCGGGTTTGCAACACTCCATGGGGAAGGGCAGCATACCTCAACATTCTCAATACCCATGTTCAACTAGAGTATGAATTTAGAATTTTTTTGTGAGAGGGGATGAAAAATGAATTGAGATACATCCATTTAGTATCCAATCTTGTCATAGTTGTTGACACCTGTTATAGCATAATATTACTAGTCAACTAAACATGAATAAGGGCTTAAAATGAATATCAACATAAGTCTAGGGGTTTAACTAACATAATTCCATGAGCTTTGGTGATTTATATCTTTTCAGGGACTTAACAGATAAATGCAGAGAAGAATGGAGAAAGCTCTGCAATATACATCCCATACGATGACAAGACTTAACCGTGAAGTAACTCGACCCAAAATGTAGACTAAAACACTCTAGAAGGTACCAGAAGACACCAGGAGAAACCTGGCTCGGTTTGGCCACAAGACCTGGCGGCCGCCCCAGTGGGAATTAGGCCGGCCGCGCAGAACTACTGATGCCCAATCCAGCCCATCTTAAGTAGGTCGGGTTTGTAACCGACCATGAGGTTGTATCTATCTACCGTTATTGAAGGTCGGTTTGATCCAATGGTCATCGTTCATCGCCAAGGCCTATATAAGAAGACCCCCCGACCCCAGGGGCTAAACCCTAATTCATTCTATCTCATTCTATTCATTATCTCTTAGTTGTAGAGGTGTCCCAATGTAAGGATAACCTCTCTCTCGGGATTAGTGAATTACAAGTAGATTAGAAGAAGATTAGCCATGAAATTAGAACTAGATTAGATCTAACTTAGATCTAATCAAGAGTAAAGGAGAGTGGAGCTATGCTCCTATTCTCTCGAGATGTCTTGAGTATGGTATGTCTTTGTATCTTCTCTACAAGACTTATGATTCATATATTTATCTTCTCTATTTACTTCCATTATTTCATATATGGTTAGTATAGTTGTTATGCTATTGCATAGGATCTCCTTCGTATTGAGGACTCTAGTTATGCAAGGTAGCTAGAGTAGTAATCAATAGTGTAGACCTGGTGTCTAGGCTATTGGTTACCCGAGGTTGCGCCCAATCCCACGGATAGTTGTGGTAGCCCCGGGGTGGTGACTCTGTAAGGCCTTTGTAGTCCACCACGTTCGGATTGGTGTTTCGTAGTAGAGCTTTTGGCAGCCTTCTCCCAACTACCTTCTTCCCAGTCTTTTCGAGAGTTGGGACGGACCTCGCTGCTCCAAAGTGCATTAGTATAATTGCTATTATAGAACCTAAGTAATAGAGAAGTATCCAGGAACCTTGATCTCTCCCTTTGACCTCTTGATTAGTTTAGTTATTCTTTGACATCTTAGATATGATATTAATTTATGCTTTGATATTTATTTATCCATTAACAATTACCCCCTCACTATAGTCTAGTGGTTTGCTAAGTTAGTGGATACATGATTGTGACTTATTAGAATTCTTTAGCCAAAGCTTCCCCTGTGGATACGATACTCTAGAATACTCATCCTAGGGAAAAGCTACAATGGTAGGTGCTCTCAGGCGCTTGCGAGAATCCTTCATATTCTTTTAGCACTTAACAAATGCCAACAAGCTTTTTGGCGCCGTTGCGGGGAAGCAATTGGCCTAAAGATTCTAATGATGATCATGATGTCTGCTAATTTATTGTATCACTAGCTTTAGTAGGATTATCCTTGTTCGATGAATTGTGGAATAGACGGGACAAAAGATGTTGTTGCGATCTTCCCGACAAGATTCCACGAGAAAAGAAAAGATTGAAGAACCCGAGGTGCCGATCATTCAAGATTCATCACACATTGGAACCCTGCCATCTCAAAGGTATGTATTTAAATATATATTATTCTAACCATATGTAGATTGGAAAAAGAAGTCATTTGTCACAAGAATTCAATGCACACATCTCAAGTGACGTACATAAAAGCCGCACATCACGGTAAGTATGATTAATAAAGGTGAGAAAGTCTTGCTCATGGACTATAAATTGATTGAGTAGTTATCATTTAATTTCTTGCATTGCATTGCATTGCATGTTTACTTGATCAACTCATGCATTCACTCCGCTTAATTTATGTTTTCTCATAGTAGATCCATTGCATGTTTAGTTCTTGCATACATCCATATAGTTTACATCTAAAAAAAAAACTCTCACCATGATCATGCTCTTTCATCTCTAATTGGATAAATCTCTATAGTGCTTTCATGCTACCTTTGTTTGCTATAGTATGCTTTGGTTTGGAAGTGCTTCATATGGGTACTTCCAAAGGCTTTTAAATTAAGCGTGGTGCTTAGGTTAAATAGCCTTCCTTAATTGAATTAGACATGGAGTCTAGTTTGGTTATTGAACTAAGAATTGCTTGCGTAGACATTGGATATTGTGTTGGACTAACCCCCCGTTAAAAACTCTCAAATCCAAATCAGGGGAAGTCAAGAGATGAACTTATATCGAGAGATGAAGCAAGGCATATGATGAACTCCAACCTTGTGCAAAAGACACGGCTTATTCATCATTGATGGAAGAATTGTAAGTATCAAATCATTCGCACTCTCTTTTGCTACAAGTTACGTGCCTTGATCCACATGCTAGAGTGCAGCCATAAAAAAAAAAAAAAAAAAGTGTTATATGACATGAATAAATAAGATGCACGGCTAAGAATAATCAAAGAACCATCTTTTTGCTAGCATAGATGAAATCTTATGAACTTTTGGATAGCAACCCCTGCTTCAACAATGTTGTATATTCCCTCGGGTATGTGTCAACTAATATTTTTGCAGAAAAAAGAGTCTATGCTATGTCTATTCGATGAAGAAGAGTGTCATACAACACGATCACGAAAAAGTAATCACTCTAAAGAATTGGATGGACAAAGCTACAGGCCATAAGAACATCAAAAAGACAGGTAAGTGAATATAACTCACACATTTATATACAACTTTTGTCTTATGTTCTAAAAAAAAAAAAAAATAATATATATCGAGCATGAAGGCTCATGGTAAAAGAAACATGTTCCTAGGACAAGTTCCCTTCGGGTATTCTTTGTCACTAACCTTGCGTAAAACAAAGGATGAACAACGTCTAAGGACATGGTGATTACAACACACGATTAGGGACGGTCCGGCATTCACACTTGAAATGCCGAAAGGACAGAGAAGGCTCAAGCATGGGGAGGAAGGTCGACTCCTCTAAAGATCATCCGACATTACTCTTCTTCTACTCAAGCTTCCGTCACTCGACATCTTTGGTTTTGCAATCCCCTTACTCACTATTACTTTGTCTCTTTAAGTTTGATTGGTTAATAAATGTCATACATCAAAATCAAACTTAAGATAATAAAATTTCCCACTAGAGAAAAAGTAATAGTGAGCACTTGTTTCATATCCAATCAAAACCTTACCTAGCATAGAAGCAACCTTTAGCTCCATGTCAATTCTACCCTTGTTTATAATTACTTGTATTCCTTTGGGTATACATTTGTCAACTAATACTGCGAGGGAATAAAATCATGAGAGGAGCAAAAAGGTCCAATCGCAATTTTAAGAGCAACAAAGAAAGGACAATGCATGTAATAAAGGAGACAAGTGAGGAACAAGACACACAAGAGGCCAAAAAAAAAAAGGACCACCACAAGGTGTTACGATGTCGTCACACTCGATATTAAGGTAACATCTTGAGGTAATGCGTTAAGCTTTACCTTAATTATGGCTTGTTCATAAATAAAGATTCAAACATGTTGGAGTAACAACCTTGCTTGATCTAGCTTTATTATCTCAACATGTTTTGTTTCTTTAGTTGTTCCTACCACCGTTCTCTTGATCTCTTAGTCCTCATCTTGTAAGCGAATATTGCTTACCTTGCTTTGGAAGAACAAAATCATAATCATGTCTTTGATATTTAGATAAGAAAAACCCTTCCAAGAGTCAATGAGCTTGATTCGATCTGTAGAAAGTTTTAATCACAAATAATCATGCTCAATCTCCTCGATCTTGTCACCCAAGTTAGGTTTAAGTAAAGCATATAACAAGTCAACTCTATCTTGTTTCTTTGTGCCTATGGTTAGAGAAGAATGAATGAAGTTTTGGTTACATTTGGTGTTTTTCCACCAATAGAGCCCATGCACTTGATCTCTACCATGACTTTGCAAGCAGGACACACTTTGAGCAAAATGGTGGAGAAGCCTACCGGTCTCTCCAAAATTCAACAAGTGAATGTCCTACAAGCATGCACACTAAACAAGAAGTCGCACGCTTCACTCCAACTCATAAGACCAGCTAAGAACATGGGTGACATCATCCTTCACCATCTCAAGGAGCACGATTTTTAAGATCGGATAATACGCTCAAGGAAGCGACAAGGTAAGAAGTCTCATTCGGAGGACTTAAAACACTTCGAATCCTCGCTTAAAAAGGTAAGATCGGTAGTTATCTATATGCATAGCATATTTACTTCCTCGCATTGCATAATTATTTTTCTTTAGCATATTTACATTATATCACAAGCCTTGCTTTAGAAAAACAAAATAAATATTTGTTTGTTGCATATACTTTGAAAAACTCTAAGCCCTGTGTGAGTAATTTTGTGGCGTGATAACCCACAAGGATATTTACTGTGGTGGCATAAAAATAAAATAAATATGCATGCATCATCATCCTTATTTGCATAGAAAACCCCAAAAAATATTTAATCTTTCTTTGAAAGATTTCCGCATGCACAAAAAGCAATGTGGCTAACCCCTAACGCTTAATCAAGTTCCACTAGTTTTGTTGTCTATTTGAGTTCAACGGGATCCCAAGGAAGAGAGACATGACACATATGGTGTCCAGCATTAAAGAAGATCAATCAACCACCATCACTATCTATCTCTATTTCCAACTATCAAGAACATCAAAGACTATGTCAACATCCGGCATTTTTGGGGAGTGCAGCCCCCATGTATCCGAATAAGTATCCCTTTATCTTATTTACTACTAGCTAGATATGTTTATTTTGTTAGAAAGATATAAATAGATTCATAACTAAGGAAACCAAATAAAAAGAGTCTATCTAGTCTTTATTAAGAGTCTATATATTACGGTGTGAGAATAAAATAAACTCTAAAGATAATTTCTAGCCTTGGAGATGATGAATAGTTGCTCCGTTGTAATTCATTTCAAGTACCTATCTTTCAAGCTTATTTTCTCTTGAGCTTTTAATGCAACTACTTTGACTTGAGATTACTCTGAACCACGAAACTGTGGGTAGCAAATGCTTGCTCTAAAGTCTAGGTGATTGACGGATATGATATATGAGAGTCCGAAGTTACTATTTATCTTGCTCCTAGTGATACTATATTTCTGGAGATTTATCTTTTGAAAATTAAAGTGCACATGATAAGTTTCGGTGTGACAAGAGTGTTGAACCTCCTACCACAGCCCACATATACATGCTCCCTAGATTAGGAAAAACTTTTTGACATATATATAGGTTGCTTGCTTTGCATTGAGTTTGTTCAATCTTTTCGACCCTTAGAAGCTTGTCATGCTGATCATGCACAATCCACTCCACCACACTCTATTCCACTTGCATTATTGCTACTTTTACTGCGGAAGTACGCACCCATAAAGCATCCACCAAATATCCACCAAAAATATTCACCATAAAGCATCATGGGAGAGAAACGACCAAAAATATTCACTATAACCGTCCACTCATTCATTGCTAGCCAATATCTTACAAAAGCTCCATTACATTTATTTACCTCTCACAAGTTATTGCAAAAGAGATTTGGGTTGTAGATTAAAAAAAAAAAAGAGAAAGGGAGATGAAAAATGGACAAAAGTCCTACGGGGCAGTAGAGCCTACCTCCCTAAAGAAAAAAGAAAGAAAAAAGGGGAGATGAAAAATGGACAAGTATCCTACGGTGAGAAGAGCCTACCTCCCTAAAAAAAGAAGAGATGAAAAATGAACAAGTGTTCGAGGGTGAGTAGTGCCCACATCTCTAAAATAATAAAAGAGAGAGAGAAAAATGGACACAAGTCCGAGGGTGAGTAGGACCCACCTCTCTAAAAGAAAGAAAAAGAAAAAGATACAACCCATTCTCTCTGAGAATTTCCAAATTTCAAAAGAGAGAAGTTTCTTCAAGGAGCATAGGTAAGATTTCCCATCATCTTTTTCCTTACACCTTACTATATTTCATACCATTTTTATTCTATCCACCATACACAGACACTACTTGATCAAGTGTGACTTGTAACTTTGGATCCATTGCTTGAATTTACAATATATGCTTAGTAAGTAAATTTAGTTTTCTCCCACCTAGAGCTCGGATATATAAGCCTTAGATATAGGGTGAGAGAGAAGAAGGCATAGTGTCCTACTGCCTTATTCCAAAAATACCACATGCTATGAGAGAAAGGCAACACAACATTATTGTCTAAGTGAGGATCCACAAATACCATAAATAAGAGACTTGAGAGGGTCATACAAAAGGAACTTTGAGTTTTATTTTGAAAACTTGCAAAAACTCCGAAGGACGGTTGAACAAAGAGTTTGAGACATGGTGCTTGACTTGATTGTTCTATCTTTCAATTGCCCAAGATCCTAAGAAAAAGCTATAAGCTCCATGGTTAAAGGTAATATGGGTAAGTTGAAGGTTGAAAAAGTTTTTTCTAACATAAAGGAGAAATTTTGTTTGAAAGCATGTGTACTTTTGAGGCGTGAAAGCATTGTAGCAACTCGATCCATTGCTAAGTTTGGCTTTGCTAGGGACTAGCAAAGGGTAAGCTTGGGGAACTTGTTGACACCTGTTATAGCATAATATTACTAGTCAACTAAACATGAATAAGGGCTTAAAATGAATATCAACATAAGTCTAGGGGTTTAACTAACATAATTCCCTGAGCTTTGGTGATTTATATCTTTTTAGGGACTTAACGGATAAATGCGAGAGAAGAATGGAGAAAGCTCAGGAATATACATCCCATACGATGACAAGACTTAACCGTGGAAGTAACTTGACCCAAAATGTGGACTAAAACACTCTAGAAGGTACCGAAGACACGGGGAGAAACCCCGGCTCGGTTTGGCCACAAGACCTGGCGGCCGCCTGGGAATTAGGCCGCCGCCGGTTCTGATGCCCAATCCGGCCCATCTTCAGTAGGTCGTTTTGTAACCGACCATGAGGTTGTATCTACACCGTTATTGAAGGTCGGTTTGATCCAATGGTCATCGTTCATCGCCAAGGCCTATATAAGAAGACCCCCGACCCCGAGGGGCTAAACCCTAATTCATTCTATCTCATTCTATTCATTATCTCTTAGTTGTAGAGGTGTCCCAATGTAAGGATAACCTCTCTCTGGGATTAGTGAATTACAAGTAGATTAGAAGAAGATTAGCCATGAAATTAGAACTAGATTAGATCTAACTTAGATCTAATCAAGAGTAAGGAGAGTGGAGCTATGCTCCTATTCTCGAGATGTCTTGAGTATGGTATGTCTTTGTATCTTCTCTACAAGACTTATGATTCATATATTTATCTTCTCTATTTACTTCCATTATTTCATATATGGTTAGTATAGTTGTTATGCTATTGCATAGGATCTCCGCTCGTATTGAGGACTCTAGTTATGCAAGGTAGCTAGAGTAGTAATCAATAGTGTAGACCTGGTGTCTAGGCTATTGGTTACACGAGGTTGCGCCCAATCCCACGGATAGTTGTGGTAGCCCCGGGGTGACTTGACCTGTAAGGCCTTTGTAGTCCACCACGTTCGGATTGGTGTTTTAGTAGAGCTTTTGGCAGCCTTCTCCCAACTACCTTCTTCCCGGTCTTTCTCGAGAGTTGGGACGGACTGCTGCTCCAAAGTGCATTAGTATAATTGCTATCATAGAAGCTAAGTAATAGAGAAGTATCCGGGAACCTTGATCTCTCCCTTTGACCTCTTGATTAGTTTAGTTATTCTTTGACATCTTAGATATGATATTAATTTATGCTTTGATATTTATTTATCCATTAACAATTACCCCCTCATTATAGTCCAGTGGTTTGCTAAGTTAGTGGATACATGATTGTGACTTATTAGAATTCTTTAGCCAAAGCTTCCCCGTGGATACGATACTCTAGAATACTCATCCTAGGGAAAAGTTACAATGGTAGGTGTTACGGCGCTTTGCGAGAATCCTTCATATTCTTTTAGCACTTAACAAATGCCAACAACGGTCTGACTTCGGCTAGGCCGAGAGAGGGCTAGACACGGCCCAAGCTGGCCAGGCTGACGAGGGTGCATGCACACCTAAGGGGGTGGGCAGCGTCCACGTCACCATCGTCGTCTTTGACTTGGATTAGTTTTTTGCTTGTAAAGGGGATATTGCAATCTATAAACAAACCTTTAGAGAGATTGCTTGTGTTACAAGTCCCATAGCAGAGCTATATAAGAAAGGAGGATGTAATCTCATGGGACAAGCAAACAAAGAAAATATTCCCTTGACCGTACTCTTCTACCGCCATCGCCCCCTGTCCCGCGCCGCATACGCCGTCAGCCCTGCCCGCACACTGCCCCTGACCCTCCCTAATGAGGACATCGCCATGCTAGACACGCTGACGCCATGGTCTTCTCTAAGTTGCAACTCGTCCCCAACTCAACTACCATGTCACCCTCGGATTCAAAAGACACATCGTCACTGTTTCGGTCATAACTTCCTCATAATACGTCGAAATGGAGTGTTCTTGCATGCGTTGGAAAGGGGACGCCGCTGCCGTTGTTTTGGAACTGTTCCCAACTCTAGATGGCCCATGGATCATTCTGTGTGACCATGGCAAGGTGTTGCATCACCTGTTTTGGGATAACTTGGCCACGTATCGAATTGGGCCATAAGACCAAGTTGCGGGTGCCTCCGTGCTGGTCGCCCCAACCCTAACGCCCACCCTCACGTTATAAACTCAGTAGCTAACACCGTTTTAGACTCGGGTTTTGTTTAGTTCAAGTTTTCGGTGAGAAACTTTGATTGATTCATTGTAAAGCTGCGAAGACAATTCCTTTTTACGGTGATCTAGGCCCCGTTCTTGTTTGTCACCACCGTGTCGATTAGTCCTTTTGTGATCTGAACTCGGACCCCATAATTTCAGATCGTCATTCATATTTGCAATTGTCAGATTGCGTGTTTACCTGTTCTTGTTTTTGCTCTTCAATTCACTTGTAGGAAAGCCTTCTTGGAGAGGTCAATCAAGTCGAGCTTGGATGATAACCATCGGAGCTATGGTGTAGCTTGTTGCAAGGTTTGAATCGTGTTGATTTGAAGCCAGATCATCAATATCAAGATCTCCACCAATCAAAATTACCAGTTACATCACGGAAGATTGGGCCAGTGCTCATCACTCCCAATGTTGTTGCGCCGCTGCCAGCGGCACAGTCATCGCCGCCCCCCTGAGGCGGCTGTGACACGTGCTATTTGGAGACTAGGAGGATTCCCACCACCGATGACTTTCGAGACTTACGACTTCTTCATGTCCCTCAAGCGTCTCCACGATGACAACTTCGAGAGGATTGACCGCTGCATCAACGAGATCGAGGCCCATCTTCAATGCATGGAGAACGCCTACATCAACACTCTAATCTATCTCCCTCCTCTCTGACGCATGACGACAGCGGACTCTAGTGTACTTGATGGCGCCACTATCATCTATGGCGCCACCCTAGGCATCAACAACAAAAACATCGACATCGTCAACGACCCTTCCAGGCTGAAGATGACATCAATCTACAATTCCTACTGGGGTGATCCCTCAATCACCGGGACGACGATTAGTGAGGAGGCGCCTTCTTCCACTCGGGCGCCCACCGGCCCTAGGCGCCCACCCTAAGTTCGCGATACGCGCTGGCGCGCCGACATACGATGGCACCGACAACTCGATAGCTTGGATCAACAAGATGGAGACGTTGTTCATACTAGAGCATGAGCTCAACGCCGAGTTCTATGTCAGGTTTGATATTTGCTATCTCACGGGTGTGGCACGGCTCTAGTTCGTTTGGATGACCAAGAGGAGGCCATTGCAGCCATCGGACGTCTTCACACGCTTCCTCAGGCGCAACCGGACCTCCAATCAACAACAACATGATGGGATGGCTAGCACCACCGAGGCAGGATGATGCCTTGAATGACTACATCGATGCCTTCGAGGGACTCTGCTAGGTATCTGGAACTTTTGACCCCGCTCCACTGTGTGCACCTCTTCATCGGTGGCCTCAGCACACCTCTTCGGCAGGTAGTTCAGAGAGAGGAACCACGCATGATGCACAACGCAATCCGCCTCGCGTAGGACTTCGACGCCCTTGCTCTGGCTTCACCACACGCTGTTGTGGCAGACGACATCCATAATGGTGCCGACAACGGCGGCGATGCTACACCGACGGTGCTCATGGTGCCCTTGTGCCAACAACAGCGACTCACGCGTGATCTTGGGACGCCATTGGCGACCAGGTCGCCCTCGACCTCCTCATCGAGCTCCATCTTACCACCTTGATGAACCAGGACCTCCAGATGATATCAACCACCATGAAGCTTAAAGTGGCAGCATTGGAGTGGACACTGTACAACAGCATTTTCAGGTACACCCACCCTACGTTCCGACAGCTTCCATCCTTTTGCAGGATCTCCGACTGCAGCAAGGAGTTCCCACACATGCTCTGGCGGCGGGCTTTCACCTTCGGGCGTCGGCACCAGCCCAACATTCCTTCCCGGCTAGCTCATGGGGCGGTGGACCAGGATGTCAACCTATATGGTGCCAAGATCCTCCTCTTCACGACAACGACCACGAGTTCATCCATGTCGATGACGTCACCATGGACTCCCTAGGCAGCGGGGTCCCCAGATCGGCCCGATTGTGCAGACCATGAGCGACCTCCTCTATGGCAGCTTACTATGCTTCACCTTGATGCCTGTCTTGTCGACCCAACACGCTTTCTACAGACAAATACACATGCAGGTGGAGGTTGGTACAATATACTACATCCCGAGACCTCCGGCATCGCTGTAGACGCTCTACCTCATAGGGGTCATGAGAGACGCCTCCATGGCGGCTGCACGGCTCGACAAGCCGTTTGTGCGCCCGCCATTCAGCTACCACTTCTCCATCTACTTCGGGCACTTACACTTTGAATTCTCATTTGACGATTGTCAATGAGTACCATGACAGAATGAGTCACCTCATGCTACGCTATGGAGTAGGAAACACTATACCACCCATCGCGGTGGCCTACGCTTCTACTTGGTGGGTTAGTCGATGCGTGGACGCGTTGCCTCGTCGAACGGTGGGGAGATGTCATGGTACGGACTCGCCCATCCATCGAGAGAGGGTAGACGCAGCTCATGACGGCCAAGCCAGCCCGGGGAGGAGGACACGTGCCCCGGGGGCGCCGCTGTTGCCATCCACATCACCATTGTCGTCTTCGATTAGGATTAGGTTTTTTCTTGTGAAGAGGATATTCTACTCTATAAAGAAATCTCCTATTAGGAAAAGAATAAAAGTTTCCTTGCAGAAGATATTCCGCTCTATAAGCAAACCTTTAGAGATTGCTTGTGTCAAGTCCTATTGGAGGGCTATTTAAGAAAGGAGGATGTAATCTCATGGGACAAGCAAATAAAGAATTGGTAATGCTTTCAAAAATACGTTCAAAAGGGACAAATCTGATCGGGACACGTGGGCCTCATGCATGCTACCGACCATCACCTCACAATATCTCCCACTCGCTTTTTGATCCCTATCTCATTTCTATTTTCCCCCTTTCTTCTCGTTACTCACCGCCGCTCCCTACTAGCCGTGCGCCGCACACCGCTGCTCCCCTGCTGTGCCACCCATCCACTCCCTCTCCACATCGCGACGCCGACGAGCCAATCTACCTTGCAGCAAAAGCCTAGCAGGCTGTTGCGCTGCACCAACGCTCGGCCACCATGCCATCTGCTCACCCCATCGGCCTCAACGATGCCGTGCGCGGCTCCAGTGCGTGCCCAACCTCCACCCTGTAGAGCTCGAGCACGGCGTGGAGGCTCTAGTGCTGGTGGTGCTATTGTGCACCCCCGTGGTGGATCCATGCCATTGGGAGATGATGTAGGCGGAGGCGGCTTCTGGCGAGCCGCATGCATCTCACCCTCCCTGTCTCTGCCCTCCCCCATCGATAACCTCTCTGCCACCAGGGATGAGTACTATGGCGCAGTGGCGAGACAGGGGGTCCCGCATCCGAGCTCTAGTCCTCCTCCACCACCACCTCCTTCTCCGGTTCCTCATTCTCGTCCTCCTACCCATATGGTGTGTTGCAATGGTGCTTGTCGGTTGTTGTAGTTCTGTTTTTCGATATGTTGCAGTATGTTTCAATTGCAATCTCATGTTGCAACAACTTGTTCAGTGTTGTTGCAACAACTTGTTCTTGGTGTTTCATTTACCTCTGCGTAATATTTAGCTATTCGCTTTTGTTGTTGCAACAATATATTCTTTGTGTTTCAACAACTATCTCTTCAATGTTACAATTCATTTGACCCGCATATTTTAGTGATCAAACCCTTATGTTTCAGTTGTTTATCCCATGTTGTTGTAGAATTTATTTGGTATTGTTACAATGACATGTAGCTTCTTCATCCTAATGTTGCAGTGACAAGTCGGGAAGAGGGGAGGAGTGGGGAGTTGGGGTTGGCTATTGAATTTGGCGGGGGTGGTCTTTGGGGCCGACGAGGTGGGGGATAGGGTGGATTCCGTGCTTGGGGTGAGGGCGGCCCCGCATCCGATAGTGGAGAAGGCGCGCTTGCGCCCCAGGCTGTACCGGCCTTCTGTAGCAGTGCCTTGGCTGACATGCTCACAGAGGCGCCCGCCGAGAGAACATGCCACCCATGCGGGGTCGAGATTCTGTGGGGGCGTCCGATGGAGCATCGGCAGGCAGACAAACGGAGCAGGTGGGAGCGAAGCAGCCGCGTAATTGCCTTCATGGGCTCTAGCTGGGGACCTTCTGATGGGCCACGCGGCATCGGACATTTGAGCGCCAGGCTTAACCATAAAGAAAATATTTGCTTGGCCCTACTCTTCCACCGCCGCCGCCGTCCTGCGCCACGCGCCGCGCACACCGCCGCTCCCATGCCCTGTGCCGCGACGCCGCTGCCCCTGCTCCTCCCAACGGCGTCGCGTGGCCGACACCGTCAATGCCGGCCCCTAAGGCGGCAGTGACAAATCATATTATCCACATTGTAAACAGATACGAAGACAGATACCCATACTAGTATTAATTACAAGTTCTAATGGGATACGGGTTTGGATAATTCGGATTTGCACCCAATACGCAGTACGCACTCAATACGCAGTACGCACCCAATACCAATAGGCCCAATACGCAGTCTCGCCTCGCGACTCGAGACAAAACCACCGAAGCTCCATCCAACGCAGTACGCACCCCACGCGCCGCCGGACTCGTCTACACGCGCCGCCGCCACCACAGCGCGGTAGGAATCGCAGCCTAATCCTCGTTGTCGCAGTGGGTTTCAGGCGTCGTGTTTAAGAGAAGATGGCGCTGGTAATCGCCATGGAGCGCAACGATGCGCGGGCGCGGAAGCTCGGGGTGGATCTCTCCGCTGTCGATCTGGACTCCATCACCCTGCCGACCGGCGAGGACTTCGGCATCCCCAGGTAGACGCACTCGCCACCTCACGCCGCCGGGACCGGGAAGCCTGGGTCCCGATCCGTCCTCATGCGTTAAGCAGATTTGCGTGCTTTTTTTTTTTTTTTTTTTTTTGGTGGCTTCGGTCGGGATTGACTGTCCTACGTTTTGGCTGGACTGGTAGTAGTGTGCTGTGGTCCGGATAGATGATTTAAGATTTTTTGTGTTTTGTATCGATACACTTACTGATATCCTGTAAAACTGTTAACTGTGTACTATTGTCGTTGATTTGTTGGTTGCAGCTGCAAGCATTTATGCTGGTTTCTGCTGAATTGTTGTTTGTGGCTAGCTACGCAGATGTTAATTAGGCCTAGTAAATTAGTAATAATGCCAATCTTGAACAGACAATAACTTTATTTGCTTGGGACCACGATGGGAATGTACTCCCTCCATATTGAAATAGAAGACGTTTAGGATAGCGACACGGTCTCCAAAACACTACTTTGACTTCTTTTTCTATAAAAATATTTATTGGAAAGTTATATATGTATATTTTTATGAAAGTAATTTTCAAGACAAATCTATTTATATGATTTTCACATTTCTAAACTCAATGACTTAAAAATTATTTACCATTTATATTCCCAATGTTTGACCCAAACCATTTCCAAAACGTTTTCTATTTCAATACGGAGGGAGTAAATCTTTAGTGCTCTGAAATATGCATTTAGTATGAATGAGTTTCAAATGATTTTCTGTGCTACAGTATCCTTGATTTGTTTTCAGTGCTGCTTGTTACTTTTCGTTTATATAATATAATATTCTTACAATTTGCAGTGATGACGATGAGGTCCTTCATAGTGAGGATCCTCTAGATCTTGACATGGGTTTATCCAACATTATTGTGGTGGACAATCTGCCAGTTGTGGGTCCAGAAAAGCTCGAGAAGCTTGAGAATGTCATTATCAAGAACTACAGTCAATTTGGTGGGATAAAGGAAAATGGTGTATGGATACCTGTGAACCCAGAGACAAAGAAGACATATGGTTACTGTTTCATTGACTATAATACCCCTGAGGTACTGTATTTGTTGGTTGTGTTTTCTTATTAGTTCATTGCTGCACAATGAAGTAATGAACAATGGCTTGATTATGTAATGTTTTCAATCATCTCTGGCCGGCAGTTCTTACCATTCTTGTAGTTTGAGTGATGCCTTAGTGTTGGTCATTCTATCCAAACATACCAGTTAACTTTGTATATGTTGGCACATTTTCAAATTGCAGGCATTTTGGTATGTGCTGCATATGCTTTTTGGATTCTGTATAAAGAAAAATCTATGAAAATGTCTTGATAGTTTGAACTTCATTATTCTTAGTCCACTACGTTTGCTTTCCCTTCCTAAAGTCACTCTGAATTCCTTTATATTATGCATTGTGGTGGACATGCTTCTACAATGCGGTATAAACAAATCTATGAAATTGTTTGAACTTCATTATTTTTAGTAATACCTTTTTTGATTTTGTCCCCTTCAATCATTTTGAATTCCATTAAATTATGCATCCTCTTGGATGGTTGATGCAGAAAAAAGTCTTCACTTTACTTATTACCATTTAGTTAATATCTAACTTTCCTTGATTTATTTCAGGAAGCTGAGCTTGCAAGGGAAAAAAAGAATGGGAAAAACTTGACAAGTCTCACATCTTTGCAGTTAATTTGCTTGATGATTTTGAAAAGTATGCGAAAGTTCCTGACACATGGACCCCTGCAGAAATTAAGGCATACACTGCTGGTGTAAGTTTTTTCCTTCTACTCCTTGGATGGCTACTTCTATTTAGTGCTCAATTTTTTGAAGCAGCTAAGTTTGTCATGCAATACTGCTTAATATCTTGATACTGCATCTCAGGAAAATCTTCTGAAGTGGCTATGTGATGAAAAGGCCAGAGATCAATTTGTCATTTATGCTGGTACACTAACTGAAGTTTATTGGAATGATGCAAGAAAGCTGGCACCTGAGCTTGTGTTTCAAAAGCAGGTACTTCGTTTTCTTGCATTTAATTTTTGCTACATTTGATTATAAGTTCTGTTCATGGTCTGCTACTAAAGTTAGTAGGAAAAAAAAATCCATATAGGTCCTTATTAATCCTTTTGTTTTACTTCATTTTCTTTCCAGTACTGGACAGATAGTTTCATTCAGTGGTCCCCTCTGGGAACGTACTTGGCAACAGTTCATAGGCAAGGATCACGAGTGTGGGGTGGAGAAAATGGCTTCAAGCCTTTGATGCGTTTTGCTCATCCCATGGTACTGGTTTTCGCCACACTAAATTCTATCCAATGTTTATATGTTCTAGACTTCTAGCTGAAAGTTGTTTGTAACAGGTGAAACTGATTGACTTCTCTCCTGGTGAGAGATATTTGGTGACATACAGCACCAATGAGCCCAGCAACCCTAGAGACACACATGTAAGATATTCTCACATTTATATCTCTGCTCATAGCTTTTATTTCTTCTTCTTTCTGAATAAATAGCTTTTCACTTCTGACTAACTGCGTTTAATCTTGTAGAGGGTTGTCCTGAATATCTTTGATGTAAGGACTGGGAAGGTGATGCGAGAATTTACGGAAAGCCCTGATGATTTTACTACTGGTGGGAATATTGGGGTTTCTGGTGTTTCATGGCCTATTTTCAGGTAATGCACAAGTTCTTGGGTTCTTAATATTAATAAATATAAATGTTTTCTTAGATTTTCCCATTGTATGCTAACTATACATTATATTTTTGCATGTTCAAAGGTGGGGTGGAGGAAAGGATGACAAATATTTTGCAAGGCTTGGGAAGGATACAATATCTGTCTACGAGAAACTAATACATTCTCCTTCTCGATAAAAAGTCTCTGAAGGTAGAAAATGTAGTAGACTTCAGCTGGTCTCCAACTGATCCTATCATATCTTTGTTCGTGCCAGAAATGAGTGGTGGAAATCAGCCTGCAAGGGTGAGCATACATTTGTGGAACAGATATACCTCTTGTAGATGTTTGTTTAATATTTATTGATGAAGGCTAAAATCATTTTTTTTTCTATTGAAAGGTGAGTATAGTTCAAATCCCTGGCAAAGAGGAGCTGCGACAGAAAATTCTTTTCGGTGTCAGTGATTGCAAGATGTATTGGCAGAACAGTGGAGAATACCTTGCTGTTCAAGTCGATAGATACACAAAAACAAAAAAGAGCACCTACACTGGGTTTGAGCTGTTTAGAGTTAAGGAGAGGGATATCCCAATTGAGGTCCTTGAACTTGAGAACAAGAATGACAAGATCATTGCATTTGCATGGGAACCTAAAGGGCATCGCTTTGCTATCATTCATGGTGATGGCCCTAGGCATGATGTTAGCTTCTACACCATGCGAACAGACAATAACATTAGCCGGGTGTCCAAGCTCACAACGCTCAAGGCCAAGCAAGCTAATGCATTGTACTGGTCTCCTGCTGGGCGCTTCATTGTTCTTGCTGGACTGAAGGGTTTCAATGGGCAGCTGGAATTCTACAATGTTGATGAACTAGAGATAATGGCAACAGGAGAGCATTTTATGGCAACGGATATTATGTGGGATCCAACTGGGAGGTGAGCTAGTTGCTGTTTTTTTTTCTTAGAAATTTCTTGAGTCCCACTTACTGACATTAGTATCACGTAAACGTAATATAGCAAAAAATTACCTGCTCAAGTTGGAACATCCAGAGCACCCTCATGTTAAAACTCCTTGCACCATGTATTCAAAAAGTCGTAGATTCCTAAATTTTTGTCATGCATTCAGTAGTCATACCATGTCCTTGGATCCCATAGCCCTAGTAACTTAGATGTACTTAAATGATATTGTAACTCTTTGTTCAGATATCTCGCGACTTCAGTTACTTCCGTCCATGAAATGGAGAACGGGGTTCAAATATGGTCCTTTAATGGCAAGCAACTTTACAAGGTGTTGAAGGATGATTTATATCAGGTAAATGTTCAATCACCCTCCGTTTGGATGAAGTTCGATAATTTAAAATTGTCTTCAAAAGTAATGTATCTTCTGCATGGACTGAATGGTATAGTTTATTTGGCGCCCGAGACCGCCATCATTACTGACTCCCGAGAAGGAAGAAGAGATCTCAAGGAACCTGAAGAAGTATAGCAAGAAGTACGAACAAGAGGACCAGGATGTAATCGATCAGTTGAGCGAGCAGGACCGCAAGAGGAGGACACAACTTCAGGAAGAATGGTACTCTTGGGTTGCCAAGTGGAAGCAGATGAATGAGGAGGAGCGCGCATACAGGAGGGAGCTCCGGGATGGGGAGGCTAGCGATGAGGAGGAAGAGTACGAGGCCAAGGAAGTTGAGGTGGAAGAAGTCGTTGATGTCTGTCAAGAAGTTCTTGCATTCGACATAAATCAGGAGTGAAAAGTTTTATGAGAGAATCTACTGAATTCTTTTTTTTTTGGGTGTTAAAGTTTATTTGGGTCGCATAGCATAATCGGCTCTAGTACACAATTTGCTGATCATTTTACTGGTTGTTTGTACACTTGCTGCTTAAATTGTCACATGATGTATTCAGACATCAAATTTTGCTGCGGTATTACTAATCTTTCTGGTTTTGCAAAAATTGGAATGCTGGATTAACCAACCATCTACAACTTTCATATTCCTTGACGATTGATTATGTGTGGACAAAACTTTTTGTGCGGACAGTACTTTGCGATCGATGTTGAAAGGTGTAAGGGAGCATAGGGATTTGGTGGGTGTCACAGTCTGTAGGATTGCCAGAACGTGTGGAAGGATTTTCTGATGGCTATGATCGAGCACACTGTGATAGAGAATCTAATCAAGTTGCTGGAGAAATTCAGGAAAAAAATGAGTAGTATTGAAATAAATGGCTACCAAAATAATCATACCAAAATGAGTAGTATTGAAATAAATGGCTACCAAAATAATCATACAAAAATGAGTAGTATTGAAATAAATGGCTACCCAAATAGAAGTGTATACGAGGTTTGATTTTTTCATTCCTAGTGTGTTGTCTGGTATGTGAGCGTCGATTGTCTATAACTTGACGTCGCGTGCAATAAAAGAAAAAAACAAAGAATGAAAGCGGTGAAGCTGCAGGGCGAGCTTCCTGCAGGACAACCTGCCACTGAACAAAGTCAAGGTTGGGGAGTTCTGGGTTCCTAGGTTCAAGATGTCCTTCACCAAATCCTTGAGCAAGGACCTCCATGATCTCGGCGTGGAGGCCATGCTCTCAGGTGCAGCTGAGCTGCCCGACTTGCTGGAAGAAGATGGCTCGCTTGAGCCGCTGATTCTTGGGGACATCTTGCACAAGGCCGTGATCAAAGTGAACAAGGAAGGCACAGAGGCTGCGGCTGTTACTGCACTAGGCCTTGCTCAATGTGCGCCATCTGCCGCCTGTGGACTTCATGGCAGACCATCTATTTGCCTTCTTCGTGGTGGAGGAATTGTCTGGTACTATCCTGTTTGCTGGACAGGTGCTTGACCCTACACAATCTTAGTGCTGACTGCTGTGCTGATTTGATCTGCTCTTGAAATTAATAAGATTAATGAAATACTAGAATTTTGTCATTTTTAGGCACCTCTTCTCCAATTAGAATCAGTCTACCAGAACATGCAGTTCCATTCATTGAACTGGTATGTGAAAAGATGGTACCATATTACAATGGTATGAACATTTTGGCTATATTGAAAACAATAATTCCTACTCTTCATATTCATGTGGGAAATCATTCCCAACCAGAACTAGTCAGCCAATGATCATGAATCTATCCATAACTTTAGAAAGGCGACAAAAGATTTCCCTGATTTTTATTAGACGACTTTAATCTAGCCATATCAGTACAGCCTTTCATCGTTCTCTCCTTTTCGAATCTCCTGGGTTAAGCATACTACTAGAAGGGTAACCATATCTGTATATTCGTCAAACACGCTTCTGCGAAGTGTATGTTCACAAAATTGTGATGTACTTCTTCATTGACCTGTTTGTGAGATACTTCTATATAACATGTTGTGTATTCTGTATGGCTCAGATTTCATTGATTTGTAATGATGTAATTCATAAAAAAAAGGTGATGCAAAATACCAAGACACATGATTATAGGGAAAGTGGCTAGAGGAGCTATGTGGGAGGCCACGGGCGTTCATAGAAACCCGATTTGTACAAAAGGAAAAAAGTAGAGAAATACAAATGATATAGATTAAGAGTTTTCGATCATCATAGACACGCATACTCCCTATGTTCAAATTAGAATGCTTGTGGTACATCATACTCCCTATGTTATAACTTTATTGTCAATGAGTTTCGTCAAGAACAAAACATGTGAATCCTGATTGAGGTTTCAGCATGATTGTGAATTTGTACCAAGTTATTAATTACCAGTTTGCAAAAAGTATATATCAGCCTCTGTTTTGCCGAGTACTATAATAGCACCAATACAAAATCAATAATAGATCAAGCAGCAACTTTGTCGAACAGAAGATTGGCTAATATATGTCTTATAATAGATCAAAATTTATAAAAGCAACAAAATAAAGGTACGCAGTAGGATAGAATAGAGATAGCAAACGCCCTTTGCTCATCCCAATAACAGATGGAGGCGCAATCAGGGAGCAATGTTAACGAAGAGGTCCATGAGGAACTTCATGCACGCCTCCTTGAGCCTATGGCAGCCATGCTTGTCTGCAAGGTCCAGCGTTGTGACCGCCGTACGTGCGTCGGTCACGTAGCTGCACAGCAAGTCGCCGCAGATCAACTTGAGCTTCTCCATTGCATATCGATCTGCCACCACAAGAAGACCCTGAGCTATCCCAATCTTGTGCTCCTCGTTCAAGTCAGGAAGGGCATCGGTGTAGATAAAATGGAGCAAAGCCTCGAACACGCTCGGCGTCATGTGATCAATGCGCACTTGCTGATCAGTGACACCAGCATTGTCCTTCCCGGCCTGGCGAGAGAACTCGGCCATCAACGCCGCACACTGGGTGGTCAGCACAGACTTGTGTGCTGCAAACAGATGGCCACCGACCTCGAACGTCACGTCGCCTCTAACCCTCGCATGTTGGCTTCCTTGGAGTTGAAGATTGCCGCCAATGCCCCAGAACGGGTTTTTCATTGCCGTGATCCCATCGACAATGGCCATATCACACCTGATATGAATGCTGCCCTGGAGAAGAGGCGAGGACTCATGCTCCATCGCAGCGAGGAAATAATAGCCGTATGCGTTATTGCTCTCTGTGAAGGTATGGAAATCTTGGAGGGACGATAGTATCAGTCCATCATGGGTGAGTAGGGCCATCTCAAATCGAACCTTCACTTTTTCGTCAGCAGCAGCGTCCTCGAGGCACAGATAGACGACAACGCCGTCGGCCGTATTCATGTTGTCCTCACCGCATGGGAAGACCACAATGCACCAACGGAGGCCCCCGACGCGGAACGAGTTGGACTCGATGTCGTCACCGAGGGTAAGTCCTTCCCTCGTTTTTGAGTATTCGTGAATTGTCAGCACGTGCGAGCCGGCAACAGTTTTGTTGGCCAGATCCGGCTGTGGCAGAGCTGGAAACTTAGCGATGCACACAGTACACCTCACATGGAAACTGTCGTCCATGAGGAGCGACTCCAATTCCTCCCTTTGGATGAAGTAGTCGGTGCCCTGGTGTGGCCAATGCTCGTCGTCGTCTGTGAAGTTGAACGATTTGGATGGGTGCCCAGTGAGTCTCTTCAAACAGCCGTCCTTGAGCTCCATCAGACTGAAAATGCAATATCCCGAGACTTTGCTGTCTTGGTCATCGTCCGGTCTGCACAGGAAGAGGGTTACCCAACCGGCGCTCTCCTCATCGTCACCACAAAGATAGCACTTGATGTACCAGTCATGTCCTCCCACGCGAAATACACTGGATTTGATGATCTCTCCAACGCTGAGATCCTTGGTTGCGGAGAAGCCGTCGATCGTGAAGATGTGCGACCCAACGATCGTCTCGCTGGTGGTGCTCGCCGTGCGGCTGCCGCCGATGGCCGCGCTGGTGGCAGGCGCAACTTGAGAGGTGGCCATAGGTTGGTACTATACGCTTGTGGCACAACGGAGGCAGGGAAGATTCGACGAGGAGAACCCGGGCAGCGAAGCTGCGAAGGGGTCGGGTTTTTATGGATCGTCACAGGTTGTGTTGTACCCCGGTGCGTGAAAAGCTTGAATTCCTTGCATGCCGAGTAGTTGGAAACTGAATACGGCTTCCTCCTCCTAATAATACGGTGCACGGAAAAAAGAGACCTACACCTCCACGTTCATCGAGAGGTCAGGGATATACTGCCTCGAGTTGGTATTAGAAGTCGCGTTTTGGACAAGGTTTGGATCAAGCATTGGGAATATAAATATCAATAACTTTTAAGTTGCTAAGTTTGTAAATGTAAAAATTATATGTGTAGATTTGTCTTAAAAAATACTTTGATAAAAGTATACAAATATTACATCTCTATAAATATCTTTTATAATAATAAGAGGTCAAAGTTGTGTTTTGGAGACCGTGTCGTTGTCCTAAACGACTTCTAATACCATCCCGGAAGGAGTATATTTCTTTCCGAAAAAAAAAACTTTCAGTGAGTATCTCCATGAGTATCCAATAGTTATTTCTTTTCAAACACTGTTGTTTGTCGGATCCCAAACATGTATTGAGAGGAACAATTAAGGATATCTCTAATTGTATATGTAATAATAATTCATTTTCAAAATATCAAAATATTGGTTCACCTCATAATTTTGTTTGCGGCAGTTTCTTTATCCCCATGGTAAAAAAAAAAAAAAAAAAAAAAAAAAATAGCAGTCGCATCTACGTCATTGCCACCTCCTTGCACGCTCCTCAGTGTCTGTTTGGTTGAGCGGCTCCGGCTTTTGCGAAAGCTGTTGAGTTGTGACTTTTGCAAAAGTTGTTGTGGAAGACCAATTTGGTTGTGGAAATGTAGCTTATGGATAAAAACCACCATCATCTTCTTTCACTTACAACTGGGCTCGCATGTCAACCACTACAGGAGGCTGGTCCTTCGTCGAGAAGGTCCACGACGTTCGGCAAAGGCCATTTGGCCTTCGGCGAAGGCTTTGCCGACAGTTTTTCGGCGGCGTCGGCGAAGGTGTTTCGGGGAATTTTTTTTCGGCAATGGCCCTTCGCCGACAGCCGCCGGGGACCACTTTCGGCAAAGCCTTCGCCGAGAACCGGAAACGATCGTCGGCGAAGAAAAGTGACCGTTAACGAACCGTGTGGTGACGGCCGTTACTCGGCCGCCCGAACGCCTAACGGTCGGCGAAGACGCTTATTTTTTTCCCCGAACGGCTATCCGAGATGCAACCGCGTGCGAAATTGACTCAAATTTTTTTCATAGTGTACACAAGCGATATAAAGACAACTCGTCAAATTTCATGATTTTTCAACTCCGTTTGAATTTTATAGAATTTTAAAACAATCGACCGCAAGTGAGCGGACGTGTTTCGCGCACAAGATATTTCAATTTTGGTATCGGCCATGGATGAGGACTCAAGATACACTCACAATCATGTTTATCATTTTTTGAATCATTTAGATCCATTGATCGAATCACTTGCAGTTCAAATTTTAGTTTTTAAAATAAATTCAAATAATACATGAAAATTCATAAAATATAGTAAAAAGATTCAAAAAATTGTAAACTTCAGCAACGAACTACAAGTACTGTAGCTAAGCTAAAGAAAAAGTTGTGACGGCCAAATCAAAAAAAATAATTGTGCTTTGCCGAGAGCTGGGATAGGGCTCTCGGCAAAGGCATTCTTTGCCAACAGTGATAATTAGGCCGAGAGCCCCCGCGGTCGACACGGCGAAGCCACGAACACTCGGTAAAAAGTTTGAGGACACGCGTGGCGATGTTTGGTGCGATAAAAAAACTTTCCCGAGAGATATTTTTTGTACTCGGCAACGTTTTTCCTTTGCCGAGAGACGGACGGGAAGTTGTCGGCAAAGGTTACGCAAGCCGACGGCGTTACGGCAGACCAGTCTATGCCGACAGCCCACCCTTTCGCCGATCGTCGCCTTTCGGCGAAGTGAGGCTTTCGCCGACAACCCGGCCTTAAGCCCGCCGCGCCGACCGCCGGACCCAAGCTTCGCCGAAGGTTTTTCTTTGCCGAGAATCGAAAGTACTCGGCGAAGGGAGCTTCACCGAAAGTTTTTCTTCCCGAAAGCGGCTGTCGGCGAAGAAAATCTTTGCCGAAAGTTTTATTTTTAGGCTGTCGGCAAAACGCAGTACCGCCGGCAAAGACCCGGTTGCCGTAGTGAACCTGTCATAGCCATGACGAGGGTGGCGGCGGCCGCAGGCGCCGCGCGTGCGGGCGCGGGACAGGGGATGGCGGCGGCGGTTGGAGCTAGGGCGGGGAAAATATTTCTTCATTGCTTGTCCCTAAGAGATTACATCCTCCTTACTTATATAGCCCTCCTATAGGACTTGTATCTCAGACAATCTTCAAAGGTTTTCTTATAGATTGGAATACCTTTTACAAGCGAGTCATTATTCTTATCCTAATTGAGACCTCCTTATAGAGTGAAAATACCTCCTTCACACTAAAAAGTCATAATCTTATCCTAACCGAACTCTTACTTTAATTACCGTGAAAAATCGCGGAAGGGCAGCGGCGGCGGGAGGGCACGCGCGCCAGGGCTAGGGTGAGCCGCCCTGCCGCCACGGGCCCCTCTGGGTTGTGACACAACCTCACAACATCCATATTCTTCCATGTGGGTCCTCTTTTTTTCTGCCGTGGTGGTTTGCCGAGTATCTATATCTATATCTATATCTATATCTATACCTACTAATAAATCTATATCTATACCTATATCTATACCTACTAATAAAGAGAGAAAATTTCTGCCTCCACCTTTTTTTCTGTCTGCCTTTTCTTCCGTCACTTCCGACGTCAAAACAGAATCCCTCTCCGGAACTGTTAGTATGTACAAAATAAAAGGCGTACGTATATTGGGGTAATTTTGTGCTCCTCACCAAGTCACAATCCGACTGAAACCAGGCCACCGTAGGTGCGGGAGACCGGCCCATTACAAAAGCTCGTGGCCCAAGTTCGGCGAAGCCGTCAAGGAGGCCGCCGGATCACGTCTCACCATGGTCTCCACGGAAGAGATCTTCTTGGATCGCACACATGCATCAGGTTTGTTTTTGTTCTATGATTTATTTAAAACTAATAAATAAATGTGCTCTTTGGTTTTGATTCACTCGTCGTTTCACACCGAAGAGTATTCCATCTGTTTGACTTTGATGCACGTTCCGGCGTTTGATATGGTCTGATTATTCATCTGTTTTTTTCCCTACATATGCATGCATGCATAGGTAATAGTATGAGAAAAATTGTATGATTTAATTTGTCGACTTAGTTATTGATAAACATCGAGATTGGTGTATCTACGCTCGTTTTGATGCTTTTATAGATTCTATACATCAAACGATATAGGAATAGGACCGTCTCTGAGGTAGGATGTGCGTTCATGCATTATGTTAAGTATATTAATATTAATACAAGATTATGGATGTTTTGGATCATAAAGTACTATTTTCTTGTTTTTTCTAAATGCATGGATTTTGTTAATATATATAACTTTAAAAATTATTAAAAATACGATTTCTATCGTCATTTGCTCGGTTACAACGCACAGGCATATTTGTTAGTCTAATTCAAAAGAAGCAAACATATAAAAAACATATACATCGTTGGTGGTATGGAACCATCATCTATGGACGACATTGATTGTAGTTGTTGGCGCAGGTATATGCGATGTCGTTAAAACTAATTTGCGAGACGTATGCTGTGCTATAGTAAATATGTGTTAATAATAGATTAATTATGCTTAATAAATATGTATCACCGATGTATTCCAACACTTAATATGACATATTATGTGACACCCTATATGACCCCTAAATTATTATAGGTGGACATATAGTGAACTTTTAGATTTTGTGTATTTATTATTGAACGATAGCATATTAAACGCTCAATACAAAACATATATAATAAAAAGAATAAATATTAAAATTCTTCTTGTTTGTTAGAGAAAATGACTGTTAGAGAAAATGTCCAGGGAAGAAAAAATATATTTTTTATCTGTGCACCCGTAGCAACGCATGGGCATGTTTCCTAGTACTAATAAAGAGAGAAAATTTCAGTACCACGTCTTTTTTCTGCCTCCGACGTCTTCTTGCAGCCGGACTCTTCTTTCTTCCGCGCCTCCCGTCGTGCGTATAATCCTATGTCCGCCCAACACGTCCCTCTTTCCGAGTACGACACAAATACAAATCTAACTAGCATAATAAGGCAACATCCATTGTTTCCAAATCCATATATCAGACTATACTTTAATCATGGTTGACGGCACGTACGTCCGGTGCTCGGAGTCGTCGGTGTACGCAAAAACGTTGGTCGGGTTCAGGATTGTCGTGGAGTTTAGCAGTCGGAGCTTGGCTATTCGGCGGTGTCTACCGGCGACATCACGGAGCAGCAAAGCGCAAACGTCGGAACGTCAGCGCTGCAGAGGAGATCGGCACGGTCCCAGATCTGGATGCAGGGCGAGGTGGCGAGCTTGCGGCTTCACACCGTCGGCGCGGTCCTCCATATAGAGGAGGAGAGGAAGGGAGAGGGAAGAGAGATCGTGGCGGCTTCTACAGGAGAAGCGGCGGCGGCATGTCATACGTGCGGGCACACGCCATCCAGGCACCTAGAGGAAGGAAGAGCAGGCCGCAGGGGAGGGGATACCGACCAGCTGTAGCCTGTCAGGAGCGGAGCGGAAGGATCTGTGTGAGGCGATGGCCTGGAATACAACGAAGGCATGGTCGCATGGGCCAACAGGCCGAGCCGGCAACATCATCGGTGGTTTTTCAATTCTCTCTCTCTTAATATAGTGTTATAATAAAAATATTTTCACAATATAAATTCTTTTTTCTTTTCCCTGTTTTCAGTTACGAATATGTCATTAGCATAAAATGATTATAATATTAAAGAACAAACAAAAAGATAAAATTCGGTGCATCACATGTAACTCAGACTTGATTCGAATTTTTACAAGTTATAACAACTCTCATCTCGAAACAATATATAGTCCGACAATAAAAACTAGAATTTCTATCAAAATTTATGTGCAATTTTCATTTTGTAACCTTCGTGTTGTCTACCTGCGCATCTCTAATTTCTATTTGCGCACATCATATCTACACTTCAATTATGTTTTTGTTGTCTTGTGCATTTGGTGCATTTCGAGATGTACTGGAACATATATCTCGCCCATGTTTATATGAGTTAATTAATATGATGTGTCAAATCACGGTGTGGAGTCTCAATTTTTTTAAAAAAATAGTTTACGAGTTACAACAGTATAATTCTATCTTCCGTCGAAACGCACGGGCATTTTTTCTAGTATACAAAGAAAAACAATAGAACCTAATTATAAAATATTTCCTTCTAATCCTTTCCTAATAGAAACATCCTTCACTAAGGCTTCGTGTGAAAATTTTTATTCATGTGAAATTCATGTGTTAAATAGATCATAAGTTGTTGATATAATTTTAACTAGGAATAAAGATTAATACCCAAATGGACCCTAAGTTGTTAATATAAATTTAATTAGGAATAAATCTTAGTTCCCAAATAGTAAAATGATCGTTATTGCCACAGAAATCACAACAACAATTTACACCGGAAAAAATAGCACCTATACAAATTAACAGGTGTAAGCGAGCTATTCAACAAGCATTGGCAGCATTTTTCTCATGTTGCGACGCACACTAGTGACATAAAAAATTTGAAGTCATATAATGAGGTGTACTCTTGGACCAATAGAGTCTATTAGAGCGTCCTCTCCAACAACACCCGTACTTGACCAATCCTCGGCATGGTTCCTACTTCCTAGCGGTGCAGCCTTCCTCTCGGCTCGGTCCTTCCACTGGCGTGCCCCCGCTACGGGCATTGCTCCGCCCTACTTCCCCACTACCGGTGCGCCTACCGGCAGGATGTGGCTTGATGGGGCTGCTTGTCACGGAGGCGCTTGCCGAGTTGATGTGGATGAAGAGAGGATGGCATATAACTTCCACTTGTCATTTTGTCGTTGAATGAATTTAGGTCGTGGTCTATTTTAGGTATTGTTGGTGGATAAAGGAATAAAAAAGAGTAGTATTGAAATAATTGGACACTCAAATAGAGGTGTATGGCAGGTTTCATTTGGATGGTTTTGATGGAGGCACTACTACATAAAATCTTTTACCCTTTTTAACCGTGGCAGTTATTTAAAAAACCGCCGTGTTAATGGAGATTGGCCAAGCCAGTCGGCCAGGTAAAAAAACCACCATAGTTAATGGATTAACCGTAGCGTTTTTGTAAAATAATCCTCACGGTTAATGTCGATTACCCCTGGCGGTCACGTTACAGAAAACACCATGGTTAATAGATTGACTGTGGTGTTTGCTTTAACATAACCACCATGGTTAATGTCTATTAACCGTGACAATTTTTTAATTAACCATCATGGTTAAGTCTAGGTTGTAAATAAAGTCGCACGCCTCTTCCTCCCAGCGGCTCCTCCATTTTTTAGGGTTTTGATTTCCAAAACCCTAAAAGTGGCCATTTTTAGGGGGAAATTTTGCCCTTGGATTTGTTTAAGTTTGGCACCGCAAGAGGTTCGTACTTGCTCTGCTACCATAATCCCTCTCTCTTTTGCATGATTTAGTTGTTTTTAGATCTAGATCCAAATGTAGGAGAGAAAGTAGATCTAGATTAAAATTTTGGTGCTTTTACACTACCACAGAATAGCACATCACTGCTCGATCCCAACCCCCCTTCACTACTAAAAATGAACCGGTAGTAGGGAAATGACATTGATGGCTCTTGTGTATGAGTACCGGCATTTCACCTAGTAGTCATATGCATTAAAAAAAATACAGCCCTCGCTGCCTACCACAGCCACACCGTCATACTCGCTACCTACCGCCGCCACCACCATGCTCGCTAACTCCCACCACCGCCACTCCATCAAACATTTCATCCAAGAAACATTACAAAGGAGGGATAACCCAGAACACAAATCTAACTCATCCACAAATCGAATCGATTCATACATAAACTTGGTTGCAAGATTTACGTATAAACTAAGATTTAGGAATCAAGACAAAATTCACAATCGAGAGGCTCCTATCTACTCTAGACTCTAGCGCGGTGCAACGATCTGCAGAATAACAAGGCCAGGCGCCGCCACCATACGACCACGACAGCTGCAGTGGCCTTGAGAGAACATGCAGCCAGGGGCAAAGCCACCGAGGATGTGAGGGACATTCCACGCTTGGGAGGAGGTGTGGGGAGTTGGGAGGAGCAAATCCGAGAAGACAAAGTGAAAGAGAGCATCAAAAAATGGGAGATTCAAATTGCGGGGAAAGATAGACTGATAAAAAAGACGGCACCATGATTCGGATACAAAAGAAGTAGCTGTCATTGCCCGCTGGCCCATGCTACTCGTCGCCGGCATGAGGTGGAATCACGTTGAGCCGCGCGGCTGCACTCGCATTGGGACGATTCTGTTGCCCCGCCAGCGTCGGCCTCGTGCCCGTTGTGGATTTGGGCCACACTAGGGTAGAGCACGCAGGCGAGGGCCCGTGGACGGCCCAGGTAGAGATAGGCTAGACCCCTTGCTGGTGGTCGATCTGGATCCAGCTCCTGTGTTTGCGCTGTCTCCTTCTCCAGGAGCAGGTAGTGCAGAAAAGAATCAAGAAAGAACATGCTATTAGTACTACTAGCTAGCTAGGAAGAATCGAGAAACTAAACTAATTAGTAATCAAGTACCTGTTGTTGCCCGCTAGTAGTACATGCTAGTACTACTGCACTGGTACTACACGCTAGTATTACTGTGCTCCCCTAGTCACCAGCCGACCGCGTCTGGCCATGTGCCACTGGCGGCCAGGCAATAGTGACAAACAACATACTTTGAAGCGAGGGCAGAGAGGAGGGGGGGGGGGGGTGGGGGCGAAGAATTGTTTCTGGCGGATGTGAGCGAGGTGAAGTGGAATGAATAATAATTCTGGGTCTGTGTGTTGCCATCGCTGCTGCATTGGGTAAAACACTGACACTGATAGATATGACTACCGAATTTTTATACCAACTGGCACTGATGTGAATTTTCACTGTCGGATCTTGGCCAATCTCAATGATTTTCTGATTTTGAAGCCATGAAATGGTCTTCACCGCCGGTTCTCTTTTATTTTGGCAGTGATGACGGCAGCGGTGATGTGTGAATCTACCCTACTAATGCACCAACTTCTCCACATTCAAATCTATTCAAAATCAACCACCCAGATTACTTCTCGATCTTCTCTCTCAATACTCGGACATGATTTAACGGCCATGATCAAGTATTGGACACACCACCCACCCGCCCGTCATCGTTCCCGCGAGCCGCGCACCTCGCTAGATCACCGCACTTTCCTCTCCTCTTATTACTCCTTCCTTTCATGACTCCACACGACGCCGCCACCCTCATCCTCTCGCAAGAACCCAGGCCGGCGCATGTGGCCATAGCGGATAAGCGCGCTGGCCAGCCACGCGGAACGGCATAGCGTGGCGGGCGTCGAAGCGGCGCGGTGGCAGCCCTCCCTCCCAATGTCGGGCCGGCGCTCCACCCTTATCTCCAGCTGCGTCGGGACGGCGCTCCTCCTCTACCTCCGACCTGCATTGGCGACGACTAGCTCGCCTCCATGTCCACGGAGGAGGATATCATACGGCCTCTCACCTCCTCAACAACGAGATCCGCGTGCTCAAGGTGAGCGAGCCAGTGCTAGATCATATCCCTGCGGTCTATTCCAGAGGCTTCGTAATTCTTGTTCGTTCGGCGTCAGGGTTTGTGTCTGATCCGTGGGATTTATTTGGTTTTACTCCGGCGGCACGCAGGATGAGTTGCAGCAGACGATCTGGTGTTGCAGCGGGACCAGATGCAGGACGAACCTTGCTTGCACATTTTTTTTTTTTTTTGAAACATAACCGGAGGGGGGGGGGGAGAGTTTCCCCACCTTTTCATTTCAAAAACCCTTACATCAAGATCAAACCTGGGTAGGGGGAAGAGTTACAGATGTATGATGAATACAAGAGCGGATATGGTTACACCAGCCATCAAGGCCGCTTACATGAACAGAATGAAGGCGCTTACGCCAAATGACTAAATCATCATATACTCTAAGCAACACATGTCGGTGACAAAAATTCTCGTGGCTTAAAAAAAAACATGACCGTTGCGGGGCGCCCCAAACTCTCCAAAGGATAGTAAGAAATATGAAGGGCCACATGTCGAGGACAGGCCCGGGCGGTGGAGGCGCTGTCTAGATGTCTTCGGTAGGCCTGTGCGTCACCGATGTCATGCCGATCTGGCCTGCACGAGAGTGCTTTGGCACACTCAAAGAAGACATGCCCTGTTTTTCCGGTTGCATGGAGCAACGCTCGCATAGTTCCCCTTGGACGACGTGTTTAGCACAAAGATTGACCCTCGTGCTTACCCGGTTCTTGAAGAATAACCAGGCAAAAATTTTGAGTTTGTTGGGAACGTGCGTCCTCCAGATCCTGCTCCCATGAACGTCATGGTCATCTCCAGCTTGGTCGAGTGCTGCATATGCATCTCCGGTTTTGTATGGTCGGCTGGTGAGTTTGAGGAGGCGTACATCGTGATCGTCGTTTAACTGAATTTCCTGCAAACAGCAAATCAGGCTGTCTAGCTGTTGGCTAGCAGCACTTGTTAGGCGAGGGCGCATACGCAAATCAAAGTCATTAAGAAAAACTTCCTGCACCGATATATTAGGCTGGGTTGTGTGAGAGAACAGTGCGGAGTGAGTTTCACAGAGAGGCCCATCAGGGAGCCAGTGATCATACCAAAGAGGTGGCTGCCCCATTGTTTATTTGAACAAGTGTGATAGAACGGTAGGTGTTAAGCTCATCACTGATAATACGCCAAAGGAAACCAGGATTAGCGGTGTTGGGCGTATCGAAAAGTTAAAGCCGAATGCATGACCCACTCTTTCCAACAAGGTTGGTCACAGGAGAAGAGTTTATCAATGAATTTCATTAGCAAGCAACGATTCTGAAGCTCTAAGTCTTTCACAGCTAGCCCACCTTTGTCTTTTGTTGCCTTCACATCTTCCCAAGCTACTAGACATTTTGAGCCATGACAGGTGTCTTCACCGGTCCAGAAGAAAGCCCTCATTCTCCTATCAATAGCTTTGATGGTGGTTTTGGGGATGCCAAGAGCCGACATGAAGTGCAGTGGGGTGGAGCTTAGGACCGAGGTGCAGAGGGTGAGTCTACCCGCTCTGTTAAGAAGAGAGGCCTTCCATCCAGCCAAATACTTATCACAAGTTGAAATAAGTGGCTGGCAATCAGATACCGAGACTTTGTGTGGAGACAGAGGTAACCCAAGATAAGTTTGTGGGAAGGTGGCGGTGGTGGTTCCAAAATCTGAAGCCAACCTAGTTGCTTCCTCATCACCGACAGAGATATGGGTAAGAAAGTGGTTTTATGATAATTTATGGCTAAGCCTGTTGCTTGCTCAAAGAGCTGGAGGATGTTTTTCATGGCAACAATGGCCGCGGGTGTACACCGCAAGAAAATGAGTGTATCGTCTGCATACTGTAGCACGGGGCAGAGGGCATCAGGGAGCATAGGATGGCGTATATCCGCAACTAATGGATGTTTGTGTAGGAGACGTTGAAGGACATCGGCTACAATGATGAAAAGGTAAGGAGACAAAGGATCACCTTGTCGGAGACCCCTCTTGCAGTTGATCCATCTCCCTGGATTGCCATTGAGGAGAACGGCAGTTTTGCCAGTTGACAGCAAGTCCCCAATCCAGGTACACCACTTGTCAGTGAAGCCTCGACATTTCATAATTTTCATTAGACTAGCCCAGTCAACACAATCGAAGGCTTTGTGGAAATCTAATTTGAGCACGATGGTAGGAGAGTTCCTTTTATAGCAGCAGTTGAGCTAATCAGCTGCATAGACAAAGTTGTCTGCAATGCACCTCCCATGAACAAACCCAGACTGATCAGAGCTGATGAGAGAGGGGATGTAAGGCTGGAGCCTTTTCATGAGAACCCTTGAAATGCTTTTGACCGTGTTGTTTTGCAAAGCAATAGGCCTAAAGTCCTGAGGACGCCTAGCTCCTTCTTTTTTGGGTAGCAGCACCAAATATGACATATTCAACCTGGACAACTCCAAACTGTGTTTGTGGAAGGCCCTAAAGAATGCCTTGACATCTTCACTAATTGTGGACCAAGTTTGTTTGAAAAATAAGGGACTGAAACCATCTGGTCCTGGGCTTGAGTCAGCTTTCATGTGTCTGAATGCTGCAAAAATTTCTTCAGAAAGGAATTCATTTTCTAAGTCAGTAAGGTTCAGGGCCCCTTCAGTGTACAGATCATGCAGATCAAAAGCCCATTCAATGGTGGTGGTGGTTCCCAACAAATCACTGTAGAAGTTATGCAGAATAGCAGATTTCTGGTCCTGGCTGTGAACCTCTATGTCATCATGCTCAATGACCTGAATGTTGTTTCGTCTACGGCGTTGGTTAGCACAGGCATGAAAAAACTTTGTATTCTCATCCCCTTGCACCGCTGCTCTGATTTTTGCCCTTTGCTTCCATAACAAACACCTAGCATGAGTGACACGACTGAGAACGAGCGTGATGACTGTTCTCAGGTTCAACTCAGGAAAAGAAAGGTTTCTATGCTCCTCAATGTGGTCCAGTAGATCAATCACTAACCTACAGTCCGTCTCTTGTTGTTTGAATGTAGCTTGTTGCCTCGTCCAAGTTTTCAGAGCTCTCCTTGTTTCCTTCAACTTAGTTACTATGGTTTTTGCCGGGTTACTGTTGCTCGTCCGGCAACGCCAGGCTGAGTCAACCACTGCTCGAAAACCGGGGCGCAGCGTCCAGTGGTTTTCAAAGCAGAAGAGCCTGGATTTGGGAATGGTGGTGGCACAATTCAGTAAGAGGGGTACATGATCAGAGGTACGCCTAGTAAGTGGTGTAAGATTAGTGTTTGGTAAAGCACTATCCCAAGCAATGTTGATAAATGCACGGTCAAGGCGCTCCAAAGTGGGTGAAACTCTTTTGTTGGACCAAGTGTACTGTCTTCCTATGAGAGGTAGATCAATTAAGCAAAGCTTGTTGATACAGTCGTTGAAGGCCTTAGCTTCTGATGGGTTGAAATTTTGATTATTTTTCTCATGAGGGTATCTGATCATGTTAAAATCCCCAAAAATCAGCCATGGCGTGCCCGCAGTTGGGGGAAGGTTTTTAAGCTCATCAAGAAAAGATGGCCGTAGTTTAGAAGTGGAGGGGGCGTAAACGTTTGTGACTGCAAAAGAGAGAGGGGAGGTGGTGGAAGTGAGATATGTCGTGAGTGTGTGTGTGGTGGAGTGGATGGTAGAGGCGGTAAAGGAGGAGCTGTGCCACGCAGTGAGCACACCACCCGAGCTCCCGTTAGAGGGGTTATAGGAGAAGTTATCTAATCTACGAGGAAGGAACGCGTAAAGCTTAAGGGTGGAGATGTGTTGCAACTTGGTTTCTTGGAGGAGGACGATATCAGGGGAAGCATTGATCAACTCAGAGAGAATGTTTCCACACTTGATTGCATCGTTCAAACCACTTACATTCCAACTGCAAACTCTGATGCTTCTATTCATTAAAAGGTTCGTGTACACCATACAAGAGACGGGGCATGACAGCAGCTGTCAACATTATATACTTGCAGTAGCAAACGCTGCAAGACCTAGGGTCTGGCATACTAGTGGCATCTCTTAGTCTAGTGGTGAGGGACCGAGTGGTACTACAAATTATGACAAAACTGGAGCGCGGGCGCTCGCGGACGTTGTAGTAGTAGGTTCCCTCGGGCTTCCTTGATGCTGCTCTACTCATCCAGTGGTGCCGGACGGCAGCTCCGCCCCACCCACAATCCCAGTGACCTCTTCCTCACTAGCTCCACAAGCTGCAGCGATGTCTAGGAGGGACTCAGTGTCATCGGAAGAGAAATAAGGATCCATAGTAAGATAAGAGCGGGATAGAGCGTTACGAAGGTGGCGGGATGCACCAGAGAAATCAAACTTAGCCTGCTGCACCCTCGCTGCCTTGTCCTCCGGAAGCTCGAAGCCAGGCTCCTCCTTCTCCTTGAGGCGCAGGCTCCTACGCAGGGCACGCGCGCTGTCCTTAGCTCTCTTGCGCCTGGCGCGCCGCTTCTGCGCGCAACTCTCGTGCTCCGGCTCCGTGTGCTCTCCCAGGCTCAGCGCGGCGAGCTGTCCAGCGTCCACCGACTCCACCTCAGCACCTGCATCAACAGGCACCTGGACTGGGTCGCCCAGCAGCACCTCACCCTCGACCATAGCAGTATCCTCCACGGCAGGTCCCTCCAGAATCCCCATCTCCTCGCGTGCAGGCACACCGCCGATGTCATACCAAGGCAGCGCCAGGACGGCGCGTGTGGAGTACGGCGTCAGCACCCTGGAGCGCATGGGACGCAGTGGTGTTTGGAGTGAACGAAGTTTGCAACTTGAGCTCTTATGCCCAGAACGAAGGCACCGGGTGCATTTTATAGGGTCTCGACACTGAGAGATTTGGTGATCAGAAGCTAAGCACCGATAGCAGATTTTCACCATTCTGTTTCCTTTGCTCCTAAGGAACTTGTATCTGGGGTGAGAGTTTGTTTGGAGATTTGCATGCATGGCTCCAGATGTCAAAGTTATGAATGCATTGCAGGTAGATGGGGTGCATGTCTGTTGCATCCCGTTCTAACAATCGGTGAGCAAGCACCGTTGTCTCCATCAGTCGTCTGATTTATCAGATTTATAGGCTTCCAAGTAGCCTTAGGGGGCAGCAGAGCCACTTGATGGTAGGAGAGAGGAGGGATAGCAATTAGCAGTGTGCAGTTGCGGTTCAGAGATGTCAATTTTGACTATCTCCACCTCACTCCCGTCGTCGGGTAGTGCCTGAGAGAGACCGGCTGGAGGGGTGGAGAGACTGGGATCCAACTGTTTGCAGTCAGAGAGATGAGTGGGCTCGTGGGTGGCCCTTAGCTGGTCTAAAGTCCCCGAGCGAATTTGAAATTTGAATTTGTAACGCAACGGTCTACCGCCGGTGGAGGCGATGACATCACGGACAGCAGAACGGTAGTTGGGGTGGAAATGAAAGATGAAGCCGTCGATGGCTTAAAAACCCCAATCCTAAGCAGATGTTGCTTGACAATGTCATTGGCAACAATGGTGCAGAAGGTGTAGGGCAGGAGAGGCTCAACGGAGAAAGTTTCGGGCGGAGCGTAGTGGAAATCTAAAGATTTGGCAACTAAATCATGAGCAGCAACAGGGAGACGATTTGTTTGAGCAATCCAAAGAAAGACAGGGAATAGGAGGCAGCCAGAGGCCTAACAATCGGGCAGTGGAAAGTTTTCCAGAACTGACTTTGAAATTGCGTACCGGGTGTTGTGAGAAGTCGATGCAGAAGCGGCCCGGTGGATGCGGTTGCCGGCTACGCGCTTTCTTCCTTGTCCGCCCTGCCAGAGACCTTGATCATGCCGCATCACGGCTTGGCTCCCACAGCTAGAGGGGCGCCCATCCGTGGTCGTGGAAGCGCCACTCCCGGTTAGGCCTTTCATCGAACACCCGAAGCTGCTCACCGACCTTCTCCAGCCTCAACGACGCGGACTGCGCCGAGCCTGGTGTCGCCCTCTCCATCTCACGGGCGGCGTTGATGGCTGAAGTACCACCAAGCTTTGCATTGCCAAGAGGCCGTGGCGGAGCGGTTGGGAAAGGTGGGGAGTAGCTCGCCGGCATGAGAAGCTGAGGCGGCAGGGTGCCAAAGCAGAGAGAGGCTGTGGTGCGGGAAAGCGAGATGTCGCCGGTGGGGCTCAGGTCCGTATACACCGAGGCTGCCGCACGGACTGGGTGTGCTGGTGGGGGCGAGGACGCCGGGCGGGATCGCCGGAGCCATGGGTGGAGTGGTGGGGGCTGCGGGTAGGGGGAGCGGGTGCGGAGCCATAGAATTTGATCTCGCTTGCACATACCCTCAAGCCAATCCCACTCACGGAGGGGAGATGTCTCTGCAGATCACAATATGGAGGTGAGTTTCATCCATTTGAAATTGGTATATGAGATATGAATTTCATTTGGCTGATCAGAAGGTGGGTGCTATTGACCTACCATTTTGAGTGATCATAATTATAGCTCTGGAGTTTGGTAATTGCATTCGTGTTCAATGCAGATTGTAATCGACTCTTGCTGCGCGACATTTGGGGAGGTGCAGAAGATGGGGGCTCCTTGGGTAGCACCACTGGAGAGGGTCCAGATCTTATTGCAGGTCTCAAACTGTCCATTCTATCAATTTCAAAATTTGTGGTGATTGTGTTGATGTTTACCTCACTTGCTGCATATTTGTTGTTTGCTTTGTAGACAAGAACTAAAGGTTTCCAGTCCCTTGGGATCCTCCCGTCATTGAGGAAACTGTTGCAATACGAGGGAATTCGAGGCTTCTACAAGTGAGTACCATTGCAGAAATGCATCTGACTTTTTTACTGCTGAATTATCCACTATTATTATCCATGCAGAGGGAACAAGCATGCTTCGGATTGTTCCATATGCAGCATTACATTACATGACCTATGAGCGGTATAGGTGCTGGATATTGAATAATTTTGCTCCATCAATAGGTACAGGGCCTGTCGTTGATCTTTTAGCTGGCTCTGCTGCTGGTGGTACTGCATTCTGTGCACATACTCATTAGACTCGGCTAGGAGCAAGCTGGCATACCAGGTATTGTACGACCATGTTCACTGCAACATTTTATTTCATTATTCCCTTAGATTGTACTGTAGTGAAGAGTCTCCATCAATCCGGAACAACTTTCTGAGCAAATATTAATTGTTTATTTTTTATTTTTTTTTTTCATTTTGTTCCTACCTATTTGCAGGTTACAATTGATCATGCATCTCAACACAATAGATAAATGTCTTTTTTTGCTGCATGGAAAGGCAGTTTAGATGAATCATGCATGCGTATACACACATATAAAAAAGATGGATGCCTGTTTGTTTGTTAGTTGATTTGGGTTATTATCGGAGAGGAATTGGATGGATGCTTAGAGCTTTGGGCTATTATCCAATTAATCACTTACACTGATCTAAATAAGAAATAATCAAGGGGCTTCATTCATCTAACAAAACTGTGTTCATATGGCCTTACTTTCAATTTCAGAACTTCATTCAATAGGTCCTCTGTATTTTAGTAGCAGCATAACTGAGGTAGCAGTTAGCTTGTTTATTTTAGATCCTTGCTTTTCTATTTGCCTTCTCTAAACTACAGTAACTACAATTTCTGTGATTTGCTTCTCTTTTGGTTCGGCAGCTTTGTTTTGGTTTTCAGATCAACATGCAAATATCCAACAGGGGTTTAATATACATTTTTTTTTTTTCTTTATCGCAGGAGATCTACAATTGCACTTGCAAGCAGATAATGGGTCAGTTTGTTTTCACCTAATTTACATGTGTATGACTTTCAGTAGCTCTGCTCTTTAGCAGCAGGACTCAATGGCTAATAGTAGCTCTCAAGTGGCCTTATTCTACTTCTTTTGCAGGACCTAACTCCAAAACGAGTTGGTGTGATTGTTGAAATGCCGAGAAGAGGCGAAACACCCTTTGGGGACACTTGTACTTTGAGCTGAATTTATTTTGAAATGATGTTCAGTGGCAAACGCTATGTATAGCTGAGATATGCTTCATTTAAGATAGCAGGACCATCTAGAAGGAACTGAAACTATAAAAATATATTATCGTTTGATTTTTTTTATCTCTTTCTGAAATGAACCGTGGCGTTAGCACGGGCACTGTACTAGTATGTAGTAGTGTTAGGTGCTTCTCCTCTCTCTTTTCATGATTTAAGTGATTAAGCTACTCATTTAGGTACTTTTTCTCTCTTTCCATGATTTAGGTGTTTTTCCTCTCTCTTTCCATGATTTAGGTGCTCATTTAAGTGCTTCTTCTCTCTTTTTTTCCATAATAGGTAGACTGGGATTGGATATACATGTCGAGGATAGATCTGCCTTTCTTTGAAACAAATTGTTCATAGCATAGGAGGTCATGGGTTAGGGTATTCATAGAGGTGTGTACGTGTACGTGAGCGTCTCTGTATGTAACTCGGCGTTGCCAAAAAAAAAAAAAAAAACGTGAGCTGTAATTGAGGAATTAATCAAATCTAGTTACACAATAAATAAACCTTATTCCTAACGGAATTTAGAGACAATCTAAAGTTGCGGTTGTTCATTAAGCAGAGTAATACTACGATATATTTTGTACTATAAATATCTTCTTGCCAACAAATCTTGTTCATTCACGATGGAAACGGCAGTGGCGGCGGCACGGCAGCACGCAAGCTCCGGCCGGACATCTCTGTCTCACCGGCTCGCGAAGCAGTTCACCGCCGCACATGGCGACGCCGCACGCAACCTCGTCTTCTCGCCGCTGTCGATCTACTCGGCGATCTCCCTCGTCGCCGCCGGTGCCCAGGGCAAGACCCTGCGCGAGATGCTGAACCTTCTTGGCACAGATTCCCGTGACGGCCTCGACGCGAGCGTTAGGGCCATGGTGGACCAGGCCATACCGGCCAGCACCCAAGGCGGCGGCACGCGCGTGTCCTACGCGTCCGGCCTCTGGCACGACTCCACGCGGACTCTGAAGCCGGCGTACCGCGACGTCGCCGCCGCGTCCTTCAGATCCGTCGTGCGCGCCGTCGACTTCATCAACAAGGTAAGTCGGCATTGATTCGATATGATTCGATCTGCTAATATTCGCTGGTTGAACAAATTTTATTTTGCAGCCTCAGGAAGCTAGGACACAGATCAACGGTTGGATCGCAAAGACAACAAACAACATGATCGAGTCGATCCTTGCTCCAGGATCGGTGAACAGGATCACACGTCTTGTGGTCGCCAACGCCATCTACTTCAAGGGCAGCTGGGACTCGCCATTCGATGAGGAAAACACCAAGGAGGACAAGTTCCACCGGCTCGACGGCAGTGTCGTGAACGCCCAGTTCATGAAAAGCTTTGAAAGCCAGTTCATCGGCGTACACGACGGGTTCAAGGTGCTCAGGATGCCGTACAGGATGCCCAGGGCGCCAGGTATTCCCCGAGAATACTCAATGTGTGTCCTCCTGCCGGACGAGCGCGATGGCCTGCAGGGCGTCATGGATGATGTAGCGTCTAGCCTGAGCTTCCTGCAGGACAACCTGCCGCTGAACGAAGTTAAGGTAGGCGAGTTCAGGATTCCCAGGTTCAAGATGTCCTTCACAAAATCCATGAGAGAGGACCTGCAAGATTTAGGCGTCAATGCCGTGTTCTCAGTGGCAGCCGAGCTGCCTGACTTGCTGGAGGAGTCGCATGATCCGTTGCTGTTTCTTGAGGACGTCGTGCACATGGCTGTGATCGAAGTGAATGAGGAAGGCACCGAGGCGGCGGCTGCAACTGGAAAAGTGGCTAAAAGTTGTGCCCGCCGCCACCGTCCTCCTCCACGCGTGGACTTCGTCGCTGACCATCCGTTTGCCTTCTTTGTGATGGAAGAAGTGTCCGGTGCTATCCTTTTTGCAGGACGCGTCCTGGACCCTACGCAATCTTTGTTCTGACTGCAGGTAGTAAACCATACACAATCTTAGGGCTGATGACTGCTGTGGTGAATGCAGATAGTAAACCTCATGCATCTGTTTATCTTTGACATGCTCTTCAGATTAATAAAATACCAGAATTGAGTTGTTTTGCGTACTATGTAATCTTTTTTCAGGCAACTCTTACCCAAATAGTATCAGTCTACTAGAATATGCAGTTCCATTCATCGAATTGGTATGTGACAATACACTATCGTATTACCATATATGGTATGAGCAATTCGGCTATGGTATTACAAGCTAGGGTAACCATATCTGTATATTCGTCAGACATGCTTCTGTGAAGTGTGAGTTTACATAATTGTGATGTAGTTCTGCATTGACCTGATTGTGAGATACATCTATAACATGTTCTGTATGGCTTAGATTCCTGTGACTCATCATGCTGTAGTTTAGAAGAATAGTGATGCAATTAGTTCATCTATGGTTTATTACTTTGAGTCTAGGTTTGAAGGTTGCCTTTTGGATTGTGAGTGGAATGCCTTTTGGATTCTGTAGTCCAGCAGACTACTCAGAGAAATTCTGATCTTCTGCAGCTCCTAAATATTCTGCAGCTCCTAAATAGAGCCATATCCAATAAATCGTGCAAAAATATTTTTTATGTCAAAACTTTCCTTATTTACCCAATTTTAACAAATATATATTTCATATAAGACGATCCTATACATCTGTATGGCTCACAGCCATTTGAGTGTACCACAACATGACCCATTTAATAAAAAAAAAAATGCTCATCTCTACCAGCTCCAAATTCCTACTCTCTCATGCTGCCTGTCGAGGGAAGCTTTCCTCCCCCCCGACGGCCATGGACCGCCGGAGAGGTTCCAGTCTAGGAAGTCCACACCCCGGCCTAGCGCCGGCGTGCAGGAACCACTCCGCCCCCACGAACTTGGCGTTCAACAGGAACTGCAGCTGCTCCATGTCGCTCGTTCCAGCGGCGCCGCCCGCCTGAAATTGACGCCGCTGAGTCGCCGCGACGCCCCCGCCACCCGCAACCGGCCGTCATGAGATCCCGCCTGGCCGGCCACATATCTAACGCCGGTGGCCTGGAAACCCCGCCGCCGAGGCTGCAAAGTCCCGCCGGCGCCGCCGGGCGGGCCTAGGGTTTCGGTCGGGATGGGATGAGTGCGAGTGTGGGGGTATGCTGGGAACGGGTCCTGGTGACGGGTGGGTTTTCCTTTTTTTTACGTACCTGAGTAACACCATCGAAATTAGGGGTAAACGGACGCTTCGATGGTGAAAAAGAGGGGTAAAATCACACAAATCAAAAAACAGGGGCAAAATCACCATTGGCCTCAAAAATAGGGGTAAAATCACCAATTTCCCTTTGAATTTTTAGATTCTAGAAGTGAGACCCACTCTAAAAACATGGGTTCTCCAACCGTCTTTGCAATGTTTCCATATTGAAAACCTGTCCACGTCAATGTGCTTGCACAAATCTCACACATATGCTTCAACCTATAGAGGTTTGTGCAGCCGCAAAGTTTTTTTTTGAGATCACGCCGAAGCGCGTTTTTCATTAAGCAGAAAGAGTTTTTTTTCCGAAAACAACACTACATCCTAGTCCTCCATTAGGCAGCACGAGAATTTCCATGAGGTGAAGCGTCGCCGTGAGCACCTGTGTGCTAAAGGGCACTCACAATATAGATTCTATATAAAGTCTAAGGCTATTTATTAACTCAAAGTTATCATAGACTTATAATCTAAATAAGACCAGATAGTACGTTGTTTCAGAGCAAAGTGCAGAAAGTACATGATACGTGTAAAGAGAAATAAGCTAGGACCTTATGGCTCCTTCCAGTACTACAAGATATACTTATATATGGCTCCTTGAAGTACTAGATACATATGTAAAGACAAACAATAGCCTTATGCCTACTTAGGGTTGAAGAGATTATGGGGCAACCTTCAGAAGCATCTCCTCAATAAGAGAAGGACAGCTGCTCCTTAGATGCTGAAAGCCATCACTCTCCACGACTGCCTTAGTAATGCCAGGAGATCTCAGGAACTTGAGGCATCCTTCCTTGAGCCCCGGGCAACCATGCTGCTCAGCCAACGTTAGCGTGGTTGCCAGAACACTTGTGTCGATGTGTCTCAGCAGCATGGCCTCGCAGATCAGCTTCAGCCTCTGCATGCCGTACTTGTCCGCCGTCACCAGCAGATGCTGTGCCATCCCTAACTGATCCTCCACGTCAATCTCTGGCAGTGAGTCCGTGTAGATGAAGTGGAGCAGAGCCTGGAACACTCTCGGCTCCACGTCATCGATCTGTATGCTGGTGTTCTCCTTCAACGGGCCAAAGAGCTCCGCCATGAGGACCGAGGACCGCGCAGCGAGCACAGACCGGTGCGCCGTGAACTGCTCGCCGCCGACATCGAACGTCACGTCGCCTCCCACCTTGCTCTCCAGAAGAGCGCCGAGATGCTGGTTCAGTTCCGGTGGTGGCACCGTTACAGAGTCAGTGATGGTGGTCTCAAAGCAGGTCTCCTTCAAGACGGTGACGTCACATCTGATGCTAAAGCTGCCGCCTTTCATGAGCTTCTCCATGTCCGAAGCTTTGATGAACTGATTGTAGCCCCGGCAGTACTGATCTGCGCTCCAGAACGAGAAGTTGCTGGCGGTCCTGGTGGTGAGCACTATCCCCAGCGGCTCACCGGCGGCCGTGGCATCGTAGATCAGAGTGAACGTGTACCTCGCCTTGACGCCGCCGCCGCCGTTATCTTTGTTGGAAACCCCGTTGAAGTAGAGGTAGACGGATACCCAGTCGGCGCTCTCTTCGCGGTTACCGTCGGGGTAGTACCTGATGAACCAGCTATGCCCTCCGACGGTGAACGTGGCGGAGTTGATGGATTTGCCGACGCCGCCCTTGGTTCGGGTGTAGCTCTCGAATTTGAGCTCGTGCCAACCGGTCGTCGTCTCGTTGGTGATCGTCGACGTGCTGCCGCGGTCGCTGTCCTCGTCGCCGGTGGCGGACTTCAACATCATGTACTCTATTTACTCCTTGTCGCTGGTGGCGGCCCTGGCGGCTACTGGTGACGCGGTGGAGATTTGGACCCCTCCGTGGTCGTGGATGGTGGATCTATGAGATTAGATTAGAGTTTTACATCATGTCATCTTCCGGGTTGTTAGGCTAGGAAAGTCCTACAAACACGGAATCATCAGTTACGTAGTTTGTTTCTTATTCTTAGAGGAAGTATTTATATTTGATTTGTATATTCCTTGGAACATTTATTTGTTGTATATAATAAGATGGATATATATACTGTCACATTCACATTGAATATTTTGTTTTCTCAAATAGTATTATAACGACAATTAGTCACCAACAACTTTCTTGTTTAGATTATTTAACAGATTCAATGTGAGAAAACATTTATTTTGTACAGAAATCGAAAGAGAAAAACACATTCCGAACACAAAAGAGGACACTACCCATTTGAACTGGTGGCCCACTGGTATTGATCGAAATCTTCATTGCATAAACTAGTAGCTATCTCTCCAGGAAACAATCATTTGCCTCTTGGTTGGTTTGGCCTTGAGACTCACAAGACCAAGCTCTTCTTTGAACAATATTTTCAATAAGGTTAAACTCTTCTAGCAACGGTCAAAATTTATACTATTTCCCATCTTCCAAATGACCCAACAGGCTATGATTACTAATTCCCTCAAATATGATGCTCCCAAATGCAGCCCGGGCTTCCACAATCCTGTCCACTGGAGTAGCATTCAGATTCCATGCTATGGGAATAGAGTCCCAACATTCAGTACTGAACTGTCATTGGAAAAAGAGGTGCGCAAAGTTTCTTCTATGTTCTGATCACATAGCACGCTGAAGGACCGAAACGGCGACCAGAGGGGGTGAATGGGAGCCTCAATTTTTCTTTTCAATTTCGGGTCATCGGCTCAACCCCGAACCTCAAAAGCAAACTCAAAAGAGAAATGAGTAACACACGTGCTAACTCGTAGCAAGATGTCACAAGCGAAGTGTTGATCACACGAAGACTAGCGAAACAAACAGAGATCAAATCGGAGCTCAAACGATCAAACCACGGAAGAACCGAGAAATAGAAGTTCACTACAAATAACAAAAGAGTCCGAACAAAAACTCAGTGGAAACCAACAAATCCAACCTTGGCTTCTGAATTTACAACCTGCATAGAAACAAACTCACAGGCAAGATCACATCATGCATATCGCCATTTAGAAAATAATCTTGCAGGCACTCGACTAATCAGCAATGCAGAGAACCAATCAGAACTAGCTAGCATTCAGTTTGAGTAAACAAATTATGTGAGAGCCTACTAGCTAAACAAGATTAGAATATTTGATTCCCTGTAGCTTGAAAAAGACTAGTCACAAAATCAATGCCCAAGACATATACGAGCTGCTGTTCAGTAACAATTCTCTAGTAGCTTAGCACCAATCAAAAAACAAGCAACTAGCAGGAAGTTGCAGCTTGCCAGCCGAGTAGCAGTCCAAAGAAAATAATTCAGATCAAGGCTCAAACATCTAGGTACAAGCTGCTGCTGCTCAAATTGGATTGCTAAAAGTACCAATTCATGGATACAAGAGAAAGGAGTTACGTGAGAGATTTGATTTGTTTTACCTTGTCAATTGCCTGCTGTTTACCTTGAGAAAGATGCAACGCTCGAGCTGCAACCTGACGAGAACCTGCTGCACGCTATCAGAGGTACTCGGTGCTGGGGAACACCAATCCTGCACGAGATCTCACGGTCGAGCACCTGGTGCTAATCTGCACAAGAGAAATTGGCCGAGCGGATGAACTGAAGAACAGAAACCCAACAACCGGACTTTTATCTCGAGCATACGGGATCCTTGACCAGAGATCAGCGCTGCTCAAGAGAGCACGCAGAGCGCCTAAGCGCTAGGCGTTGGTAGCACTGCAGGTGGGACTTCCCTCCACTCAGCTTCCATGGGAAAACTCACGAACACAGAGCTGAAGCAAGAACAGAGACAAACGATAGCCCAGATCCAAAACTTCAAGTAAATCGCAGGAAACAAAATCCCAAGCTCTCAAACTAAGCACAATGATTCACGAGGGTCACAGCAGGATACTCCTAGAAAATCATCCAGCAAATTAAACTAAATCGCCGTGAATCAAAGAATTTGAGCACGGACGAAAAGAGGGGAAAGCAGGAACACAGGAGGACGAAAATCACAGAAACAAAATCACAGCTCCATATGAAAAATCCCAGAGGGCATGAGTGGACTTAGGGCCACTCTTCCTACGAACGAAAATCACAGCACAAATCCACACAAATTTTGGTTCTTGGACCTCTAAACAAGAACCCTAAAAATAGGGGAAAACTAGAAACGAAAATAAGAGAGGCAAAGAGGGGAGGAGGCTGTCATCCTCCACATATAGTCTCAAACCCTCTTTCCCAAACTACCCCTAGATACATATGAGCCGAACCTCTAACCCTAAGGCTAATTTAGTCCGACTCGGGATAATTTAATCCGACGGCCACCGCGCCTCCTCATCTGCAGCCTTGCTCCACGCAATCTCCCGGATGCCGCCACGCCGCCGTCCTTCCGTCCACCGGAACGCCCGGGTTTTGAGGCCCAAACCCGTAAAACCCGCTGATGGTTTTGAGGCCCAAACCACCAAACCCGCGCCCGTGGTTTTGAGGCCCAAACCACGAAACCCGCACCGATGGTTTTGAGGACAAACCACCAAACCTCCTCGACACGTGTCATCGCCGCCGTCTTGACCGCCCGAAGTCGCCAAGTCATCCGAGCTCCCCCGCTCGCCGCACGCTTCGCCGTCTTGACCCGATCGACACGGTCCCGCCCGCCCCTCTTGCATTCGCCGATGTCCCGGATGTCAGCCACCATGGCTAGCCACCCGGCGATCCGGTCCCTCGGTCCAAGCCTCATGTCCGTCCCTTCACCTCCGCGGTCCGTCGCCCGAGACGTCCTCCTTGGCCCCTTCACCCGCCGTCGGTTACCATCTCCGAGCTCCACACCTGTACAACACGAACCAAGAGATACGTCTTCGACACACTCCACGTGTGCCGGTGAACATAGCCGAAGCATAAAGAATAAAAGAAAATAGAATTAAAATGTTGACTGTTGACAATCACTCAATCACAAAACTAAACACATGCTAAATCAACCATGTGTTCGCACACGCAACTATAATCATCAAGATGCATGTTTTTTTCCTCCTTAGCATGTTTCTTGTATTTAGCATGTCTCTTTTTTTTTTTTTTTTGAAAGAACTGGAGGGGCCGAGGCCCCTACAGGCGATTTTATTAAAGGCAAGAGCAAACTAGGTCTAGATTACAACAAAACAAAAGGAGAAGAAAGAGGTGCAGTTCGTAGCCCAAGGGCTAAGGAACTTTGAAGGAGAAAAAGAGGCCGAAGCACCAAGAAACTGAGAAGGAAGCTAGAAGATCGATTGTATCCATAAATCAAGATGATGGCTAATCCCTGGCTTGACTCTATGCTTCAGCAGCAACATTTCTTTTTTAAAAATTTCTTTTGCATTGCCAACTGTCGGCTGAATCCCTTCAAAAATGAGCTTGTTTCTTGATGTCCAGATTGTCCAGCAGATAAGGATTGAGGTTGCCATGAAGAATCTTGACTGCATTTGATCTTTAATTAGTCCAAGTACTTCTGGAAATTGTGCTGTCAGGGGGATGTCAATCTGTGCAAATTGCCAGCACTGTTTGGCAAAAGGACAATCCAGAAAAAGGTGGGTGCAGGTTTCTTCATGGTTACTGACACAGAAAACACATGAGTAAGAAGGGAGCTCCATGTGTCTTCTTCTTAGCAAGTTTCTTGTGCTCAGTCTGTCTTTGATCAATAACCAAAAAAACACCTTATGTTTGGGCTGACAAGGGTTGAGCCAGAGCCATTTATAAACCACATTTGTCTGCTGCTGGCCAATGAGCTTTGTGTAAGTCTTGGAAGAGGAGAAGTTATTGCCCCAGGGGTAGGTCCAATTGTCATGCTGGTCTGTGATGGTGATGTCTTGTAGCTCTTGCTGAAGGAGTTGTAGTTGCTGGAAGGCCACCTCAGAAATTGGCAGATGGAAAAGCTGATTGATTTAGCATGTCTCTTAATAGAAGCCAGAAAAGGAATTTATGATTTCCCATGTTGCTAGAACCCCACATGGATTTGACAATTGGTAAGACTGAATTTTCATCATTTAGGATTGCATAGGCTCTCTTGCTACTATATCTGGATGAACCCCATTTATAAGACCAGCTATCATTCAGGTCCTCATCCTGGTCTCCATTTTCAGTCATGAGGAGAAGCCCTTCTAGTTGGGTTGCAGGTAGCTGGGGTAAAGGCATAGGACTAAAGACCCTGTCCATTTCATTATTCAGAAAGAATATGATTGAGCATTTAGGTTTCCTTGCATATGAGAACAACTCAGGGCATTTGAGAATCACTAGTTGATCAGTCCACACATCATACCAAAGCATAGCTGAGTTGCCCCTTCTAGCGTGACAAGTAGCAAAACTTCTAAAAGCCTCAAATAATTTCAGCACATCTTTACGCCAGAAGGATCCTATAGGGCTTCGCGCTTATGGAAGGGTGTTCTAATTAGAGTACAGGGAGGACCAGGTTAGTGTCACCCATGGAATGTCTACATGATTATAAAAATTGTTCAGATATTTCATCAAGACGGCATCATTCTGGCTTTTGATGTCGATGATTCCAAGTCCACCCTGTTGCTTACGTTTACTTGCTTCTTCCAGAAAACTAGACAAGTCCCTTTTTTTATTGAGGGCCCCTTACCTCCAGAGGTAGTGCTTCCTCAATTTTATCTTTTATCTCAACTACCTATGGTGGCAATTTCAAAGAACACATATAAAAAGTAGGTAGTCCTGAGAGTACAAAATTTACCATAATGAGTCTCCTGTTATAGAAGAGATGTTTCGCGATGCCAGACAACCTCTTCCCCATTTTAATAAGCATGGGGAAAATTCATTTATACCAGGTCGAGTAGTTCCTAAAGGAAAGCCAAGGTAGAAGAATGGCATCGGCCTATTTGACATCCAAAAGTTCATGCAAGGTGGCTTGCTCTTTCTCAAGATCATGTTAATTGAGATGAGATTTGATTTTGCAAAGTTTACATGAAGGCTTATAGAGTCAGGAAAAGATCTAAGTGGGCATTTCAGGTTAAAGAGTACTCTCCCATCCCCTGGAAGAATCAACTGGGTGTCATCTACATAATGAACTATAGGGAAGTCCCCTGGGTTATCATTAACAGGGTGACTAAGGACTCCATTCTGCCATGCCTTGTTGACAAATGACTATAGCAAATCAGTTGCTAGTACAAAGATTAAGGGAGAGAGACGGTCAGCTTGCCTTATTCCTCTTTTAGATTGGAAGAATTTCCTGGTATGCCATTAAGTAAGACACATGATGTGCCAGTGGACAAGAGGTTTTGAATCTAGCTGATCCATCTATCAGGGAAGCCTTATTTTTTACATAATTTTAGAATAACTTGATGTTCAATTTTGTTAAAGGCTTACTCAAAATCTAACTTTATGTTGAAATTTTTTTTTCCTTGACGGGTGATAGATGTGTAAGAATTGGAAGGACCAGGCTAAAAGTCTTGAATGATACCCCCTTGATGAAGTCATATTGGTTGGTATGCGCAATTTGTAGAATGACAGTTTGTAATCTACTGGACAAGATGATCTTTCTTATGAATGAGGGCAATGCTGGATGAATTGATTTCTGTGCCATGAACATTGTGTCACCTTTGGTTTGCACCTGAGAATTATACACCGTTGTAAAACTTTAATGTTAATAAAATAAGGTAGTCATCATTAGTAAAGACAAGAAATATTTCTATCACCATGAAACTAAATGTTGAGACGTCTGTTAATTTATTGGTGTGGTATAAGAAACATCAGCCGCGACTGGAAATTTGTTTTCAGCCATAGATGTTAATGTGACTTGTCTGAGGCCATACATAGTGCACAACGACGTTTACAAGGTTCACAAAGACAAAACAAAATGATGGAATCCTACTACTGCCACCTTAAATTTCTACGACAGCATGCATGAAAGCCAACCTAGCTGAATAGACCTAGACGCCGCCTCCTAGCGGGCGACTAGGGCATCCCCGCTGCCAGAATCGATCTGACCAGCCCCACCCCTCTGACGGCCTCTTCGGTGCCGGGGCGGGTGGTGGCCGGGATGGATCGACATCCGGGCTCATTGTTACTGTTAGGGTGTAGAGTCTATTAGATTAGGGTTACTCATTGCTGTCATCGGTGATGGAGTTTAGGGTTCCGGCAGTGGCCTCGCCACCGGCGCGACAAATAAAATTCATGGGTACCAGTGGATGCAGTGTGCTTACGTCTTTGGAGAATAATCGGCGTCAGGGTCAGGTATGTGAACTCTTCGATCATCCTCGTGGGTTTGTGGCTCTTCCTCATTGTTGGGTTTCCTAGTGGCGGTGGAAATTTTTTCCGGACGCCGGTCCTTGGCCCGGCGGCGGCGAATTTTCTTTTCCTCCTTCCTTTTGCTAAGGGGGCTGGCCGATTTTCTTTCAACGAAATCGATTGACTTGGTGATCTGGGCTCGGGTGATCCGGCTTTTCCAACGCTTGGTGTTTCTTGGCGGAAGCAAAGTTGGACTTGGATCGTCATGGTGGTGTCGATGGCGAACTGGAGATCGAGACGAGGAAGATGAGATTGGATCCCGAGGACTCAATTGTAATTTTCTTTTTCTTCATAGTTTAGTTTATAATAGGGGAGGATGTCTTGTGCTGATGCGTAATATATCTTCCTTTTCACAAAAAAAAAAATATCCAGGACCGCATCTAATATAATATAGCCTATCAGACCATATGTCTTGATAATCAATTAGACATATGCCCTATGTTTTCTGTAAGAATATCTACATTCCTAAGCTTATGGCTTGATGATGTATGCAGTCTGTCGTTTGTTTGTCTGGCATTTGCGTTACACTTCATTAACTTAGTATCATATGAAGTTTGTGGTTTCTAGTGATGACCAAACTAGTACAAATTTTTACCTCAGTGAGTCAACTGCCTCACAGGATTTAAATAATTTATCATGTAATATTTTTGATGATGCCGAGGAGACACAACAGTCAGTTAAGAGAAACATGTCATTGTTTCCCATCAAGAAACACCTGCCTCACAAGATTTGTAGGATAATAATATTAATGTCTACTAAAAATGATAATCTTGTTAATAAAGTAGTACGTAGTAGCTAATCATGTAGTTGGTAGTAATTTCATTTTAGCTAGTATATAATTTAAACAAACAATAAGTATCATATCTAAATGTCTGTATCAGACGACCAGGATGGTACATTTGCTTTGGTCTACTGACCCTACAGAGCACTATAGCCTAGATGTTGCGTAGATAGAAGTTATATGTGGACCTTTGCTTCTTTCTGTGTTAAAAACAATCAAGGAAAACCTTGGCTAGAAGCTCTTTGACAAGTGAGGGGCAATTGCTCATCAGATGGTCAAAGCCATCCGTGGCCATCACTGCCTTTAGATTACCCGGATACTTGAAGAAATTGAAGCAACCTTCCTTGAGATGGTGACAGCCATGCTGTTCAGCTAGAACCAAAGTCGTCGCCACCGTGTCCGTGTCTATGCATTTGCGCAGCACGTCCTCGCAGATGGTCTTCAGCCCATCTAACCGATACCTGTCTGATGCAACAAGAAGATGCTGGGCCATGACCGTCGTGTCTCCTTTGTCTATAGGTGGGAGCGTGTCAGTGTACACGAAGTGGAGCATGGCTGCAAACACGCTTGGCTCCATGTCTTGGATCTGGATCTGCACAGCCTCCTTCTCCTTCATCCAGCCAAAGAGCTCTGCCTTGAAGACCGGCGACCGGGCAGCGATGACATTCCGGTGCGCTGCGAACGTCTCTGCCGACCTTGAACTCCACGTCGGCCCCCAGTTTGGTCTCCAGGAGGTGGCCCAGGTCCCGGTGCAGGTCCATCGATGGGGACGGCACGGCGGGGAAGGGCACCAGGGTGCTCTCCGTGCGGATGTCGAAGACAATGACATTGCACCTGATACGAAAGCTCCCGTCTCGGATGAGCTTCGACTCCAATTTCTTGCGTTTAATGAATTTGGCGTAGCCCCAACTTCTATCAGTTCCACAGTAGTCATTTTTTGAGGATGTCTTGGTGTAGGCTGGCATGGGTTCTCCCGTCTTGTGGTCTAGCAAATGCAGTCTGAATTGTGCTATGACCTCAGCCTTTTTGCTCCGTTCATCAGTGTTGTCGAGCTCCAGGTACACAGATACGTACTTGGCGCTCTCCGTGTTGAAGCCATTGGGGTAGTATTTGATGAACCATCTTTGCCCTCCGACGCTGAAGGCGGCGGACCTGATGAACTTGCCGACGCCGAGTGCCGTGGTGACCTGGTAGGCGTTGACGGTGAGCTCGTGCGAGCCGGTCTCCATGTTGGCAGTGATTGTCGACGCACTGCTGCGTGTGCCGCCGGCGTCGATGCCTGGAGCCCTAGATCGAGGCATCTGTATATTCTCTTTGTTGAAATTGACGGTGTGTCGTTGCTTTGGTGCGTACACGGTTCCAGAATCTCACGTGATTTCATATTTGAGGCCAGAGCCTGGCTAGTCCTCCGCTGATTCGGATAAGTAATCGTATTATAGTTTCCATTTTATTTATATCGGATATTACCATATCGTTCCAAATAGGATATGTCCCCTTAATATTGTTGGCTCGTATGGGGATCGAAGACCTTTTTCTCGAGATCACGACCTTCGACGCGTTTTTCATTAAGCATGGAAACACAAATCGTTTTTCGAGTACAACCAAACATGAAAGGTAACCAAGGTTGTCTCCCACAACCTACCAACTACTGTAACAAACTTGCGACACAGACTAGAAGCTAAGAGGAATCAGCACTGCGCCTAGCCGCCTACCTCATCCTCCAAACCGCTGAGGTTGGGGTCCAACATGGCCACATCAAAATCTTCCGCAAGCAGCTTGTTCAGTCGCTGCTGCTTGCGCCCCGACATGTCTCCCCTGAATGCTGCATTGAACTGGGCCACAATGTTAGTAGGCACGGCATCTTCATATACATAGATTCCGAGCTTCCGCAGCAGAATCTTTTGCGCCTGTAGCGTCGAGTTGGGCTCCCGTGACATGGCCGCTAGCCGGCAGCTACGCTGCAGCGAGAGCCACGATAGCGGTGTGTTGGAGCGCCTACCCATTGGCCGCTTCATGAGCGGAGTTACGATCGGCATACAGACATCTGCCACCAGTCTGTCCTGCACTGATCGGCCGGCCTCGGCCTCGCCAGCAAAGGATCCCTCCGTCTCGACCAACTCTGAACCCAAGCGCGGAGCAGAAGCAGTGGCGGCGGCATCCTCCGAAGACAGCGACGATGGTGCAGTGTTGTCGTCGGGAAGCTGCAGATCAGTTGGCGTAGAGTCCTCCCCAACCACCTCGGACGCCTCTGCATCAGCGAAGCATAAATGGGCCACACTAGGCGGCGGCACGGGTGCCACCCGCACTTCCTGGTCCTCCAGAGAGGTAGGTAGTACAGAAGGCAGGCACACGGCGAGGGAGGCCTCAACCTCATCGATCATCGGATCAACCCAAGCGGGAGGCTGCGTACACACGCCCGCCCATAGCGCGAGAGGTTCTGCAGAAGTGGCGACGGAAGTGGCGAGGTAGATGTCGTCGCCAAGAGGAGGAGGCCACACGAATCCTCCACCAGCCGTGGCCCAATCTAGCACCTCGTCGGAAGGCGGCGAAGGTCGGGCACCCCGCCTGCAGCCGAGCTCCTCGAGACGGCGGTGGCGGCGACATGGATGAGGTTGGGCCATCCGACTACCCTCATGAGGGTGGCTTGCTCCGAACTTGGGGGGCCGCCTGCTCAGGGGGGGGGGAAGGTCCCGCGGTCGAGCAACGCGATTGGCCCCGACCTCTCAGCAACTACCGCGGGTAGTGGGCGCCCGATGTCCCTCGCACCGGCAAAGCGCGGCAACGCGACACAAACCTGTAGTCCGCCTTGACGTGCCCATCCCGAAGGCAATTGAAGTTGAGACCGGCAAGGTTGCCGTTATAGGACGCGAAGAACGCGAGCATCGAGGATCTTGGTGACGACGGTGACGACGACCGTGGATCTCTCGAAAACCATCGGGTCGGGCTCGGAGGAGAGGCGCGGTTGGCGACGACCCCAGCGCCCCGTCACGAACGGGGGGCCTGAGTCTTCGTCACACATGAGCCCCTCAGGGCACGGCGAGATAGTGGCGGCGAGCATGCCGCCGAAGCGCGGCCCCCGGTCCGCCGCTGCGGACCGGGCGATGGTGAAGTGGAACTGCGGCACCGATCGTGGTCCAAGGCGTAGTTGGGCAAGGACCCTCGTTGTGCCGACGGCCGTTCGTGCCGCCCGCAGCTCCCACGAGAGACCTTAGGGAGGCAGACCGGGGTGTAGATGTCGAGGTCGGAGTCGTAGCCAAACGAGTCTCTCTCCTCCACCGAAGGGACTTGCCCCCGCCCACAGAACCACCGGGGGAAGAGGGGCTGTGCGGGGCAGCAGGGGAGGAGGCGCATTCCCCGGCAACCAAGCGCTCGGCGGGGTGGGTGTCGGCACATTGGCGACCATTGACGAGCTGAAGCGTTTGGGGGACGGCGCCGACACGATTTCGCCATCCTCAATGTCGTCATCGTCATCCTCCTCGCCCTCCCCATCCGAGCCATCCACCTCATCCTTTGTCGGAGTCGAGGACCTCTTTGGCGAGGACATCATTCCTAGCCCCTCGCATCCATGGACCTTGGCGAAGGAAGAGGTGGCCCCTCGCCCGGCCGACGCGAGCAGGCGGCAGCAGGGCCGCCAAGGGGAGGAGGTGGCCAATGGCATCGCCTCTACGGCTTTGGGAGCAGAGATATTCCCCGGCCATGGCGCCGCCCGGCACTTTCGACGCAGGCCGTCGGTGGTGACTGGGAGGCCGACGGATTCATAGACGGCCGGGCGCCCACGAGAGACGAAACCGGCGAGCTGTGGGATGAATCCTCCCGAGGAGGACCCATGGATCGGTGGATCCGGGGCGAGGGACGCTGGATCTACGCTTGAAAGGGAGGGGCGGGCTTGGTGGGCTGTGGCCAAAGGGAAGTGTCTTATTTGTGACCGCCCCACGGGTCGGGAGTGGGCGGCTCCAACGGCTTTCGAATGGGTGGAGCGTCATCCAGAGAAACCCCTCGCTCATGGTTTTTGGGGATCGAAGACCTCGTAGGGAGATAACCGATAGTTTTTTAATGAATCCGTCTACACTGTATCCTGTAATTTTGGACATAATAAATAGGATTTGGTGTGTTTCTCTTGTGAGGCTCACTTTGCTAGAGGCTAGCCCTCTACCGGCGCTAGAAACACTCAAGTAAAGGCATAGAGCGCTTGGTGGAGGCTATACCGAAGTGCAGCTCTCGGTGGATGCCCCTTGGTGAAATTTGCATGGGAATGGGCTTCTACTGAGATCTCAAACCAGCGCTCTCGGTAGAGCCTCTACCGAGGGGTACGCCCCCCTCTTGCCAAAGCTGGATAGACATCGACGGCGTTTGCCGGTCGACGTCAAGTTCACCAAGAGCCCTCCTCCCTCTCGCCAAAGCAAGTCCACTTCACTGAGGGCCCCCCTAAGCTCTGAGTGAAGTTTTATTTTAAAAACTTTAAAACTATATCTACCGAGAGCCTTGTCACGCGGGATCTTGGTAGAGTTTAATTTTTTTAAAAAATAGAGAAACCTCTACCGAGCGCCATGTCGGGGCACTTGGTAGAGTTATGGTCGTTTCACCGAGAGCTAAGTCCGCGCTCGGTGAATCGACCGTGGTTCTACCAAGCGCCGTGTTTACCGAGTGTTGTGCTCGGTATATTTGGGAATTAACCATATTCTACCAAGCGCCAACCTCCCGCTCTTGAAAGAGTTGACAGCAGAGGTGTGTCAGGATGATGTTAGACACGGGGGCGTCAACTCTAACGAGGTTATAGAGGTTTATGGAGGGCTGGCTCTCAGTAGATGGAGACTCCACCGAGGACCCCAAAGTTACCAAGGGTTTGGGCTCTCAGTAGAGGAAGCTCTATCGAGATCTTTTTTTGTCTCTGAGAGCGGGATCCCTCTACCGAGCGCTAGATATCTGGTTCTCGTTAAAATGGCTGGCATTCGGTAGAGGCCCGCTGTGCGGCGGTGGATCCTCTCCAAGGTGGGGTCGGGACTCGAGAGTGACGGAGGAGAGCAGCAGCGGCGACGAGCATGGCGGGGATAAACACGCACGGGACAACACGGATCAGTATAAGGTATAGAACCGCGCCTGTCCGTGTGTTGTGTATGTTTTTTGTTGTTTTCCTTTTTTTTCTTTCATTGTTCTTCTAGCTTTTGCCAATTTTATTATATTAGTATATACTAGGAAAAATGCCTGTATTGCAATGGGTGATACTATTAAAATTGGACTTAATTTAGCCTAGCTGAACTAAAATGTAACATGGGCATGCGCTAGGAAAGGTCCTTTGGGCCTTCTAAACCCAGAAGCCCAGCTGAGCCACAAGCCCTGCATTTGGGGTAAGGCTCGTATAGAGCGTCTTATTCCACCTATCCCGATGGGGACGTAGTATGCTGGGCGGCCCATCCCCACCCTGTCTCGGGATGAAAAAGTCGAATCCTCCGCATCTGTTCGCCAACTCGCTATTCCCCGTCGCCTCCACTTCCGTCTCCACACATTCCGTCGTGCACGGTGCCTCGCCCGGCGCTCCGCCGTCGCCAAATCATCTTCTCCACGGCGCCGCTGCCGCGTCGATGGGATCCCCCTCCCGGCACCATCAACTCACCTCGCCAGCCTCCACCATGCAAAGGCGTGGCTCCACGGCAGTACCAGCCTCCACCCTGGTCCCTCGTCGGCGGCGCTATCGCCGCTGGTGCTTGCACCACCCAACGGAGGTCAAGGCCCGGTGCTTCCTCCACCATGCCCCCCCAACCTCGACGGTGTGGTGCTGCTATGCGCCCGTGGTGGATCCATGGAGCTCTCTTCGTATGTTTCAAGGGTCTATTTCGAGTGTTTCAGTTCTTCAAAAGTTCGTTGCATGTGTTTGGTATGGTTGTTGCAAAGCTAGATCAGGATTTTGCTAATGTTGCAATGGTTGTGCACTTATGTTGGAAACTTTTATTCCCAATGTTTCATCTCGCTTTTTCTTGCACGTTGCAAGTGTGTTTATCTGGATGTGTCATATGTTTGACATATATGTTGCAAGTGTTTTGACTGGATGGTGCGTACATTTTGGAATGGTTTGGTGGTTTTGCAAATGTTCAGACGCATGTTTCAAATGTTGTATTGTTTTCTCGACGGATGTTCCAATTGCTCCATCTAAATGTTTCAAAGCTAGATCAAGTGTTGCATCTCCCTCCTCGTCTTTCTTCATCTTCCCTGTTTGTCTCACATCGGTGTTATGCGCAAGAAACAAGAAGGTGGCGTCACGCATGTGTGTGTGCGTGTGGAAATTAGGAGAGCAGCGCATAGTAGAGCTAGGGAGGGAGGCGAGGAAGCGGCAAGGGTCAGTCCTTTTTGGTGATGATGCATTTGTAGGGTGGGGCAAGTGGAATAGGATGCAATGCGGATGAACGTTTGCTAGCTAGCAGTTGGGCCACAGGGGGAAGATCGGCCTATGTGGAAGGGGCGTCCAATAGGAATTGATCTCATTGGACGTCCAAGCAAGAGCATCACTACTGCATTTGCTCGCTCCACTCATTCCCCTACCCATTAGCTCGCTCCTGCATTCACTTTGCTCCGCTCATTCCGCCTTCTCTCTCGCAATCGCTCTTCCAATGCGAGCCGTGACACCACCGTTCCCGTCAGGATTCTTGCTCTCCCCATCCATGGCCTCTCCGCAAACTTTGTCTCTACATCTGAATGCAAGCTTGTCGTGGGTGCTGCGCGCTCGTGCTCCCTTCCCCACGCACCCTCCAAGCGCCCATGGCCTGCGAGGAGGCTCCTGCATCCTACTGGAGACGAGGAGGCTCCTGCATCCCACCGGCCAGAGGAGGTAGCCTCAAACCTCTTCGCGCCCATGAGCGGAAAACGAGCCCTCCTAGCTTCGAGAAATGAATCAAGTCTCTTATTGGGGTTTCATGTGATTTCCAAAGTTTTGGATAAATTGCGCTATCATTTCTCTACCATGATATGTTTCCCTTCTCTCTCCTCCTCGATACATGCAAAGAGTCTCTTTCTACTTGTGTTGTGTTCATCTAAAACATGAATTTTGGAAACCATGCTCCTACGGTGTTCGCACTTTCTTGATGTTCCTACATTGCTCGTTTTTAGTTGGAGATATATAGTACCGCTGCAGCCTCCTGCACCAAACAAATAACCATACACAAATTAGCAATGTACTACATTTTTTGTAGGATCCATTAGCTCACCATGTAGTCAATAGTGATAAACATGTAAGTAATTATGATGCAACTTCCTCATTTAGGAAATTAAATACCCTTCCTAATGTGTGCTACACTTATGATTTACACACCACCAAGCATAAGCCCCATCCCTAAATGCCCATATCTCCGCATGCGTTTCACCCACTTACATCATGTGCGGTGCTAAGTAGTAAACATACCATGAGGGAACTAATCCACCCATGGTGCTCGTGCTTTCTTGATGTTCCCAGCTTGCTCCTTTTTTTGTAGGATCCATTAGCCTCTTGCACCAAAAAAAAAAAAAATACACATCTAGGAAAAACACACATTTTCATGGGATCTATTAGCTTGTCATGTAGACAACAATGATGAACTAGGAAGTAATTACACAGATCCATTCCTAGGTGCCATCCCTAAATGCACATATCGCTGTACACATTTCACCCACTTACATCATGCTTCGATCCGTCCACATGATCTTGCAAATTTCAGTGAAGATGAAGTCCGTCGGTGCCGACGTTGTTGTCAAGCAAACCACCATAACCCATTCATATGACAGAGATGCACTACTCTCGGTGGTCCTAGTCTTCTTGGGCTCGCAGTCGCAAGCCTTGGGCATCCCGCCAGTGACCTGTTTCACGGCGGCATTCCATGACCCTATCCCCGTGGATGGAAATGAAGATGGTGAATTGGGTTGTGGTGTGGGTGTGTTTGGGTCTCGTGCCCATCCTTCATCACCACATCTAGGGTGTCGACGTGAAACTAGTTGTTCTTTGGGAAGATGACCTTGCTAGACCCTTTCAAATGCACCAATTGAATTGTTAGTAGTGACACGTGGGCTATGGGAGCTCGCCATACTTTCCCTCACTGTACAAGGAGATGGCCAACTTGTTTGATCGGCTCTTGTAACCTCACCCTGCCCGCACCCGTCATCAGCAAAGGCATTCTTTCCCGTGTCCATGGCTAGTAGAGGTAGTCTCAGATCCGTCGCGGCCCATGTGCCGCAAAGGTGCCTTCCTAGCATTTGTCAAACGAATCAAGTCTCTCCAAGGGGTTGCTTGCGGTTTCCAAAGTTTTGGATAGATGGCTCACTAGTTTCACCCCCATGAAACATTTCCCTTCTCTCTCATCCTCAACACATGCGAAAAGTCTCATTCTACTTAAAGAGGATTTCCATCCAAAATGGACTTTAAAACCATTCTCCTATAGTGCTCGTGCTTTATCGATTTTCCTAGCTTGCTCCTTTTAGTCAAGGATATCTAGTAGCATTGTTGCATCCTCCAGCAAAGAAATAACCATACACAAATTGGCAGCAAAAACATTTTTGAGGGATCCACTAGCTAGCCATGTGGACAACAATGATAAACTAGTAAGTACTTATGGCCCAACTTCCTCATTTAGAAAATTAAATACCCTTCCTAATATGTGCTACTCCCTCCGTCCCATTGAGTTTGTCACCCCGGAATCCGTGCCATCTTGTTCGATGCTTCGTCTTATTCAAATTATTTATATAAATATAATTTAGTTTGTTATGACATATTTTATCAATAAAGATACTTAAATATTAATTAATTAATTTTATTATTCGCAAAAATATTTTGAATAAGACGGATAGTCAAACATGAAGTTTAAAAGTCGAAAACGACAAACTCCATGGGACGGAGTGAGTACACCATGCCTAATCCCCATCCCTAAATGCCCATATCTCTGCATGTGTTTCACCCACTTACATCAGGCTTTGACAACCCACTTGATCTTGCCAATTTTGATCAAGATTAAGTTTGTGGCGCTAACATTGTTGTCAGTGCAATCACTGCCACCGATTCATATAATAGAGATGTGCCACTCTCGCTGATCCTAGCCTTCTTGGGTTGACGACTACGAGCCTTGGGCATCATGCAGGTGGCATTTCACAGCGGGCTTCACAGCGGTGTCCTGTGGGTTGTTGTCCAACAGCGGGCGTCGATGGAAACACCTTGTCCCTAGGGATGTTGATAAGCGCTGCGTGAACTCCATCAATCCCCAAGCCTGCTGCATATCGAGTTTGAGGGAGGCATGCACTACTAGGAATGTGTTGATACATGACGGTTTCACGGTGATGGTTTTGAAACTGTCATCAAATTTTAAATCTATGACGGTTCGCAAATTAGGTGCTTGCTCTATGATGATCATGATCGTCATCGCCTATGTAGTTGTCTGTGTAGTGGTCCATGACGGTTAAGACGAAACATCATAGAAACCTTGTAGGGTGACGTGGACCGTGGATGGTGACATGGACGATGGGGCTGTAGGTGAAACTGTGTAGATTAGTTGTCTATTGTAATTTTTTTAAAAAGATGTATATTTATTCTACGTGGCTACTCTCTAGTATACGTCAAATCTTAATTCTATCATCCAAGGTAAAAAAATTGTGCTTATATGGGGATTGAACAGAAACTAAAAAAATTGAAAAGAAAAAAAATTGTGCATATACAAGGATTGAACTTGAGACCTCTAGAACAAAGCAAAAATGCACTAGCCACTTGGACAACCATCTGGGAGTATGCTATATTGGAGTTGCTCTATTCAATTTATTTATATGCGAGAAATCATAAAAAAATTTGAAAACATTGTGGCAGCGGCGGATGGGTATCGAACCTGGAACCTTTCATTCAAAACCAAGCAAGCAGTGGTAAAAAAAAAAAAAAAAAAAAAAAAAAGCAAGCTAACCACCAGAACAAGCATGTGTATTTGCCAGTATTGAATTATTAGTAGTATTTAACACTTTATTATTTGTTTATTAAAATGAAAGAAAATAGCAAAACATTGTCGCAGGTTGGCATCGCTTTGGCACAGAAAAATGCGGCCAAACCAACAGGACTAGAGAGCTTTTGCGTCATTATAGGATTATTTTATTTTAATAATCTGTGTTACAAAAAAGAAGAAAATAGCAAACAGGCCAAACCGGCCTTGCCACGCTGCAGCAGCTAAAATGGCCAGGCACGCACGCGCACCGCTCAAAGCCTCGAACAGGCCAAACCGGGCTTGCCAGGCGGGGCCCTGCTCCTTCCCACGACCACGCGTTGGACAGGATAGGCCTATGGGCCGACGGCACGCAGGCCAGGCGGAGCCCAGCTCCTTCCCACGCGAGGCGCCATCGCGCGCACGCGATTCAAATCCTAGACGAGCGCGACTCCCGGCCAGGCGGGCCCAGTTGTCGGCGCTCGCTGCCGCTCGCGCAGGCAGACTCGGAGCGCGCGGTTCGGCCGGCTCGCTGGACACGTGGCGGCCTGCAAATGGGGCGCTGGAGGCGGTTGCCCGGTTCACGCGCCCAGGCGTGGTCCAGCCCTCTGGTTTGGCCGGTTCAGCTGCCCAGAACTCGGATTTGTGCACCAGAAACGCAGTACAGCGCCAGATCCAGCGGTTCACCTCCGGTTCACGCACCTGGACACTGGTTTTGGTCCGGTTATCGCCCCAGGTCAGTGGGGAGTTAATTTACCGTCATTTGGAGCATGCAGGGGTTGGATGAAACGCTAAATGACCTGCCAACTATGTGAGAGACTTGTCAATTTAGAACTAAATTTTCCTAACACTTTCTTAAATGCAAAAATGACCTAAATAAAGTTTGTACATCTTGAAGATTTATAAATTTTTGGTATTCATGACTTTTTCGTTTTAGACAATCTAGGATCTCGAAAACTGGTTTGGAGTCATCAAAATTTAAAAATCCAAAATTTGACTCGTTCAAAATTCATCAAATGAAAAGTTGACCAAAATACCAAATGTAGATCTTGATGAGTTTAACAAACTTGGTATTTATGACTTTTCTATTTGAAACCATTTAGAGTATCAAATACAAGCATGAAGGTGTATTTTTTTAAAATTTAAAGTTTGACTTGGTCAAACTTTGTCAAATGAAACACTGAAATGACCTCGGATGAAAAACTTTTTAATACAAAGGTGTTAGGACTCATCAAGATCTACAATCTTTATATAGGTCATTTTACCATTTTCGAAAGTTTTAGTAAACACTAGTCACAAAACCATGGATCTCATATAGAGCTTATGAAACTATGTAATAGACTTGTCAATTTAGAACTAAACTTTCCAAACACTTTCTCAAATGCAAAAATGACCTAAATAAATTTTGTATATCTTGATGAGTTATGAATATTTGGTATTCATGACTTTTTTTCGTTTGAGACCATCTAGGGTCTCAAAACCGGTTTGGAGCTATCAAAATTTAAAAATCCAAAATTTGACTCGTTCAAAATTGTTAAATAAAAAAATTGACCATAATAACAAATGTAGATCTTGATGAGTTTAATAAACTTGGTATTCATGACTTTTCTATTTGAAACCATTTAGAGTATCAAATACAAGCATGAAGGTGTCATTTTTAAAAATTCAAAACTTTGTCAAATGAAACACTAAATGATCTCGGATGAAAATTTTTTAATACAAAGGTGTTAGAACTCATCAAGATCTACAATCTTTATATAGGTCATTTTACCATTTTTGAAAGTTTTAGTAAATACTAGTCACAAAATCATGGATCTCACATAGAGTTTATAAAACTACGTGAGAGACTTGTTCATTACAACTACACTTTTCTAACACTTTCTCAAATGCAAAAATAACCTAAATAATAATGATAGATCTTGATGAGTTATGAATTTTGGGTATTTAGGACTTTTCAATTTGAGACCGTCTAGGGCTTCAAAAACTCGTTCGAGCTATAAAAAATTCAAAATATGAAATTCGAGACACTAAATATATTAGTAGGCCGAAACCCGAAATCGCCCGTTACGGTTCCGGCCCATAAATCGTTGGCCATTGATTCTTCATCGAACGGCTATCAATGCGCCAAGGAAGTATAAAATAGGATTCCACCTTGAACCCTAACCCTCAACCTTACTCATTTCTTCCTTTGTCACCGGCCGCCGCCACTTCTCTTCTCTCCTGCTCTTCTCCCATGGTGGTGCACGCAGGGCAGCACTCCTCGCCAGATGGCGTGCCACCATGCTCAGATCCTCTAGGAGCTCGTTGCCCTTGCCCAGCGCTGCCCCTCCTACTCGCCCCGGCCGCGGCTGTCTCCGGGCGTCCACCCATTTGCCTCGTCCTCCACAAGATCGAGCGCAAGAGGTGATTTTCCCTTTTCCACTCGTCGTCGATTCCCTTTTGCTCTGCTTTTCGACATACTCCGGTTCACGATTCCTCCCTCTGTACTTCTACGGATCTCGACATGGCGTGGGATGTGTCGACGGTGGTGGTGGCTGGATGCGGCACTAGCGTGGGAGGCGGTGGCGGCGCTGGATGCAAGGCACACTGCCGGGCGGCGGCTGGATTCAAGACCGGCACCGGCCACGGCACCCGCGGCAGGCTGCGGCCCAAAGACGGGTGACGGCGGCGGCGGCGCTGGATGCGACACCAACGCAGGCAGCGACGCCGGCACTAGATGCAGCGCCAGCGCAAACGGCAGCATCAGCTCGGTGATGACCCCACATCAACTTCCCCTAATAGAACCTTTGCCATGGCCACCTCCTCAGACCAGGTTGGTTACCGGCCAAGATTGTTTCACTTGTTTATCAGCAAATTTTTACTTGCCAAAGTGCAGATGCCGTGTCTAGGAACAGATGCTGCTTGCTTTAGTTTACTGCGCTGTTCTAACTCGTTTTACCCTGCCTGTAGGAGTCAGATCCTGCTCGTGCACGCTGCCCTGGAGCCGAATCCGCTCGAGCATGTTGCGCTGAATCTCACAAGCCGACACCGCTCTGAGGTATAACAGCTTCTTACTTCCCCTTCTGCTTTTTTCAAATCCTCAAATCAGTACTAACGTGAGCTAAAGTACCAGTATGCCATTGTTCATGTGCGTTTCTCGAGTACTGGTTTTAGCAATTTTTCACACGCAAGATGCTAGGATTGGTTAACTTAGTAATTCTATTAAAACAAAGGAGATTGGTTAGCTTAGTACTTGTGAGTAGGAATTGTCTGCTCGTTAGCTGATATAAGGAATTCCAGATTACTTGATTATTACTAGTGCTCTTATACACATGCCTGAATCGATCCACTTGAGCGTTATTGTATTACCTGTTAGAATTTCTTACTATATGTCTCAATACATTCAGGTTCGATAGACCCGAGTAGCACCCTCTGACCACACATTCCAGGATGCAGTGGTGTTTCAGAGCTGTTGCAAGGCTGCAGTAAAAACTAAGGATTTAATCTGTTTCTTATGGGCTCAATCCAACTCATTTTGATGGTTTTTTTTTTTATTTTTCGCAGTCACTCAGGTTGCCTATTGTGTGGTTTCTGAAACATAGGTAAGCAGATCGACTTTGGCTTCAGAGTAAGTGCAGAATCTTGGCCTTTGTAATTTCTCAGATTAGTGTGACAAGTCCCTTTCAAGATACATCCTTTTGCTTGAACGGTTCCTTGCATTAGCTAGATGTTTTTCTACTCAAGTTGGTTTTACTAGATACGATATATTGTCTGCTTGTGGTTGGTTGCGTACTTTATATGCTATACTGTTCTGCTTGGTTAACTGAGATATTTTTTGCTCCAAGATATAAATATATGAAATTGATAAGAGGACTATAGTCATCTATTTAACTGCTTGTTATATGATATACTGGCAAGCACATTTTACTGGCAAGCAATTGATAGTGACTTTTATTATGCAGAGGCAAGAACACAGGCAACTCTGTCAGAATTGGTGAACTTGAAATGTTTGGCTGCTTGCCATGAGGGGTTCATTTTTGAGACTTGAGTAAACATTAAGCATTCTGTGCTGATGCTTCTATGCTGTGGTGTAATATTTTGAGACTTGAAATGTCAATTTATGTGGAGACAAGAATTCTGTGATGTAATATTTTGGATCTGTGGTTGAATTTAAATCTGTGGTTGAATTTAAATTTGTGGTTGAATTTTAATCTGTGGTCATGCTGTTGTTATTGGGCTTCTGGTATTTTGGTGGGCCGGCCTAATATGTTGAGGAACTGGGCTTAGTCGAATTCAACAAAGTGGGCCGAGCACAATATAAAAAAAAGGCCTCACAAAATCAGAAAAAGAAATGGGCCGTCCAGTAAAATGTTTGGCCCAGCCGTCATGCCAGCCCAGCCCACCATACCGGCCAAGCCCATCCGATTTCTTAGTATTTGTAAATAAAAAGAGGAAAATAAAAACTGTAGCCACGTCGGCGAAGGCGATGTGTCGGTTTCCGCCACGTCAAATTCCACCTCGCCATGCTAAGATGGCAGTGATGACGTGGAACATGCCCCATGACGTCCACTTTCGTCACTGATCAAGTGTGTAAACCATGTGAAAAACCAATCCTTGACGATGACAAATCGTCATCGATCTAGCGCATCTATGACGGAATTTTTGAGTAAACATCAATTATGACGAGGATTCTGTGATGAATTTTAGGGCCATCATAGATAACTATCTGTGACAGTTTTTAGGGCGTCTATGACCAATTCAACACGTCATGTATCATCACATTCCTAGCAGTGATGGCTGAGGAGAGTGGGGTGGGCTAGGATAGAGAGGTGTAGAAGTTACAATTTTCTACCATTAGTGAGTTGATGTGGACCAATAGATGATTAGCGGGCTGTGGCTACTCTCCCAAGGCAGGCCTTTTAAATGGCCGCCACCGAAAACTAATATATATAGAACCGAGCCATCTCTCGAAAGGCACTTTTAGACGTGGGCCACATGAAATTCAAGCCTCTCAAAATAGCACAATGCCTCAAAAACCATCTTCTCCTTCATCATCAAAGGAAACCATCTCGTGTATTGCAGAAGGCCTACGAATATAAAAGGTAACAGAAGGCAATAATAGAACATATTTAAATGATAAGTAAAACCATCTCGTAATACTAGTCCCTATGTCGCCTAATACAACTATGCTATAAATTTTAAGATAACTTTTTTTTTTCCAACCGAGATAACTCATTTCCATTAGAAGAAACGGAAATACACAGCAGTTTAGAGAGTTCAGAAGAGCAATAGAGCTGGCCTAGAAGCCAAGAACAACGACTACGACTACCTGACAAAAGACTAACCAGGGTTCTAAACCAACCTAGCACCGATCACCACACTAAATGGCAAACTCCCATAAACTTAAAGCTAACAATTATTACAAGTTTGCAACTTGCTGAACAAATGACACTTCATTGATTCTATTACTCCATCTCGCTCTCTACTAAATGACTTGTATTCCTGATAAAATCTCCATCCTTCAGCAGTGTTGACTGTTGATTCACCTGCTACTCTTCCTCTTCCATCTCCTCGTCTTCATCGCCTTGCAGAAGCATGAGATCAATTTGTGCCTGTGTTTGCTGGTTCAGCACTCCTTTGGCAATCCTGAGCATGGTATTAGCATTTGACACCCAAATATCTTTGTCTTCATTGGCAAACAGTCCTGCCCAATAGATCATAAAGGAATGAGCTTGACAGAAAATTTCAATTGGATTCTTCATTACTTTTCTGTCAAAAACAATTCTATTTCTAATTTTCCATATTGACCAACAAATTGCACCTATACCAGTTGCATAAAAGTTACTTCCATTAGGCAACCAACATTTACACCACTCCCACCCTTGTTCAAAATTCTGTGGTATATTTGAGGCCCCTACACAAACTGCAATAGTTGACCAGATTAACTTAGCCATAGTGCAGGTAAAAATAGATGATCTGTTGATTCCATTTCATCACAGAACACACAACTAGAATCCCCATCCCAATTTCTTTTGACCAAGTTTTCCTTAGTCAGCACAGCATCTCTAGAAATTTGCCACAAAAGATTTTAATTTTTTTCGGGCACTTTTCCTTTCCAAATCATCTTATGATATTCACCATCAGATACAGTCAAGGATTCATACAAAGATTTAACTATAAATTTTTTTTTTTTTCCCATGTAGCCATATAACAGTATCATATCGGTCTTTAAAATCAAAATTGCTCATATCAAAAAGAATTTCATTCCAAGTATTCCTTAACCGAGTATCTAGTCATCTCCTAAACCTAACAGATTTCCTTCCTGCACTACTACAAAATTGATTTTACGTGGTGTTTGATTTTATTTTCCCGTGGCGGACATTTGAGAAACCGCCACAGAAAATAGGTGGCCTGGCACCCCCTCCGGCCAGAGAAAAAACCGCCACGGGTTAATCGATTAACCGTGGCGGACATTGTAAAATAACCGCCACGGTTAATAGGGATTAACCGTGGCGGGCATTTTAAAATGTCCGCCACGATTAATCGATTAACCGTGGCGTTTTTTTACAATGTCCGTCACGGTTAATCAGGCCCAAACGACCCATCTGTAGGCCCAAACCAGCCCACTACCATGTCAAGCATATAAAAGCAAGACTCTCACTCAAACCCTAACCTAGCTCTCCCTCACACCCGGGCATCTCTCGCGCATCTCTCACGCACTCACTCCCTCCCCTCCCTCCTCCCGATGTCAAAAAAAAACTACGCCGCCCGGCCCTCCATCCACGACCGCCGCCGGTCCTCCCTCCCAAGCCCCGACTCCAGCCCCGGCTCCCATGGCCGCGCGGCGGGTTCCCTTCCCGGCGGCGGCGCGCGCAAGCGGCTCCCGCAGCGCCCGACGGCGGCCACTCCCGCACGCGTGGACCGGCGGCGGCGGCGGCGGCTCACGCCCTCCCGCGCGGATCCGGCCTGGCGTCCGTATGGAGGGAGCTGGAGGCCGGATCGATGGAGCGGCGCCCGGATCGACCGTCAAGCGGGCCGGATCGAGCATCAAGCGCAGCGGCGCCGACCATCCAAGCGGCGGCGGCGCTGGCTGGTGGCGGCGCTGAAGCGCCGGCGCGGAGATGCAGCGGCTGCGCGCGCGTCAGCGCCTGCGGCGGCGGGCGCGGCTGGCCTCGCCGGAACAGCGGCGGCGCTGGATCCACAGCTGGGCAGATGGGCTTGCCGGGCGGGCTCGTTGGTTTTTTTTTTTTTTTTAGTTAACGGTGGCGGGCAAATAAAACCGCCACCGAAAAAATGCATCATTTTCTGTGACCCTAGCTTGGTGGCGGGCAAAAAGACCGCCACCGAAAATGGATTTTGCCCGCCACCAAAAATCATCTTTGTAGTAGTGCTGATGTCTAAAACAGTAATCTGTTTGTCTTCAGACAATTCAAACAATATTGGACATCTTTTGCAAATGGGCTCATCATACAACCAAATATCATACCAGAATCTAGTTAAATTTCCATTCATGCACTTGACACATCTACCTTGCAAATAAATCTCCTTAATTTTTTAACATATCAACCCACATAGGTGAATCATTCACTTTTATGTGACACAGTGTATATGTTATCCTTCTTTAGATATTTGTATTTGATGATATCTTGCCATAAACCCTCATCAGTTTCTAACTTCCACCACCATTTGCACATTAAACTGATGTTCATTTTTCTCAACTCCTTAATTCCTAAACCTCCTTTCTTTTTCCTCCTGCAAATTATGACCCACTTCACTAAATGATATTTCTTTTTCAAACTTCCTCCCTGCTAGAAAAAACTTCTCCTTTGTTTTTCCAAACTATCAATAATTGTTTTTGGGAAGAGATACACTGACATATGGTAGGTGGTTGTATTGTTTAGACTTGAACCAATTTTTTAAATGACAGTATATACATATAGATTAAACTATTGTATAGAATTTCTGATTGGTTTCTTTTTGAACAAAATGCTAAATACGAGCCATGAGACCAGCTAAAATGTATTAAATTTCAGTATAAATTCTAGGAGTATATAGCCATCCTCCATTCTAGATTTCTGGCTCGCCAAAGATGAAGAGTTTTCTTATCTGGTGGAAATAAGTAGAAAATGATTTTGATTAAATTAGGTCCTCAAATGATAATATAGAGACTGAGTTTAAAAAAATTTAGAGATGGACTGACGGGAGTTATATGTAACACAAAATATTTAATTCTCAAATTTCCAATAATTTTTGTAAGATCCTAGGAAAGAGAGAGAGAGGCACATGCTATAATATATTTGAGGTCACTAGTTTTGATCTCACTACTACTATTGCAGAACATGGGGTCTTGCAGCAAACATGCATGGAGAGCATCCACTACCAAAACCGTAGTGTTTTTGTTAATAACTATTCCCTCTTTTCCAAATTATAGTTCGTTTTGGCTTTTCTACATATATTAATTTTGTCATGTACCTAGTTACACTATGTCTAAACACATATATAGCAAAAGAAATGAATTTAGAAAAGCTAAAGTGTACTACAATTTGGAACGGAGGGAGTAGTAATAAAGAGATATCATGAAAACCTCGCATCCTTCTTGATTCTTGTTGTAATCTCCTTGAGTAAATCCTTCTTGATTCTTGTTGTAATCTCCTTGAGTAAAGACGGGCAACTGCTCTTCAGATGCTGGAAGCCATCACTCGCCATGACAGCCTTGAGATTGCCAGGCTGCCGCTGGAGGAACTCGAAGCATGCATTCTTGAGCCCCTTGCAAGCATGTTGCTCCGCCAGCACCAATGTTGTGGCCGCAGTACTTATATCCACAGAGCAGCACAGCATCTCCACACAGATCCTCTTTAGCCGCTGAAGGTTGTACCGGTCGGCGGCCACAAACAGATGCTGCACGATCACATTTCTCTCATCAGCCTCTATCTCTTTCATCGGCAACGAGTCCGTGTAGATGAACTGGAGCATGATCTTGAACACCCGTGCCTCCATGTCCTGGATCTGTATGTGTTCAGCCTGCTTCTCCTTCATGGGACCGAAGAGCTCCGCCATGAACACCGACGACCGAGCGGCGAGCACGTACCGGTGCGCCGTGAACAGCTCCCCATTGACCTCGAACGTCACGTCCCCTCCGACCTTGCTAGCAAGGAGATCGCCAAGGTGCCGTTGCAGGTCCGTCATCGGTGGTGTCACTGATGGGGATGAGCCTTGTTCGTATGACATTTGCAATGGTGATGTCACACCTAATCTGGAAAGTGTCGTCCTTGAGAAAGAGGACTCCAAGTCCTCCTTACTGATGAACCGAGGAAATCTGTATGGCGACTTGTTCATGGTGGTGAAGGTCCACTCGGCGCTTTTACTGTAGAACTCCACGGGCTCTCCGACCCGGTCGAGCAAACTGAACGTGAGGCTCGTCTTTACGTCTGTGTCGGGATGCCTGTGGCTGAGGTCGAGCTCCACGCAGATCCAATCTGCTGTGGCATGGCTTAAACCATCGGGGAAGAACGAGATGCGCCAGTATCGGTCACAGAAGGAAAATGTGCGCGATTCCACGCGCTGCCCGACGCCGATGCCCTTGAACTTTGAGAAGCCCTCCACCTTGAGCACGTGCCACACCCGGTGACCGTCTCAAAAAGAGACGGTGGACGCGCTGCCGCCGTCGGAGACGACAGACTCCGAAGGCGTGGACATATTGGTGTTGCAGCGGATGATGAATAGATCGGGATCTACAAGATGCTATAGATATTTTCTTCCCGTCTATTTTCAGGTGAGATCTTTATTTATGGCCACGCAGTGGGCAGATCTTTATATGGGAACGCAGCTATGTGACGACCTAGTTTTGGGTTGTCACCAAATCTCATGGGCACAGCTGCTATAGATTTCCATGCGGCCCACGGCCCGACGGCACGCCCGGCACGAAGAAATGGCCCGGCGCAAGCCGCGGGGCGGACGAGGCAACGGACCCAGGCTGGCCCCTGCACGAGGGGTCGGGCGGGCTTGGGCTGACCAGGCATGGCGGGTGGGCACGGCCCGGCACTCGCCCCAGCGCCAACGGATATTTCTGGCCCAGCCCAACTCACGTTAGGCCACCCAACGGATATTTCTGGCCCAGCCCAACCCACGGCCCGCACTGGCCCCCCAGCTGTGTTTTCCTTCCCCTCCACACGCCGCCACAACCAGGATGCTCACAGCCGCTCCTCCTCCACACGCTGCCACAGCAAGCATGCTCACATTCGGATGTGTCGCGCTCTCGCACCTACTCCACCTCCACTCACTTCTACAGCACCCGCTCCTCATCCACTCACTTCTACGATCCGCAATATCACGATCGACAGGCTTCCACGCGTCGCCGCCCGGCCTAGTCCTCCACACACGCCGCCCGGCTACTCCACGCCGCGCCAGGTTTCCCTGCTCCCTTTCCCTCGTGACGCTCCCCGAGGGTAAGCTCTCGCCGGCGGGTGCGGCCACTGCCATCTTCAGTAGCGTGCGCCGGCGATCGCGGTTTTTTTTTTTTGCACGAGAAGGCCTCGGGCTGCACGGCCCGTCAAAACTGCTCGTGCCTACCGGGCTGGCACGGCACGATTTTTGGCACATGGGGCGTGCCTGGGCTCGATGTCGAGCCACGAGGCCGTCAAGGCACGACCCGCCAAGGCACGGTACAGGCTGGCACGGCCCGACCCGATGCCATGCCGGGCCGTAGCGGCCCGGCCCGTTGGAAATGTATAACGGCTGCCCTCGTACGTTTTCTCACCTATCTCTCTCTCTTCCCCTCTCTCTCTCGGTGTGCATATTTAACCCACAACGTGTGCGCTATATTTAACATTCAATTCACTTGCCTTTTAGAAATTTGAACCTGTGCAACGAATTTATATGAATCTTAGGTAAAAACTAAAGCGACAAGCCTTCCAAAATTTTTGAGCTCTCCACATCATCACATGTGGAGATGTCGCTGTCCTAAAGGTTTTTCAGCACTCATATGAGACAACGGACCACGAAACCTTCTCAATTTTTTTTCACAGGTTACACACATGGTATCATGACAGTATCATGACCCGACAAGTTTCATAATTTCTAGACTTTGTTTGCTTTTTATAGAATTTTAAAACAATCCACCCGCAAGTAGGTGGTCGTGTTTCATGAACAACTACTAACGAAATCATTTTGTGTGATGGATGTTTTAGATTTTACGTGGCGGGCAGAGATACTCTTGAGTCTGGTGCGGTCATGCAAAATCAGGACTCACCATGGCGGGCAAAAACAACTGTCACGCGGTTAATAAATAATAAAAGCCCAGATCCGGACCTAGATGGTCCTAGATCTAGGCCCCTGCGGATAGGATTTTTCAGGCCGGTCGGATCCACGCGGTCGCCGCCGGTCCGGCTCCTCCGGTAAGCCTCGTCGTCATCACGCCGAGCAGCAGCCTGTCGTGCAAGCGCCCGCTGGCGCCTCGACGGCGCCGTTACGTCCTCGCTCCCGATCCACCGCTGGATCTGGAGCCTCACCGCCGGACGCGCGCTGGCGGATCCACCATCGGGTCGCTGGATCCACCGTCGAAGAGGGAGGAAGTGGTGTCGAATCCGAGGAAGGAGTGATCCACCTTTGTGTAACACGGCCCGCACACCTTCAGTTATTTGGGCATTGTGTTTGTGTGGAGTTGATAATTTTAGGGGTGCAAACCGGGATACTTATTGAGCTATGTGACTACCCTTGTTTTTACTTTATGTTTTATTTTCATGTTTTGTGAATTCTTTTTATTTCTCTCATTGCAATTATACTTTGAATATGATGTGTTGTTTCTCAAATGCCATCTAGTTCAATGAAGTGCCAAATGGTGGCGGCCATAGACCATGGCATGAGGACTGGGCCAAAGGCTTGTGCCCAATCTTGCTCAACAATATGTGTATGGTACACTAAATTCCCTCGCACCCCTTCTCATTGTATCTAGGTTTTTCCTATCATGTTGTGGTTATTCGAGTTTAACTTACAATTGTGTTAGTTGATTCTCACTACTGTGATTTTGGTTTCCTATTGGACGCATCCATCATTAGCTGAAGCAAAGGACTCAGAAAAATGGTCATATTGGTGCCACAACAGCTGTCTACTTCACTCCCACACTAGAGTACTTGATTGTTGTGGTTCCGGACTTGGCTAGAATTGTTAGCAAGGATCTAAAGGTGAAGTGTATCACCCCTCGCCATCTACATGTAGCCATTTGTGGAGACGAGGTGCTCGACGCACTCATAGAGGGCACCGTCAGAGGTGGTGGTGTCATCCCTCACAAACACAAGTCTAGCAATAAGTGGAGACTAGGAGATGTGCATCTTTATCCTAAACTGAAATTTTGTATGCATACTTATGAGTCCATGTTGTTGTATAAGTTCATGTTGATCCTTCAGGTTGTAATGATCCACGTTTGTGTAGTGCTTGTCCGGTACTACTTCAGTTATTTGGACACGTGTTTGTGTCGAGTTATGAATTTTAGGGTGCCAAGAGTAAGGCCAAATCCTACCCTCCAAAAACCAAAAGCTACAATATATGCTATAAGACCATATATATGTACGTATATCACAGAAAACAAGCAAAATTTGTAAATCTTGTACAATGTAATGAGAAACTAGAATTAAAAGATTGAAATTAGAAATGTAAAAATAAAATCAGTTTCAGATCCAAACCTACCAAACCAGAAGTGAAATCATCTCCAAGAAACCAGCCGACAGCGGTCGTTCGGCCATCGGCACCCAAGCATAGGAGGCGCACCGGTGCCGCTGTGAAGCTCAGAGCGGAGGATCGCAGGGAGTAAGCTTGTGGAGTGCAAGCTCAAAGCGCATGTGAGGGCTAGAGAGGGCGATGGGCAATGGCGCTTAGCGGTCGGCCGGTCACCGGTGCCCCGTGCCCGGGAGCCACAGAGCCAGACTTAGGAGCGGGCAACGGAGGGCCAAAGGATGGCAACGGAGGGTGACAATGGCGGTCGAGACTCGATTCCGACTTACGTGAACGAGCGCGGAGCGGTGTGACGTTGCCATACTTAGGAGCAAGCGACGGAGCAAGAACGGCGTTGAGCGGTCTGACGTTGCCCTACTCAGGTTGCTGGCTGCTTGATGGGCCAAATTCGCCAAAAATCTAAAAGACCTACTCCTTGCTTACATGGGCCATGACTAGGGTCGCTGCCAGGCTGCCCTAGTCTTTGGGTCCGCCTCTCGAGCACAAGGCCTATGCCTAAACTTGCTCGACAATATGTGTGTGGTCAGTCTATTCTCTTGCATGCCTTCTCATTGTTTCCAGTTTTTTTTTTTTATGTTTTATGTTGTGTCTTGCGAGTTGACCCTACAATTGTGTTAGTTGATTTTCACTCTTGTGATTTCAGTTTCCCGATTGACGTATCTACCGTCACCTGAAGCAAAGGACTCAGGCAAATTGTCATATTGGTGCCATAGTAGCCGTCTACTCGATCTGCATCCACACTAGAGTACTTGAATGTTGCGGTTTAAAACCTAGCTAGGAATACTAGCAAGGATCTATAGGTGAAGCACTTCAACTCTCGCAATCTACGGCTATCCATCGGTAGAGACGCGGCACTTGACACACTCATAAGGGACACACAGGTGGTGGTGTCATTCTATACATACACAAGTCCTCCAATAATTAAGTGAATACTAGGAGATGTGCATATTTAGTCTAAGCTGGACTTTTGTGTGCTTGTTTATGTGTCCCTGCCGTCACATAGGTTTCAGTTGATTCGTCAGGTTTGAATGATCCACATTAGTGTAACGCTTTCCTGGTACAATTTCATTTATTTCGACAGGTGTTTGTGTTGAGTTTTGAATTCTAGGGTGCCAAATGGTATGCTTATTTAGTTATGTGACTATTGGTTTTTAGTCCATGGTGTGTTTTATTTTTGTATTTTGTGAATTCTTTTTATTTCTATCATTATAATTATACTCTGAATATGTTGTGTTTTCTCAAATGTGTTCCACTTCAATGAAGTGTTGAATGGAGGCTTCCAGTGCCCATGGCCTGAAGGCCAGGCACAAAGCCTATGCCCAACCTTGCTCGACAAAATGTGTGTCGTCCAGTCTACTCTCTCGCACCCCTCCTGATTGTTTATAGGTTTTTTCATATTGTGTTGTGGCTATGCTGAGTTTACCCAACAATTGTGTTAGTCCATTTTCTTGTTGTGATTTCAGTTTCTGTTGGGACGTATCCACCGTCAAGCTGGAGGAATGGAATCAGGAAAATGGTCGTATTGGTACCACTGCTTGATCGTCTACTCGCTGCCCACACTGGAGTACTTGATTGTTGTCGTTCGGACTTGGTGGAAATGCTAGCAATGATCTATATGTGAAGCATATCACCCTCGAAATATGTGGCAAGCCATCCACGGAGATGAGGAGCTCGACAAACTCATAAAGGGCACCATCGCTGGTGGTGGTGTCATCCCGCACATACACAAGTCCTGCAATAAATGGAGACTAGGAGGTGTGCATCTTTAGTCTAAGCTAGACTTTTGCATGCTTCATTTAAGTAGAGCCGTTAGGTTCTAATGATCCATGTTTGTGTTTGTGTTTGGTTGTTGAGTGAGTCCTAGGATGCCAACTAGAATGCTTATTTAGTTATGTGACTATGTGGTTTTTAGTTCATGGTGTGTTTTATTTTCATGTTTTGTGGATTTTTTGTTGTTATATTTATGCTTTGTATATTTCATGTTTTTCTTGAATTTGGTCCACTTTAATGAAGTGTTGAACGGAGATGGCCAATGCCCATGGCTTGAGGGCTGGCACAAGGCCTATGCCCAACCTTGGACAACAATATGTGTGTGGTCCACTCTACTCTCTCACACCCCTTCTCATTCTTTCTAGTAATTTTCGTAGTGTTGTGTATATGCTGAGTTTACCTTATAATTTTGGTAGTTGATTGTCATAGTTGTGCTTTCAATTTCTTGATGGATGCCACCTTCTTCTTGATCTGCATCCACACTATAGTACTTGACTGTTGTGGTTCCAAATTGAGCTCGAAATACTAGCAAGGATCTATAGGCAAAGTGTATCACTTTTCCCATCTATAGCTAGCCATCCATGGAGACAAGGTGCTTGACACACTCATAAAAGGCACCATGGCTGGTGGTGGTGTCATCCCGTGCATACTCAAGTCCTACAGCGAGTGAAGAGTAGTTGATGTGCATCTTGAGTCTAAGATGGACTTTTGCATGCTTCTCTATGAGTCCCTATCCTTGCCTTAGTTTAAGTTGACCTGTCAGGTTGCAATGATCCACCTTTTTGTAACTCTTGCCTTCTACAGCTTTAGTTATTTGGACATTGTGTTTGCGTTGAGATGATAATTTCAAGCGTGCAAACCGAGATGCTTATTTAGCTATGAGACTATCTAGGTTTCATGTGTTTTATTTTCATGTTTTGTGAATTCTTTTTATTTATCCCATTCGGTTATACTTTCAATATGATGTGTGTTTTCTCAAATGGTATCCTCTTCAAAAGTGCCAATTGGCGGCGGCCATAACCCATGGAATGAGGCCCGGGCCAAAGGCCTTTGCCCAATCGTGCTCAGCAATATGTGTATTGTCCACTATACTCCCTTGCACCCCTTCTTGTTGTTTCTACATTTTTTTCCTATTATGTTGTGCCTATGTTCGGTTTACCTTGCAATTGTGTTAGTTGATTTTTCGCTGTTGTGATTTCAGTTTTCTGTTGGGACGTATCCACCATCAACCAACTGAAGCAAAGGACTCAGGAAAATGGTCATATTGGTGCCACAACAGTCATCTAATACTCTGCTCCCTCACTAGAGTACTTTGACTGTTGTGGTTCTAGACATAGCTGGAAATGTAAGCAAGGATCTAAAGGTGAAGCCGTATCAACCCTCGCCATCCGCAGGTAGCCATCCACGGAGACGAGATGCTCAATGCAACAATAAAGGGCACCATCGCTGGTGGTGGTGTCATCCCACACACACCCAAGTCCTGCAATAAGTGGATACTAGGAGGTCTGCATATTTAGCCTAAACTGAAATTTTGTATGCTTATTTATGAGTCCACGTTGCTGCATAAGTTCAAGTTGACCATTTAGGTTGAAATGATCCATGTTTGTGTAATGCAAACCTAACACAACTTTAGTTATTTGGACATGTGTTTGTGTTGAGTTGTGAATTCTAGGTGCCAACCAGAATGCTTATTTAGTTATGTGACTCTAGTTTTCAGTTCATGATGTGTTTTATTTTAATGTTTTGTGAATCTTTTTCTATTTCTGTCATTATAATTATACTCTAAATGTGTTTTTTTTTCTCAAACGTGGTCCACTTCAATGAAGTACTATAACGAAGTTAGCTAGTGCCCATGGTGTGAGGGCGGGGCACAAGGCCTTTGCCCAACCTGGCTCGACAAAATGTGTGTGGTCCAGTCTACTCTCTCGCACCCCATATCATTGTTGTAGGCCATTTTCCTATTGTGTTGTAGCTATCTTGAGCTTACCCTACAATTCTGTTATTCAAGTTCCAATTGTTGTGATTTCAATTTCTTGTTGGCCGTATCCACCATCAGCTCAAGCAAAGGACTCAGGAAAATGGTCGTATTGGTGCCACAACAACTGTCTACTCCACTCTTACATAGGAGTACTTGGCTATTGTAGTTCTAGACCTGGCTGGAAAAGCTAGCAAAGACCTATAGGTGAAGTATATCACCCCTCACCATCTACAACTAGCCATCCGTGGAGACGAGGTGCTCGACACACTCATAAAGGGCATGATCACTGCTGGTGGTGTCATCCCCACACATACATAACTTCTCCAATAAGTGAAGACTAGGGGATGTGCATATTTAGTTTTAATTTGTACTTTTGCGTGCTTCTTTATGAATCCTTGTTGTCTAATATGTTTAAGTTGACTCATTAGTTTGCAATGATCCACATTTGTGTAACGCTTGCATGTGTTTGTGTTGAATTAAGAATTCTAGCGTGCCAACCGGATTCCTTATTTAGTTATGTGACTATGTTGTTTTCAGTTATTGGTGTGTTTTATTTTCATGTTTTGTGAATTCTTTTTATTTTTTGTCATTATCATAACACTTTGAATATGTTGTGTTTTTTTTCTCAAATGCGGTCCACTTCAATGAAGTGCTGAACCGAGGCGGCTAGTGCTCATGGTATGAGGGCTGAGCACAAGGCCTATGCCCAACCTTGCTTGACAAAAAAATGTTTGTGTCCAGTCTACTCTGTGGCACCCCTTCTCATTGTTACTAGGTTGTTTTATATTATGTTGTGGCTATGCTGAGTTTACCCTACAATTGTGTTAGTCCATTTTCATTGTTGTGGTTTTCAGTTTCCTATTAGAAATATCCACCATCAGCTAAAGCAAAGGATTCAAGAAAATGGTCGTATTGATGGCACAACAACCATATACTCCACTCCCACACCGAATACTTGACCATTGTTGTTCCCGCACCTAGTGGAAATGCTAGCAAGGATCTGTTGGTGAAGCATATCACCCCTTGCCATCTGTAGCTAGCCATCCGTGGAGATGAGGTGCTCTACACACTCATAAAGGGCATCATTACTAGTGGTGGTGTGTCATCCCGCACATACACAAGTTCTCCAATAAGTGAAGAGCATGGGATGTGCATATTTAGTCTAAGATGGTCTTTTGCATGCTTCTTTATGAATCCCTGTTGTCACATATGCTTAAGTTGACCCCTCAGTTTGCAATGATCCACGTTTGTGTAACGCTTGCCTGGTACAACTATAGTTATTTGGACATGTGTTTGTGTTGAGTTGTGAATTCTAGGGTGCCAACCAGAATGCTTATTTAGTTATGTGACTATGTGGTTTTTAGTTCATGGTGTGTTTTATTTTTTATGTTTTATGAATTATTTTTAATTTATGTCGTTATAATTATACTTTGAATATGTTGTTCTTTTTTCTCAAATGTGGTCCTCTTCAATGAAGTGTTGAATATAGGTGCCGAGTGACCATGGCATGTGGGCTGAGCTCAAGGCCTATACCCATCCTTGCTTGACAATATGTGTGTGGTCCAATCTACTCATCTCTCGCATGCCTTCTCAATGTTTCTTGGATTTTTCCTACTATATTCTGTTTATGTTGAGTTTACCCTACAATTGTGTTAGCTGATTTTCACCGCTGTGATTTCAGTTTCCTGTTGGTCGTATCCACCGGTCATTTGGGAAATTTTATCGGAAAATGGTCATATTGGTGCCACAAAGACCGTCTACTCTACTCCCACACTATAGTACTTGACTGTTGTGGTTCAAAACTTGGCTAGAAATGCTAGCAAGGATCTATAGGTGAGACATATCATCCCTTGCAATATGTGGCTAGCCATCTAAGGAGACGAGGTGCTCGACACACTCATAAAGGGCACCATCGCAGGTGGTGATGTCATCCCGCATACATACACAAGTCCCTGCAATAAATGGAGACTAGGAGGTGTGCCTCTTTTAGTTTAAGCTAGATTTTTGCATGCTTCATTATGAGTCCCTATCATTGCATAGGTTTAAGTTGAGCCGTCAGGAAGCAATGATCCATGTTTGTGTAACGCTTGCCTCGTCCAACTTCGTTTATTTGGACATGTGTTGTGTTTGGTTGTTGAGTTGTGAATCCTATGATGCCAACCAGAATGGTTATTTAGTTATATATGTGACTATCTGGTTTTTAGTTCATGGTGTGTTTTATTTTATTTTTTGTGAATTATTTTTATTTCTATTGTTATATTTATACTTTGAGTATGTTATGTTTTTTCTCACATTTGGTCCAATTCAATGAAGTGTTGAACAAAGGCGGCCAGTGCCCATGGCTTGAGGGCCTATGCCCAACCTTGCTCGACAATATGTGTGTGGTCCACTCTACTCTCTCGCACCCCTTCTCATTGTTTCTAGTTTTTTCCCATTCGGAGTTTATATGCTGAGTTTACCTTATAATTGTTGTAGTTGATTGTCTCAATTTTGCTTTCAATTTCTGTTAGATGCCACCGTTAGCTGAATTAAAGAACTCGGCAAATGGTCATACCGGGTGCCACTACAACCATGTACTCGATCCGTATTCACACTAGAGTACTTGACTGTTGTGGTTCCAAACCTAGCCGAAAATACTAGCAAGGATCTATTGGTGAAGCGTATCACCTTTCGCTATCTACAGCTCGCCATCCATGGAGATGAGGTGCTCGACACACTCATAGAGGGCACCATGGCGGTGGTGGTGTCATCTTGCGCATACACAAGTCCTCCAGCGAGTGAAGAGTAGGTGATGTGCATCTTTAGTCTAAGATGGACTTTTGCATGCTTCTCTATGAGTCCCAATCCTTGCCTTGGTCTAAGTTGAGTTGTCAAGTTGCAATGATCCACCTTTGTGTAACTCTTGCCTTATACAACTTCAGTTATTTGGACATTGTGTTTGCATTGAGTTGATAATTTCAAGGGTATAAACCGAGATGCTTGTTTAGCTATGAGACTATCTAGTTTCCAGTTTATGTTGTGTTTAAAATCATGTTTTGTGAGTTCTTTTTATTTCTGCCATTCAGTTATACTTTCAATATGATGTGTTGTTTCTCAAATGTTATCCTCTTCAATAAAGTGGCAATTGGTGGCGGCCATAGGCCATGGCATGAGGGCTGGGCGCAAAGGCATGTGCCCAATCTTGGTCAACAATGTGTATGGTCACTAAACACCCTCGTACCCCTTCTCGTTGTTTCTACATTTTTTCGTATTATGTTGTGGCCATGTTGAGTTTACCTTGCAATTGTGTTAGTTGATTTTCACTGTTGTGATTTTAGTTTCCTATTGGACGAATCCATCGTCCCTTTAAAGCACTTCTAGCCAGGTTTAGCAAAATGGTTGTATTGGTACCACATCAGCGTCTACTCCGCTCCCACCCTGGAGTACTTGACTGCTATGGTTCGAACCTGGCCGTAAATGCTTGTAAGGATCTATAGGTGAAGCGTATCACCCTCGCCATCTGTAGCAAGCCATCCGTGGAGACAAAGTGCTCGACACACTCATAAAGGGCACCAACGCTGGTGGTGGTGGCATTCTGAACATACACATGTCCTACAATAAGTCATCAGGTTGCAATGATCCATGTTTGTGTAACGCTTGTGCGGTACAGCTTTAGTTATTTAGACATGGGTTTGTGTTGAGTTGTTAAATTTTGGGGCGCAAATCTGGAAGGATATTTAGTTATGGAACTATCTAGTGTTGAGTTTTTAGTTGTGTTTTTATTTTCATGTTTTACTTAATTATTTTTATTTCTCTTGTTGCAATTATGCTTTGATTATGTTGTGTTGTTTCACAAATGTGGTCCACTTCAATGCAGTTTCAAATGGTGGTTGTTAGTACACATGTCATTGGGGCTGGGACCACGGCCCTTGCCGAACCTTGCTCAATATTATGTGTATGTTCCACTCTAGTCCGTCACACCCCTTCTCATTTTTTATAGGTTTTTTCCTGTTATGTTGTGGCTACGTAGAGTTTACCATTGAATTGTAGTGGTTGATTTTCACTGTTCTGCTTTCAGTCTGCCATTGGAGGTATCCACCGTCAGCTGAAGGAAAGGACTCAGGCAAGTGGTCATATTGGTGCCACAATAGACGTCTACTCCGCTGCCACAAAGGAGTACTTGACTGCTGAGCTCCCGTACATTGCTGGAAATGCTAGCAAGGATCTAAAGGTGTAGCAGGTCACCCGTCGCACTGTGCAACAAGCCATTCATGGTGACGTGGTGCTCGCCGCCCTCATAAAGGGCACCATCACTGGTGGTGTCATCCCGCACAAACACATGTCCTCCCTACGAGTAAAGACTTGAGGATGTTCATCATTAGTCTAAGCTATTCTTTTGCATGCTCCTCTAAGAGTCCCCGACGTCACATAGGCACATAGGTTTAAGTTGATCCATCATTTAGTTGGAAAGATCCACCATTGTGTAACGCTAGCCTAGCATAGCTTTGTCTATTTGGATATTGTGTTTGTGTTGTGTTGTGAATTCGGGGGTGCAAACTGGGATGCTTATTTAGTTATGTTACTATCCGTTTTCACTTTATGTTGTGTTTTATTTTCATGTTTTTAATTCTTTTTGTTTTCTCTTTCCTCTTATATTTTTACTATGTTTTGATGTTTCGCAAATGTGGTCTACTTCAATGAAGTGCCAAACAGAGGTGGCTAGTGCCCATGGCATGAGGGTCGGGCCCAAGGCCTTTGCCCAACCTTACTCAACAATATGTGTGTGGTCCACTCTACTACCTCATAGCCATTCTCATTGTTTTTAGGTTTATTCCTATTATGTTGTGGCTATGCTATTGCTATGTTTACCTTACAATTCTGGGACTTGATTTTCACTGTTGTGCTTTCAGTTTCCTGTTGGATGTATCCACCTTGAGCTGAAGCAAAGGACTCAGGAAAATGGTCATATTGGTGCCACTGTAGCCATCTACTCATCTGCCATACTGGAGTACCTGACTGCTGAGGTTCAGAACCAGGCTGAAAATGCTAGCATGGATCTAAAGGCCAAGTGTACGACACGTCATTCCACGCCATCACAAGTCCTTGATCAATAAGTCTTCCACCAACTGAAGACTACGGGATGTGCATCTTTTGCTTAAGATGGACTTTTTTGTGTGCTTCTCTATAGGTTTAAGTGGAGCTGTGGAATGATCCTCCTATCTAGTATTCAGTTTATGTTGTGGTTTATTATAATGTTTTTGTTAATTCCTTTGAATTCTCGCTTTGCAATTATAATTGGAATATGTTATGGATGGGGTGTTGTGTGGCAATGGGGGGCTCAAATTTGTCATTTCTCCACCTATGGTTTTGGCTGCCTCATCTAGGTATCCAAAGAGCAAATAGAACAACAAAATGAAAAAATAATAATAAATAAAGGCAGAGCAGAGCAAAATAAACATGTGGTTGTGCGAAGGCGACATACAGCCAGCAGGGCAGCGTGAATAATGGAGAGCGTAACAAGGGGTGTGCATCTTTCTGGCTGAGGACAGCATGAGGAGGAGTTGTGTGGCCAACGAAGGAGGTGCACATTCCTTTTTGTTCTCTGTCGATTTAATCTTGGTGAATTGGAAAGAAATGCTGATATTTGTGGCGGGTCTAGCAGCATGGGACACAGAGTGATGACCAGATTGACAAAGCCAGTTAGATTCTCATTGCCGTAATAACTTAAAAAAAAATATCTCCCTACTTATTGATGTTCACGAGGGTAATGCATGCCTCTCTAACAACCACTTCATTTACATAGGAGGATTGTTAAATGTACCCCTATAAAATTTATATTTTAAGTACGTAGTATATATCTCTTTTGATTTCATCTATAATATACCCTTGTATATTTGCAAGCACGAATATGTGCACAGTCATTCAAGTAAGTGATGCAAATCACTTGCATGTCTTTTAAGGGATAGACTAAGTATATATAGCTAGGATCCATAGATAACTAGACACATAATCATAAAGAATATTTGCCTTGAAGATATAACATTCAATGTTAGATGCATATTGGTTCTTAGCCTTTATACACTTCATTAATAGATAAAAAGTATTGAATAATGAAACCAATTAGCTAGTAGAAAAGTCATACCTCAGATGTTTCAATATGAGGAATGAACACCATGAGATCAATTGATTCTAACTCCTTCATAAGTCAAATAAATTTATCCAAAAATATTGAGTCCCAGATGATTTGGCCACAACCTTCCTAAGACAACCAAAGGATTTATGCAAATCATTGTAATAACAAAACACAAGAAAAATGAGTTTTCCCTAAATAACATGAAATTTATCAATCATCCATTTATGCTCAAATTTGTTACAAAATTGTCAGAAATTAGTAATCGAGCAAATTTGCAAAACTACACATGAAAGAAGAGAGGTTCCTTCAAACATAGATATTACCTTAACATAGATATAGTCACATACTTCTTTCCATCGTGTGAGGACAACTTGCTATCCTCTCTTGTATTTGTTGTATCTTGCATTTGGAAGGATAGTCAACAGAGACTAATTTGAACCGATTATAAGCTCCAATTAATCCCATTACCAAAACATAAGTGCTATTAATAATTGTGTACCAACATGGATCTACAAATATATGTTAAGTATTTCTATTGCTCGTTGCAAAAAAGTCAATAATCAATTCAATGTAATAAGGTATATGATCATCTATAGTGCACTCCATAGCCTAAATCTTGTCATTTTACATTTGATGAACATAACTTCGATCCTTGTTTGATCAAAAAAGGGATTCGGTAAAAACAAAAACAAATTTGCATGCAGGGACTGAAGGAGAGAGGGCCAAATTTGGCTCTCCTACTTAGGAAAGGTTCACTTGCCACTCCATCGTCTTTGAAATATGATCTTTTTACTTACAATTCAATAGTCCATACGTAAATATTTTTTGTACCGAATTGTCTGCGCCAGCTCTTTTGTCCCGCCTACCGCCGTTGTGGGGTTCTAGCGCCAAATCTGCAAAGGGAGAGAGGGAATAGTGAGTGTGATAAAGAGCAGAACAGTGGGAGCAATGGGGAGTGCAGGCCCTATTGGTGCACCTGACGCTATCCTCCACCGGATCCGGTTGCCCTCGACCAGATCTGACCAAGTCATCCATTGAATCAGATCGGGTCTACGCGTAGGCACCCATCTACTTAATCCATCGCCCATGGAGAGGGAGCGCCATGCCACACCTCAACCCCAGAGGGGGTGGAGCGCCCAAGATCCTCCTCGCCTCCATGCCGGAGTTAGGGTCAGAAGCACTGGGAGATGGGTTTGGACGGACGCGGCAGGAGAGCTACGGTGAGCACCTGCACAAGGGTAGAGGGAGAGAGACGGGTGCTTTCTCTTGAAGCCATGAGCACCACGAGAGGGAGAGAGCCAAGTCTAGGGATTTGGCAGAGAGGTGAGCATAGAGAGAGGCTAGCGCTCCTCTTTGCGGCGGCGGACGTGTGAGACGGATCGAAAGAGGAAGTTGTGTTTTTATAGTTAGGGTTAGGGTGGGCTGCTGACTGGGCCTCATGCCTTTTAACCGAGGTAGTTGGGCCTTCTTAGGGGGTCTACTCTAAAAAATGGATCCATTTCAGAGTCTTGACATGCCTACCTCTATTAATGGATTTCAGGAGGCGGGGGTAATTTGTGATTGTCTAGTAGTGACTATGTTGGACACTATAGACTAGAGAATGTTCATCATAAAGTTTTTCTAGGTACATTTTGTGGATCTTCCACTAGGGCAAGTGTGCGGGCGCCCCGGCTGCACCACTTACTTTACCCTTCTCTCGCTTGTCGCTCCCTCATCTGCATGATGCTACGACACCATCCACTCCCACGGCGGCGTCAATCCGCCCGAACGCCGCTCGTGGGTCGTGGCGATGTTACCATTGTTGTTGCCCAATGGTGGGAAGAGGGCAGCGCTGCCGCTAGATGAGCCGCGATTGTGCCACCGTGCCACACACCGCCGTTGCCAGACCCTTCTTTGGAGTCGCGGCGAAGGCGCCGCCGCCCATCCACCCTCACGACAGCCGCCGCTTGCCTTCTACGCGACTCGCGACAATGACTGCGCTTCCATGATGTATGTCGTTGCTCACCTGCCCAGGAAGAGGCCAAGCACCACAGGTAGATGAGCCGACGACGACCGGCAGCCATCGCTATGCACAACCCTGCCCGCATACAAAAGCTTCAACGCTGGACGCCAAGAGGGGGCGGCACCATCCAGCGACATTCTGCCGGCAATCGTCGCAGCGCATGAGACCCTACCCGCGTAAACGACCTTCGACACGGATGCTTGCTTGGGAAAATATATGGTGAAAACCACATAGTAGGTGGAAACATGGAAACCAATTTAAAAGTTATATATTCGCTGTTTCAAAAAATTCTAAAACTTAGCACACACATAGTGCATACACATATGTACTCACATGTAAAAGTTGGGATGTAAACTTAAACTAGAAAAATTAATACAAAAATGACAAATTTCAGATGCTTGTACACTAAAAGACAAAAATCCTTCAAATTTTTGTCTTTTTAGTGCACATGCACCGAAATTTGTCATTTTTGTATGAATTTTTCAAAGGTGAGTGTGTGCATGTCAACTTTTCCATATGAGTACATATGTGTATGCACTATGTGTGTGCCAAGTTTTAAAATTTTTAAAATAGTGAAGATATGATTTTTGAATTGGTTTTTCCATGTTTCCTACTATGTAGTTTCCACCATATATTTTTCCCTGCTTGTAGCCGGGCTGCATCCAGCGACAACCAGTTCGCAGGCATCGCTACGCACGACCACAATGATAGGCATGTTGCAGAACTATCTATCCAGTGAAGTACAGCCGCAGAGCCGCCGCCGGCCACGCGCGTCTTCTATTCAGGTATGTCTGTTCCTTGGAATTAATGAGCACTTTTTCTCAAGTTTACTTGGTATCTTATTAGCGGAAGCATATACCGATTCAATAAAAGCTTATTATGAGCACTAAGTTTGGTCTAGTGTGTCTCGTGATACTTTTGCATACTACTAAAAACATAACTAGAATGACATACATGTATGTTGAAAAAAGAACAAATACACAATTTATTTCTATACGAATTGTTGTGATCTATTACACGAATTGAACAACTAACTGCAACGCAAATACGCATTTGTAACACTATCTGAATTCCCGTTAACTCTTAGGGCCCCATTTGGATTCTATGAATTTGGGGAATTGGAATCTACTTAACAAATTAAGCTATTTAGTTTGAATTTGAGATTCCATAACTTTTCAAAGTTAACAAATAAGCCTATCTCAAATTTATAGGGTGGGAGATAGGAATTGAATTCCATTGACTAACCGCTAAAAACACCCTTTGAGATAGGCTTATTTGTTAACTTTGTTAAGGTATGGAATCTCAAATTCCAAACTAAATAGCTTAATTTAGTAAGTAGATTCCAATTCCTCCAAATTCCAGAAAGCCAAACGGGCCCTAATATAAATTCCTCTCTTGAATGTGTATTATTACTTATTGAAACTTTCAAAAATAAACTTTTCTATTAGAACATGTGTGTCGCAGGTGCCTATCCACTAGTATTATATATAGAATAAAAACCAGAAGAAGCTAGTGCAGCGGTGTCTAGCGTGTTGGCTCCACTGGGCCGTGCCAACATCTGTGTGGTGTGTGGCGGCAGCTCATTCACAGATACGGGGCAGTATGGTAAGTAGCATAGATGTGTCCGGCCGGGACAAGGCAACGGCCACGTGAAGCCATGGTGTCGAGATGTGTCGGTGCCTGCTTCCGTTCGCCGATTGCCCGATCGATCTGATGTTGTGTGCGCCGGTATAGTGCTCTCGTGTCTGCCCATCGCCTCCACTAGTCCGCTGGACCTAGATTCCTCCCATCTCTCTGTGTTCTGACCCGTAATTACACGAGACACAGGAATGAGGAGGCGGCGTGGCTTCCCTTTTTTCTTTTTACATTGAATATTCATATTATGTGTCAATGACGGGTGGTCCATAGGGTACGCAGTGGATCATCTGCATATCCTGTGGGTCCGCCCTTGCCGCGATATGAGACGTCATATTTATTAGTAAAATGGGAGGAACAAGCCCGATTTTTTGGAAAACTCAGTTTTGCTCATATGATCCCAATTTTTGGACGGATGTAGTATTATATAGAGCCAGAGAAGGCTATGAGGAACCTTATTAGCCTCGCTCAGTACTCGCAAGTGCCTGGGCGGATCTCTTGTCCGAGGCAGCGATCTTCAAGGAGGTGTGCAGATGCGTAGTGTGTATGCTCGTGGCCTCCTACATTCACGACAACATTAGATCTCCAAGAAAATCTTGGGAAACATAAGCACCAAGGATATGTCGAGAAGTAGGTAGGCTCTACCATAAGAAAACTGATGAGCTAAACTACGTTCTGTTCGCGTATGTCCACATATTGATGCATTAATTAGTTCGAGTATTATAAAGTTAGTGCCACATAAGGAATGGAACTAGAGTAAAACATATTGATAGCCATATTACCAAACAAGATATAACAATGAACAATCAACTTTCATTAGCTAACAATCACAACTTCTAAGTAGCTAGAACACTGATATTCATAAATCCATAAAACCTTGCTTCTCCCAAGTAATAAGGATGTTTCATGGAGCAACCTTGGCAAGGAGTTCGTCAAGAAGAGTGGGGCAGCTGTTCTTCAGATGTTGAAAACCTTCACTTGTCATGGCTGTCTTGAGATTCCCTGGAGACATCAGGAACTTGAAACACGCCTCCTTGAGCCCGCAGCAACCATGTTGCTCAGCTAGGACAAGTGTAGTTGCTACTATGTCAGTGTTGATTTGCTTGCCCAAGATATCGTCGCACATCAACTTTAGCCTCTCGATTTTATATCTGTCCGCCGCGACAAGTAGGTGCTGATACATCAACATCTTTTCGTCGTCTTCCAAACAGGGCAGCATCAGCATGTCAGTGTATATGAAACGGAGCATCACCTTGAATACCCTCGAATCGATGTCGTCAACACACACATGACTCGCAGTCTTCTCCTTCATCGGACCAAAGAGCTGGGCCATGAAAACTGACGATCTGGCCGCAAGCACGTATCTGTGAGCCATGAAGAGTTTTCCATCCACTTGGAAGGTGATCAAGATGGCGGTGCAGATCCGACGGCGGCACGGCCGCAGACTCTACCACTCTGGTTTCCACTGCGTGGATGTTCTTTGATGACGGTGACTTTACACTTGATCTTGAACCAATCGTCCTTGACATATGTTGACTCGAGTTTCGTCCTCTCTATGAAATATGCATTGCCATGTGATGGAGTTTTACTAGAGAATATGTATATGTTGTCCGTTTGAGGGGATGGTTCTTCCCATGACAGTAGATTCTCTGGGACATGGTTGAATAGATCTGGGGCATGGTTGAATAGATTTGGGGCATGGTTGAATAGATTTGGGGCATGGTTGAATAGACTGAAGTTGAATTGGGCTAACACCTCGCCACTAGCACCAGGATCATGGAGATTGAGTTGGACGCCTACATACTCATTGCTGCCGGAGCTAACGAAGTCGATACCGCCAGGGAAGTAGCTGATGTACCAGGTGTGCCCTCCGATAATGAAGGTGCTGGACTTGATGGGCGTGCCACCAGGGGGAGCCTCTTCGTTATCGAGTACCCCTCGACCTTGAGCAGGTGACAGTCGGTCACCGTCTTCGGAGAGGACGTCGACCTGCTGCCGATGTTGCCCATCGGCGTATGAACCGGTGCTGCTGGCCGCGGCGATCAGCTAAATGGTGGATCGGAGTGGAACAGTTGCGTTCCTGCCCTGTCCCAGGAACAAATGGCTGCAGCCTAGCCTCGCCCTTGGGGATTCCGCGCCGCCGGTTTGAGGAGGGCGCCGCCGCTAAGGGGGCCGGTGAGGAGCGTGAGGTTGATAGAGGCTGCTGGGTAACAGCAGGACAGACCTGGGCTAGGGTTTTCTCATTTTGGGCCCTCTGAAAGGCCCAGCATGCACAAATTTGCTGCGCGCTTTCGCTTTTGTCGCTGGTGGAAGTGATTTTTTTGTCTGCTGAAGCGAATTGTTCTATAAAAACAGTAATGCGAACTGATCCTAGATCAGTTGGTTAAGTCCTTTTGTGGTGGATCCTACTCACACGGGTTCAATTCTTCGACATGGCATGGGTGCTCGTTTTATACGGGATTTATTCCAAAATTTACCAGCATTGTGCTTCAAGTGGTAAGCAATGTTCCCGTCGACAACGAGCCGTCTCAGCTACCTCCTTTCGAGGTGCTCGTAGGGGTAGGGTTTATGTAGGTATATTAATAGGGGTGAGTGTGTGTATGTTTTTTTTTTTAATCTGGTGAGTGTGTGTATGTGGGTGCTCTGTGTAAATCTCAGAAAACAAAAAAAAATGTTAATGTTTTAGATAAGTCATCATATTTTTACCGGAGCATCGGACGCACATCTTGCCGCTATCGTGCCCCATGGTGCCACATGGGCGCGGCCTATTCATGGAGCAACCTTGGCGAGGAGTTCGTGGAGTAGGGAGGGGCAGCTGTTCTTCACATGTTGGACACTATCACTTTGCCATCACTGTCTTGAGATTGCCCGGAGACATGAGGAACTTGGAAACACGCATGAATATTCATAAATTGTACGATCCACATGCCATGTGCTAGTAGCCTAGTACCCCGAGCCGTGCTCCCGACTCATGGATATCCTTCATGCGTTTTCTTCCTTCATTTATGTGGTGTACGCAAAATTCTTCAGTTTTTTCTTGGTTTGTCGACTAAAATAAATACATGCATCGCACCTCATTCCTACTAAATTAAAAAATTGGTTAAGTTATGTGGAACGAAGTCATGATGCATCGTCAGGTCTGGAGTGTGTTGATTCTTCAAACTAAACATTCAGTTACTACTTATGATTGATCTATTCTCTGTTTTCTAAATTTTTAGTTGGTGGAGTTAGTCCATCTTCCACTCAGATTTATTTTTCTTTAGTTGGTGGAGTGGAATGGGTGCATGTATCATCACATCTTACTGTCACAGCCTAACAATTAGGCCAATCTGAAGTGGGGATTTCATGAGAGTTTCATGGCATTAAATTCTAGTGCCATGTAAGCAATTTTGCTGATGTGGCAAGGTAATTTATAGGGGAGTTTCATCAGATGTGAGAGGAGTTTCATCCCCATGAACACTTTCGGCAAAGTGTCACGCAGGATCAATTCGGGGTGACACGTGGCCGGCGCGCGGCAATTAATGCGTAATGGGCGGGCGGCGTAGGAATATCCCCTTGAAAAGTCCTAACCAAACTCTTTCTTTATTTCCGCATTAATTGCCGAAGAAGCCGCGTTGGGGAGGAGGTGGCGGCGGCGCACGCGCCTACCCCCGGTGGCGCGCTGCCCGCGCCCCTTTGGGCCTCGTGGGCCCGGGCATCATCCCTGGCCCTATCTTCCGGCACATGACATCTCCCCACCTACTCCCGACCCGGTGCGTCCTCGCGCTAGATGAATGTCCATTCAGTGATGCCGGAGGAAGTTCGGCAAGACTGGGCACGATGACCTCTACCTCAGAGAACCAGTTTCCCGTGTACCTGAGTCCTTAGGGATGATGTTCTCCCGAGGGCGTAGAGGTGCGAACCCAAAGAGGTGGTGGAGGTTGCCGATGTAGCCATGGTAGATGTACCGTGGATGGCGCGCCCCTCGTGCCGTTGTCTGATGACGTGCCTCAAGCAAGAGCTCCCTCGGGACCCTAGCCTCAAGGTGTTGGTGCACCATGTCATGAGGCGGACTCTCTAGGAACAGGAAGCGATCGTTGGCCGGAGGGGTGACGAAAAGAGGCAGGAGGTGCCAAATTGTGATGTTGAGTGAGTAGGGTGTTGTAGCCAGATTCAAGATCGCATCGTACATGAAGGAGCTAACGCCAAACATGGATGGAGAGAGCTGATGTGTTCCTCTTTACGCCGTCGTAGCTGATGCGCGGACGCCGGTCGATGGTGAGGAAGTCGGTCCGCGCCGCCGAGGAAGACGACACGAGCAGTCCCACGTGGTGGTGTCGTGGGCCATATGCCGCCTAGTAGTATATCGCTGATCGGTGTTGTCGCCGCCGGCGCTGCCGTGTAGGGCCCAGGCGATGTAGTTCGTCCCATCCGGATCCCTCCTTGAAGAAGTGCCTCCAGCAATCCGGCAAAGAGTGGTGAAGAAGCCGGGAGGTAGAAGCTGTCGTGAAAAAGAGAAGGGAGACCATCCTCCACCATCAAGCTGGTGCCACGGCACTCGGTGACATCGAGGGCGATCCGCACAAGTGATGGTCCTCTAGTGTCGCTGTCGGAGCCGGACGAAGACTACCAATGTGTCAGAGGTCCAAAGCACTTGAATGTCGTGGACGTTTGCCCAGCTTGGGGCGAAGTCCCGAATGCCCGTGAGGGATGCCAGACTTGAGGAGTCTTGGTTCGGGCGCCCTGTGTCGGCACGGGGGTGTTGGTGTGAACGCCTTGGTGTGTCCGTCGCGGTAGTACTATAGCTCATTGGAGGAGAAGTCCCATGTCACCTCCCTAGGCTTGTCAGCCGGGCATGCCAAGGATGACGCCGACGTCGTTGCTCACAATCATGACATAGGCGTCGATGTCAAAGACGCCCTGTGTCGATGCAAGTCGGTTGCGCCCGTAAAAGCCATCAAGACACACACCGGCCGAGTCTCCGTAGTCCCTAATGTGGTCACCACACGAGGGTCGATGTAGTTGTGCGTGGCGCCCGAGCCGACAACGATGTAGAAGCCTGTGCCTCGAGATCATGTAGACGAGGTGGAGAGAGTGTACACCACGTACAGCAAGTTAGGGTCCCCAACAGACCCCCGAGGTCCGCTGGGCCGTCGGGGCGCCCTCCTCGGCGCTGGCCTCTCGTCATCGAAGTCGTTGAAGATCATGATGTTGAATAGGTGCTTGCACTTCCGACCCCGTGAGAACGGCTCATCATAGTTCAAGCACATTCCCGCCTTTGCGCCGCTTTGTCATCTCCTCCGGTGTCAGCCGCTTGAATGGCTGAACCGATGTCGCCGCCGCTGCCGATGTAGGTGTCGCCGGCATCGCGGGGAAGGGACAGAGGCTCGGCGCCCCTGCCCTGCTGCGGTCGTCCCCCACTGGTGTTGTAGAGGATGGAGAGGCGGCACTCGTGAAGCTCGGGCGATTGACATGGTTGTCTCCTTGTCCCTTGGGTCCCGCAGCTCGACGCTGGTTTTAGCACCCCCGAGTCCCGTCTGTGGTAGATGTTGACTTGCCGCTTATCATTGAGGTGCCCGGTGCGTGCGACATGCGCCAGAACTACCCGCGGTACTCGTCGATGTTGCCGGTCTTTCGAAGCGAAGGCAGTTCACCCACCGGATTGCGTCAGGTAGCTAGGCGGCGTTCGCTGGACGCATTATGCAAAGCTTGTCCATTCTCGCCACGCCTTCTCCCGGGACTGGTGCTTGTACCATCTGTTGCACACCTCCCCGTGAGATGGTAAGATGCATACCAGACTTATTCTGTGTTTGGCGTACCTTGACCCTTTTTTTTGAAGAATTGCTCGCAAACGATTGAGCCATGGTAGGGGATCGTCCTTGCCATCATACGCCGAAGGATAGCTTGTGCGCAGGCGTGGTGCGAGGTCGGGAAAGTGGTCGATGGTGGGGCAAGGGCGGTGCATGCGCCGCTGGTGCGGGTGCCCCTCCTAGCGACGGCTTCATCTCAAGGAAGTTTGGCCATCATCTTCTCCAAATCAGCTTCGATGTAATACGGTTGTGGGGTTGACGTCTTGCCCATCTCCGTTTCGCCTTGATGAAGGCACACCGGAGCTTTCCATGACCGACCTCAGCTAGTCTCAGCCTCCTAGAGTAGCTTGATCCTTCGTTCCTCCGTCCGGATTGGTTCCGGAGAAGACAACAACTTGATCGACGAACGAATGTCGGGCAATGAAGGTGGAGAACTTCTCGGACAGCTCCTTCAGCATCTTCTTCGTGTCGGGGTCCATGGTGGTGGGTGGATCGTAGTGGCCACCAGATACCAGCTATCACACAGACCGGATGAATTCGGGTTGACACGTGGCCAAGACTAGATCAATTCGAGGTGACACGTGGCCCAATTCCGGCGGCGGCGGGCAACGACGTTAGGGCGGCGGCGGCGGTAGGGCGGCGGCGCATGCAGGGGCGCATACACGCGAGGGAGAGAGAGAAGGGAATTAGATTTTCTTTATTGCTTGTTACCCTAAGAGATTACAGACCCCTTACTTTTATAGCCCGACTAGGGACTTGTAAACCAAGCAGCCTCTCTGTAAAGGTTCCCTTATAGAATTGGAATACCTTTTACAAGCAATCCTATTTATTTTTCTAATAAGGGTCTTTCTTTATAGATTGGAATATCCTCTTGCATACCAAAAAGTCCTAATCCTAACCAAACTCTTTTCTTTATTTCGGCATTAATTGCCGAAGAAGCCCTTTGCGGAAGGGAGGAGGTCGCGGATATGAGGGCGTGGAGCACGCCCTCCAAATATGCTCCCCTGGTGGCGCGTTGTCCCCGTGGGAGACCCCGCTTGGGCCTCGTGGGCCTGTCATCATCATATTTTGAGGGATGCGTGGAGACATTACACTAAATATGACATTCTCAAAAAAAAAAAAAAACTAAATATGAGGAATAACTCATAATGCATCACCCTAACTTGGATGATATGCACCACCCTAACTAGAATGATTTGATTTCACAAACGAAAGGTATGCATTGTTTCTTTATGCATCTATTGACTTAGGAATGAAAGGAGTATATTAAAAATTAGGAAATCCCCTAAAAATACCTTTATGTTGCCAATGTGATAGTCAGTAATATAATATCAAAAGTGTGGAATTACCATGTCATTTTACCAAATGATTTGTACTGTAGCAGATTGCAACGTGCATTATTGTGCTAGATATTTCGGCACATTTTAATTCTATACTATATATATATATATATATTATATTATTATACTATAAAAGTGCGAAGGAATTAGATAAGCGTGTTTAATCACATCCGTCGGATCGGACTTATGATCACATCCAACGGATCTCAGATATGGACCGACCTTAAGGCTACATGGTTGTTTCCTTGCACCGTGAAGCAGCCGTGCGCCCAACTCGCAAACGGGCCTCCCAAACGTCGTGTAAAATCCCGAAAGGCCGTCATGCAGTCGCGCTGATGAAACCATCTGCCTCTTCGCCTGAGTCGCCTCTTCGTGTTCGTGCCCTCCCGCTGCAGCAACTTCCCCTGGCCGCCACCAGCGATCGAGGAGGGGCTCCTCCGCAGCAAACCAAGAACGCCGCGGCCTTCGACGCCTACAGCCAAAACCACCGCCTGCGTCGTCGTCACAGACTGGCGGCGGCGTCGGCCTCGTGGCCGGCCCCCAGCGAACGAGGACGCCCTCCTCCGCAGCAAACCAAGAACGCCGCGGCCTTCGACGCCTACAGCCAAAAACCACCGCCTGCGTCGTCGTCACAGACCGGCGGCGGCGTCGGCCTCGTGGCCGGCCCCCAGCGAACGAGGACGCCCTCCTCCGCAGCAAACCAAGTGGACGCCGCGGCGTTCGACGCCTACAACCAAGAAGCCCACCAACGTCATCGTCCCAGCAGAGCCGGGCGGCGGCGTCGGCCTCGTATCCAGCTCTCCCCGTACGTCCGTGCGGTGTGCCTCGGCGGTTGGCTCGTCATCGATCCTCTTCGACGCCATCCCCAACAAAGATCTCCTGGTACGTACGTACGTGCCTTCCTACTGGCCCTCCCGCATGCAACTATGGCTGCGGCCCTGAACGTGTTTAGGGCTGCGGTCTCGAGGCCTCGCAAGCGACAAGCCGGCGGCAACAGCGGATCGGCCACTAAGGCAGGCGCCTCCTCGCGCGCGAGTCATCCGGCGGCAACAGTAGCCAGCAGGCCTCCGCCGCTAGGGCAGGTGAGCATCTCAACACGAACAGCCATTGGTCCGCCTCATCAGTTTGCTCGTCTTTGATTCTATCCTACGCAACTGCTATTTTGATTCCTCCGGACCATCGCCGGAGTCGACGTACAGAAGGCGAGACTCATCGTTTGGCTGGCTTGTGCATGCTCTTATCCGTCACCACCATGCAAACTTTGACTCCATCCTTTTTGTTGTCATTCGAGGCCCTATACTCCATCCTCTGCTGCAGCACCAGCACGTCACTGCGCTTATATGTGGTAGTCGAGTCTGTATTTGTTTGTTTTAAAATCTCTGAATAAAATTCAGTAGGGGCAAGAGGCCCTCCTGTTCCCCTCGCACCACCAAAAAAAAAAAAGGCATCCACGTGAGCCCTGTGAGTCTCGGTTGGATGTTACCAAATTGTATGGAGATGCTTATTATTTTGTTTTCGAGTTGTAGCTCTGGAAAAGTGCTTACAAGCAGCGGTTGGTTTATCAAAATTAGACGAAGCTCGTGCTAAAAATCGTTAGTATCAACAAAATCATTTGGCCCGTCTGAAAGCTGAGGCTGATGCGTCCACATTGGATGAAACTCAGATTAAAAATAATGAAAACAACGCAGACATCGTGTTCGTCTAAAGGCCAAGGTTGTTGCACCCAAATTTATTTATGTTATCTAAAAGAATGGAAATTGATGAAATTGATACCAGAATGGACAGCCGAGACAACTCTTCTAAAAAGGAAATGGGACATGACTTCAAAATGTTGATAATATAGGTATTTTGTTTTCCTTTGTCTTTTTGCCACTTTTTTGTTTTGCTTTCACTCTGAATTGCTGGCAGTTTATTTTAGTGAATATATATATATTTTTTGGAGTATTTTAGGTCAAAGCACTAGAGATCAAGACACTCATGAAAAGCGAGAAGTATAGTAGGCGTGCAATGTCTGGTGATAGAAAGGATGAGATCCTAGCGAAAAAAATGTGAATATCAACGTAACTATCGCGCTAAACTAAGAGCAACTAAATTGAGTGCTGTCGCCACATCTGAGAAATTCATAGCATCAAATGTAGGTATGTCAGGTATGATAGAAATTAATATATTAATTAATTATTATTATTATACTATATGTGTAGTCTCAAACATGTCACGTATGACAGTAATGATTTTGGCTTAATGTTATTTGTTGTAAGTGTTGGAAAACGTGTATATCAACATGATTACTGTGCTAAAAAAAGTTGATCATAAAGCACAACCCATATGAAGATGGCCCTGTCATGAACTAGAATATTTAGCGATAAAGGTGTCTTATATTATTATTTTATTATCATTATTGTTACTATTGTTATTATTGTTGGTATTCCTGTTATTAATTGTTATTGTTGTTGTTATCATTGTTATTAATTATTATTATTATTGTTATTATTATTAATATTCTAATTATTATTATTTTTATTATTATTGTTACTATTATTATGGTCATGCATGCTTCAAAAAATAATTTTTGGATGCAGATATTTCTATAGAACATGGAACAATAATATATGGTGAACATCCTTATAGTTTTTTGTATGTGGGGTCTTCTTTGAGACCCATCATGTCTTGAAGAAAGTGCATAACTTTTTTATTGTTGTGCAAAAGAGGCTTGAAGGTGAAGGTCCTACATATTGTTGTCGAAATGGACGAGTTAATATATTTGTACCAGAGGTCCCAGATGAGCTTATTCGATTGTTCACAAGTCAAAGTGATAAAGATGCAAAGCATTTCAGAAGCAACATTCGATATTTCAATTCACATTTTTCTTTCACTAGCATGGGGTTTCTATTGATCGTAGTTTGCCAAAGAGCAAAGGGTACATTCGGTGGATGAAGAAAATCAAAAGACCAATATCAAAGCATTTCGTAGAGCTGCAGTTTTGGGTATGATGATCTAACATTTTCTCTTTTCTATGCTCACTAAGTTATATATTCAATGTTTTCTACAACTAATCTGTAATGCTCATTTAATGTAAGATGATTATTGATTTTGGACGGCACCCAAACTCCCTTAAAATGTTAGATGTGGAACAACTAAAAAACAGACCGTATGTAAATGGCCTGGCATGGAGTCATTGAGTATACAGTGTCTCAAGATGCAAATCAGTAAGCTCACGTACATTTGCCTCATAATTATATTTGGTTTAAATTTGTTTTGACTATTTGCCTCCCTGTAGATTCTTATACCAACTCAATTGAGCGGTGCCTTTATTTTTTTCATATTCATATTGAACCAAGAGACAAAAACAATATATATTTTGGATCCTAATCCTCCTAATCTAATTTACAAGCACAATCCAAATGCAAAATATGTGATGAAACTCCAATGCATTTCTGAATACTTACAAAAACCATGGAAAGATATGAATGGAACGAAGATATTTCCTTATGGCATCACATTATTTTAAATGATATTCCCATTTACAATAGGTAGCTTATTTTATTTGGTAATATAACTATTACTTTACATGTTCGATTAAATTTTCAACAAAACATTATTTTTATAGATAGATTGCTTTTAAATTAACTAATATTTGTGTTATCAGTGAACTATCATGTTATCTCATTTCCATGTTCATGTCCGCATGGAAAGATGAAAAACTGCACATTGCACACTTATTAAAGGTAAAAAACATTATTATGCATATTACTTTTTTAATAGTTTTTGTCACTTATAAGAAGCTTACAATTAATAAATATTTTATTACAAACATGATCACTACAATCTCAGAAAGCACTTTTTGGGACAGCTATAGACTATCAATGAAAATAAATGTGAAGATAACTTACACGCTGAAGTTCAAAAACCTCATTTGATGCATAAAAACACTCAGATTTAGAGAACTAGAGTTTAAGACCTCATGAGATGTATCAGAGATAGTCAAGTATCTTTCTTATATTGTCTATGTTGTTATTGTTATATAATGTAAACCATTTATGTACAATTATTACAACACTTGAACAAGCTCCGATCCAAATTATTTACTTACCCAATGGCTCATAATTAATTCCATCATCTACCATTTCTTAGACAGTGAGAATCATTTGAATGATTCAGAAAAATTCACTATATTATACTTTTTAGTTAGGCACGCGTCGCGTGTCGCACGTGCATCTCTACTAGTTTATAAAAATAGCAGAAGATTTATAACAAGCATGTGCACATGATATACATGTTGGAACTATAGTCATCTTATAAACAAGAAACAAAGCAATTGAAGTTGCATTTGACAGTAAGACATGAGGCTGCGCAGGTGCATAAATATAGGACCCCATTGTTATCATAGAAAAAGCTCGATGCAGTCAAGACTGTCAAGAAAAGGATACAGCGATAGGGAACGCTGCCAATGAAGTCAAAGCGTCATGGATTGAGCAACATATGATACATACCCAAATATGATACTTTTGAATAGCTAGACATTGCAGGTAAATAAAGTGATATATGGAATACGAATATTCGTAAATCTCTGCTTCTTCAAGTCAATCATGCATGTTTCATGGAGCAACCTTGGCGAGGAGTTCATCGAAAGTATGGAGGGGCAGCTGTTGTTTCACATGTTGGAAACTATCACTTGCGATAACTGTCTTGAGATTACCCGGAGACATGAGGAACTTGAAACACGCATTCTTGAGCCCACAGCAACCATGTTGCTCGGCGAGGACAAGTGTAGTCGCTACAATCTCAGTGTTGATTCGCCTGCGTAAAATGTCCTCACAGATCAACTTTAGCCTCTCCATGTTGTATCTGTCCGCCGCCACAAGCAGGTGCTGAGACATCACTGTCTTTTCATCCTCCTCCATGTCAGGCATCATGTCGTGTAGATGAAGTGGAGCATCGCGTTGAAGACTCGCGCCTCCATGTCGTCAATACACATATGGCTTGCAGTCTTCTCCTTCATCGGACCAAAGAGCTGGGCCATGAAAACCGATGATCTGGCAGCAAGAATGTTCCTGTGCGCCGTGAAGATCTTGCCACCGACTTTGAAGGTGACGTCACCTCCAACTTGGTTGTCTAGGAGGTCTCCAAGATGGCAGTGCAGGTCTGGCGGCGGCACGGCGACGGCCTCCACGGTGGTGTCCTCTGCATCGATGTCCTTGAGGATGGTGATATCGCACCTGATCTTGAAACAGTCATCCTTTACAAAACAAAGATTCGAGTTCCTTCTTTTTCATGTACTGATCAAAGCGATGTGAATATGAACCCCTCATGAATTTATCATAGCCTGATCGTATGCTTGATGGAACAGGCTCTCCGGCCTGGTCGACTATGCCAAACTTGAATCTTGTTATTAACACATCACCAGTAGCAGGAGGATGATCGAGATTGAGGCCGACGCCAACCCAATCGTATTCGTTGGTACTCTGCCAGGGGTTGGTACCCTGCCAGGGACTAGCGTCGACATCACCTGGGAAGTACCGTATGTACCAGCTGTACCCTCCGACGGTGAACGTGCTGGACTTGATGTGCATGCCAGCAGGAGCCACGCCGATTTGGAGTAGCCCTCGATCTTGAGCACGTGCCACCCGGTCGCCATCTTTGGCGAGCTCGTCGACATGCTGCCGCCGATGGCAGAAGACCCAGAACCAGTGGGCATATCTGAACCCATGGTGGGCGCAGATCACGCCACGATCAGTAAGTGGTTTGCTGCCAAGTTGCAGTAGCAATGGCCGAAGGTATTTATGGCCGGCGCACGCATGGACGACATGGCTGGCTGTTCGTGTACTATGTGAACGCATGCATCGCACTAGCAGCAATCGAGAAGCCACGTCGGTTGATCTTCACGGTCCAAATGCGCAGCGTTAAATGCTGTACAGCAGCCGAGGAGTCTCCCTGTTCGTTGAATGGCAGCAAAAGATCTTGCGCGTGAAACGAACAGTCCTATACAGATACAATAAATTTGTGCTGCCCGGGAGAACTGCATTATTCCTGATACCAAGGCGCGTTGTGGGAGGCCGTGCACACGATTGACTGCAGCGCCGAGCTCGCGCGTGCCATGGATGAAAATTAAACTTTCACTCTACGCTCCCATACTCCACACATTTTTCATCATCGCGGCGACGTCCGACGGGGCGTGAGAGAGGGATTCGCAAGACGGGAGGGGATTACTTGACACAACTAATCATGACCCTTGGATTATGAGTGAAGTAAAAGAGAGAGAAAGGTGAGGTTTAATCTGGAGTGTCCATTTTGAAAGATTTTGAATTTTTGTTTCTATTTGTTTCCATTTGTAGCCTGGGCTAAGTTGGTACATTAGTAGGGTAGATAGGGTAGAAGAAACGACTATACTCTTATTTGCAGGTTGTTTTTAGGGCAACTTATTGGACCCGTTTTTGGAACGCCTTGCAGAAGAGGAACGACAAACCTTATCTAAAGTGGGCATGCCGTATGTTGGAGACTGTGGTTATGCAAATTTTCGCCAAGCATGGATGGCCGTCGCTGAAAAGGCTTAGTGCTTAGTGCTTAGTGCTCAATTATTATTGCTTTTGAGAGCTTAAAATTAGAAGAGAGTGGTTTTGTAATAAGAATTGGTTGTGTGCAAAACTCTTGTAGAGGCCGGAATAAAAATTCCTTTTTCTAAAAAAATATTTGAATCGGCCAGCAGTAGCATCCAGAGGGGATCGAGTATTTCATTTGGGATAAAAAACACATAGAACAAGAATCATACAGAGGGACAGAAGGAGAGAGGAGAAAGGATTAGTGAGAATTGGATGCAATGTACCAAAGGGGAGTTGCTTGTCATCGATGTGGTCGGTGTAGGAGCAGAGATCGTCCGGTGTTGTAGGGGGGGAGAATGGCAGCGGTGATGGGTCCATCCCGTCGATAGCAGCCCCTTCCCTCTCGACCGGTCCAAGGATGAAAGTGAGGACGGTGGTGGCATCGAACCTCGTCACGCCTAAACCGTAGCCCCACCTCCTCTTTATAGGGTTTTGCGATAGGGGCCCACCAACCCTCTTGGGCTGACGCCCGATCGGGGACGTGAAACCAAGAGCTTGATTGCCTGTTGGGCCAATTGGTGGAGATCAACCTAACAGTTGTGCCATGCATGGGCAAACTACAAGTGATCGTAGTGGTGTTTGAGGATAAGTCGATCAGGTAGTGGAGAAGAACCACAAATACCATGGGTGTTCAATTTTTGATCTTTTCACATAAACAATTATTACTTCTGTACCTCAATTTTTATTCATATAAAACGAGTATATACTTTTTTTTTTATCAACTCCGCTGTAACGCATGTTCAATTTCTCTAGTCTATATTTGATTGCGGAAATGGATTTTTTTTTTTTTGAGATTACACAAGAAAAACGTAGACGCTCAACACGCGCGCACACTCACCCCTATGAACACACATACGCAAAACCCTACCCCTATGAGCACCTTCTGAAGGACTGGAGCCTAAGAAATCTTGAAGTTCAAGTCACCACCGGCGCCCTATCGACGTCCCCGCCGCTTACCACTTAATGCACAGCTACGAAAAATCCTAAAAATAAATCCAGGATAAAGTGTCGCACCCGTGATTTGAACCCCCGGTGGGAGCCCCCAACCAATGGCACATGTAAAAACAAAATAGATCTAATAGCTAAACCGCAGTTCAATTCTCTTGATTAAAGACTTCATATTTCTGATTAACATGAAGATTTACCTTTTTTTTCTTGCAATTCTATGAGAATTTAACGTGGACACTCCGTTGAGGCCTTGAATTAGTAATAGTAAGATAAGATGGAGTACGAACCTGAGAAGCCTGAACCATTTGGAGCCACGTAAAACACCAATAGGGTGACAGTTTTAAACAAAAGAGGCATGTTATACAGAATCTTATATTGGGACAAAAATTAAAAAGCGAGTCCACAAATATTACTACGTCAAGGCTGAATAAATAGGCTAGAAAAAGTTCTGTAACAAGCTCCATTGGGAAAGAAGGAAGCTGCTCTTTAGATGTTGAAGCCATCACTCTTCATGACTGCTTTTAGATTTGCAGTGGTCTTCAGAAACTCGAAACATGCCTCCTTGAGTCCTTGACATCCATGCTGCTCAGCAAGTGCCAGTGTAGTTGCCAATGTACTTGTGTTAATGTTGTACCAAAGCTTGTCCTCGCATATTAGCTTCAGCCTCCAATCTATACCTGTCCGCTGCTGCAAGCAAATGTTGCGCCATTGCTGTCGTATCATCCCCGTCTATCTCAGGAAGGGTGTCGTTGTAGATGAAGTGGAGCATTGCCTTGAACACGCCTCCTCCATGTCATCGATCCGTATGTGGCTCATGTTTTTCTCCTTCATCGAACCAAACAGCAGCGCCTTTGAACACTGAGGACCGTGCCGCTTGAGCACGAGCCTATGTGCGCCGAAGGTCTCTCCATCAACCTCAAATGTGACATCAACCTCTTCTTGTGATGACAGAAGACCACCGATATCAGAGTGCATGTCGGACGGTGGCACGGGATGAGCTGCCCGGCATAGGTTTTGCCTTGGGGTGGGAACCTTATATCACATCTGACTCTGAAGCAATCATCTTTAGGTAGGGAGACTCCTCCAAGACCTTCGTGTGTATGAACTCATAAAATCCTACCATTATGCCACTTCCGACACCGTGTCCCCTGAATTCCTGATGTGCGATGGCACTGGTTCTCCAGTATGGTCGAGCAAGCTGAATGTGACATTTATCGTGACTGGTGGTATGTTATTTGTCCCGGCCAGTGAAAGATACATGGATATCCAGTTGCCTTTGGGAACTCCAAAACCATTGGGGTAGTACAAGATATAGCAGGTAAGGTCGCCGACATTGAACACGCCAGATTTGAAGTAATCGCCATTGGGTAGTCCCTTTTGCCGAGAGTAGCCATGGATTGTGAGGACGTGCGACCCCTCCGCGGCGGCGGCGACGACAATGGTCGACGCGCTGGTCGCCGACATATCGATCGATCAGGGATTCAGGAATAGATCTTTCCCGGATCGGCGCCAAAAGCGACACAGCGCAGTTGTAGATCGATCAGGACTCAGCAGGCTGTTTATCTACTCAACTTACATTTGTTCAGATCCTTGTACGATTGATTGACGTAGTATATATGAGGCAAAATATGTAACGAGTTTAGGAGTCCGGGTTGGACCATGATACGTCGATAGGATTCATATGAGATACCTGTAAAAGATTGTTTGTAATGCGATTGAATGACGTATTATATATGGGTTTTGCTACGGTACTCCCAAATAATTGTGAACCGTCCATCTAGGTGGTTATAATCAGATATTACCTCCACAAAGGTAATAGAAGAAATATTTTTGTATTATCTTCTAGAAATAGAAAGTAATAAAATCTAACATGCATGCAAACATGTGACTGGGATTAAACATGTGACCGTGGATTTGTATTGATGATTCCACATGTAACATTATTTCATCAATTAATCTACGTGGAGTTGTAACCTATCTCAACGTTAGATCAAAGTACATAATCCTATCTCAACGTTAGAAGTACGTAAACATTAGTTGCACTTGTACATAAGTGTTACTTGTGTATTTTTACTACAACGTGACAAACGGAGAGGTGCATTTTAGTTATTTATTTTAAATTAATCTACTTTGGCATTTAAATTAATTATTTATTTTTACACGACATGTTCATGTATATGATGTACCACTACAGCTATAATACTTTGTCAGGTCACCCATGATGCTACTGCTAGCCGCCATTTGCCTTGACGTTCCACGTGCATGTCGATGTTGCATGTTGGTGCACTCCATCTATTTCTATGGCAACAAACAAACTATTTTTGGATAGTTGATATCTTATATACATTTGTTTTGTTTGTTACCTTTTTTGTTTTATTTTATAAACCATTTTAATGAATTCATAATTGTTTAATTGTTATATGCACCTCAAAAATCAAGGGCTGAGATTTGTTTAAGATCTTACCTCATGCCACAAGCAAGACGTAGCGAGGGACCCCAAGGCCACAAGTGCTTCACCCCCCACAACCACCTCCACTCACGTGCATGTTCCTCTCTCCCAAGACACAGTCTCTCCAAGACCGCACGAGCTCCGGTGAGCTCTCCTCAGCAGCAGCCCCCTCCGCCTCAGTGCTGCCCCCGAGCTTCCCTTTTTTTGTTAGCGGAGGACCTGGGTTCCGTGCATGGCTATAATATCCGTGTTTTTGCATCATTTTAAATATTACAAAAATTTCTTTTTTTGAAATAAACAAAAATTGATTTACTTTTTTTCCGCAAAAACCACCCTGAAAATGTTTTCCGAAACCCTGCATTAAAAGTCTCACCATATACAAAATAGGATCTCTCGTATGATTGCTTGTCGAACATATGGTGGCAATAGAGATTTAATGCATAATCTAGATTAAATGAAAATATGGAGTGGACGAGCATCGTTTACATTTTGTTTTGAATAAAATGAGCTCTACATTGGCTGTCGCCAGAAGCTTCCCCGGTACTACCGGAGAATACATCTCGTCCATGTCCCTGTTATCTGTCTAGGGTACATATTTTTTGCCCACCCCCATCACCATTCAGTTTACCATCCGAAGAGCTGTCAGTCTGCATGCAATAGCAGATATCTTTGGCGTCACAAATTCCACCAGAGTAGCCTTCAAGTTGGCACCGACCTTTGCAACCCCAGCGATCACCACCGCCGCATGAGCCAAGCCGGCTGCGCACGAATGACCTGTGCGGCGGCCACCTTACACCTTCTACGTCTGCTCAATCAAAAAGAGATTTATTATTACTGACATCACAAGCTGGAGGCTGAAGAATGAATACACGAGTACTGGTTACCTGATAGCAGATTGAACGATAGTACCAGAATATATGTAGCTGCAACGGCAATCTTGTTGCAAGCCATGGCTGCAAATTTATTAGTCTGTGGCTCTTGATCAGTTGATCTTTTTTATCCCTCAATACTTAATCAGTTGATATATCTGGGATGCTGTAGGTGCATAGGTGGTAGACCGTCGTTGCATATATATTTATATATAGGATCAGAGGCAGTATGAGACAGAACCACCGCATCCCTATCTTTGGGTAGGGTAGATGCATGTTGACTGTGTGGTGCTCGGAACAGCCCCATCCCTGTGGCTTACAATGCAAATGGAAGACCTAAATCACCAGGATATGGTTTTTGATCAAACATGACATGCATCCATCCAAGCCCAACAATCTCCTAATAATAGCAAGTCCTGTAATCTCACTTGAACATATGCATGTCTCTCTTGTATTCTGATTCGTTACTAGAGTATCACACAGTATCCAATGTGGATAATTATTTATGTATATCATCAAACCAAACTTAGAACATTGCTTTAGGTACCTAAAAATTCATTGGACCACAGCCAGTAACAAGATCATGGAGAAATTTAAATTGGCATACTTTTTGCACTTCGAATTGTAGTTGTAGCATCAGGGTGCCAAGTTGGCGAGTAGCTAGCTGAGAACGGAGGAGAAACTGGTTGTCAGATGCTGAAACTCGACACTATCAATGAAGGCGCCTTTGAGGTTGCCCGGACACTTGAGAAACTTGAAGCATGCCTCTATGAGCCCTTTGAAGCCAGTGTAAATATAGTCTTTTTTTTCAGAAAGGTCAACCAAAGCTTTGCCATAATTTCTAGTATTAAACAATAAACAAAGGAGAAAAAAGGCAAAAACTCGAGGGGATGAGATAAAATACAAAGGAAACCGCACCGAGGAGGAAAGTCGCGTGTACACACACGATAGACCGATGGTGGATTGCCAAGGGAGATGTGATGTGTAGGGCAAGCGGGTAAAATTTCTTTGGGTGGGAAAAAACTGCGCGGAAAGCCGACGAATAGATAGAAACTCGCCAATGTAAAGTGTTTCCATCGGAGTTTCTGACCAGGACCACTGGCCAGATTAGGGTGGGAAATTTAGATGCGTTGGATTCCCTGTTTTAAATAGGGCTATTTAGCGGTTCTGAAAGACAAACGCTAAGCTACGCCGATTATAGCTTAAACGCTTTTTCCCCGCTTATTAGCTGCTAATAGCGTGCTAATTCCGCTATATCGTAGTTCATTTAGCGCCGTATTTGTAGTTGCGCTCATTTCGCCGCCCAATTGAATGGCAGGCCAAAATCATTGGGCACCTCACCCCTAAGGCCCTAAACAGATGGGAATCTGTTGGTATTTGTAATGTTTTCATCTTTGAAGTATTTATCCCAATTGGTATTCATGATGTTTTCATCTTTAATATGTGTAAAATTACATGATGTTTAACATACTTTTGCTCGGCTGCTAAATGGCTTAGCCCTACTATTAACGCGATATAGTCTTTCTTAGCCTTTTTGGACAGGCTGCCGCTAAGAGGCTTAGCTCGCTATTTAAAACAGGGGTTGATCTGAGTTTGAAGTCCATCCGAGGGACAAGAATCAAGATGGGTAGGAAATATTTAGGTGAGAGACTAGGATATTCTTAGACTTTATTGAATAAAGGATAGATACAGATAGAATCAACATTCAGGGTAACATATGTTAAACACATCTCCAAGAGTTTTTTTTCTGAAACTTTCAGCATGCTTTATTGATTCATCAAAACAGATACATCCTTTACATGCAACTATAGGATACAATCCCAGAGTTTCTAAAACAAATATTTGCTGAATCATTCATTATTTCAACTGGTGGACCGGACAGGTAACACATGCTAAGCACATCGAAAGTTTTACATATGTAGAAGCAATTATTCGACTTTATTCTTCAACCGTTGGCAATAAAACGAGCTTTCCAAATAACCCTCCAGTCATAGCAACGGGGATGTACCTATCGTGAATATATCATGGCAACGGAGAATGCATCCCATCCACGTTATCCTTCTTTGGTGGAGGTTCTCCCCAAATACTGTCAGTCTGTCACCATTCACGCAATAGCAGACGTCTTTGGGTCACAAATTCCATTCGTGTAGCTATAAACATGGCACCGACCTTTGCAATCCCAGGGATCGCCGTCGCATGTGTTAAGCCGCGGCCATCTTATACCTTCTACGCCTGCTCAATCAAAAGAGATTTATTTTACTAAAGTTACAAGCTAGAGGCTGAAGAAGCTAAGATGACTAGATGAGGAGTCTTTTTTACCTGATAGCAAACTGAACGACAGTACTAGGAGACATGTAGCAGCAGCAGCGATCTTCTTGCAAGCCATGGCTGCAAAATAGTTTGTGGCTCTCGATCAGTTGATGATCAGTTGGTAGTTTTTCCCACCACGATATTGAATGAGTTGATCTGGGAGTCCTGTAGCTACCATATTGGTGGAGACCGGGGATGCTTATATTTATATAGGATCATGGTGTGTTACAAATATCAGAGACACACTAGCTTGGGTTACGGTAGATGCATGTTGACTGTCGGAACAACCCTGTCCGCTTGGCTTATATATGGAAGGCGTCAATCACCAGGATATGGTTGTTACACAAGAGTGACATGCATCCATCCATGCCCAACAATCTTGACCATATGGTTGCGCAACTACCTTGCTAGGTTTCACATTACATGCATATACATGTCATGAACAGCTCCCCTAAATCAGAACCGAGATTGTATTTGATGTTCTGCAAGAGTCTAAATGACAGTGGTTTTGTAACTCCATCTGCTACTTGATCACTCTCAAAGGAACAATTAATATCTATTTCAAGTAACATCTGAGAAACTTTTTTTTTTTTTTTTTTCTCGAAACCATACCATTGGCACGTATTCTATTAAGGGAAATTAAGTTTTACACGCCGCACAACCTTAGCCAAAAGGATTGGCCGGGCCGGCATTTTAAAGCACACTCGACAAGAATCACCGGCTTCAACGGTGGCGCCGATATGGATGTGTAACATCTTGAGAAACTTGTTCTCGACAAAAATGATGCCCAACTTATATGCTATTCTTTTGAGAACACTTTAATTTGTATCCTGCAGTAGCATTAGCTAGAGCCTTGTATTCTGAATCAGTATATGAGTGTGACACGGTATCCTATTTCCCTTGACTGCATACGTAATACAAGATGTGATCCTAGAAACACTGCAAATCCACAGTATCCTATCATCTGTGCTTCCCTGCCCAATCTGCATCTGAGAAGGAATTGATTCAATTTGAACAATGTGGATCTTGATTTATGCACCATAAGATTCATTTCACTGCTGCCCCGTGAACAATTTTAGAGCTTGGAGAAATTGACAGACTTTTCCATCTCGATCGAATAGGTGCCATGTTGGCATGCAGGTCATTGAGAAGGCCGGAGTAATGGACAATGGTTGTCATATGCTGAAACTGAACCATATCCATGATTTCCTTGGGTTGCCCGAGACTTGAAAAACTTTTTCTTTGTGCCCGACATGAAAAACCTCAAGCAAGCCTTTTTAAGCCCTCTGAAGCCTTGTGCTCCTCATAAGCACCGACATAGTCACCGATGTGCCAAGAAAGCAATGTACTGGCATAGCCACGGTTTTTCTCTATGTCCATAATTTCAGTCTTTTACTTAAGTATCTGCATAAATTCTTTAACAAAATGCAGGTACCCTAGGTACAGATTGTTTGGGATAAATATTACTCTAGAGAAAATTTACCGGGTATTACATTAAATTTCAGGGATCCTTTTTGTGGAGAGACCTACTCAAGTTGCTTTGATAATTTTAAAGGAATGGCTACAGTTCAACTACATGAGGCTTTAACCTGTTTTCTATGGAAGGATCAATGGTCTGATTCAGTTCTTTCACAAAGCTGCCCTGAGCTTTTCCCTTTTGCAAAAATCCTTCCATCTCAGTAGCTAAAGCTGCGGGATCAGAGCAATTCTGTGACCTATTCCATTTGCCACTCAGACCAGAAGCTTATACACAATTCCAAAATCTTCAGAATATTATTCAGAATCTGAATTTACAGCAAGGGGTCCCAGATTCATGGACATACATTTGGGGTAACAATATCTTTTCCTACTCCAAAGTCTACAAACATTTAGTTGGACACCATCAGACTCATATAGCTTTCAAATGGTTGTAGAAATCATGTTGTCAAAACAAAAGAAATTTTTTTTCTGGCTCATTCTGATTGACCGCCTAAGCACAAGAGTTCTCTTGAGAAGAAGAAATATGTATCTCCGACTATTCTTGTGTCCCCTGGCGCCTAAGGGCCTGTTTGGTTCCCATGGGACTAGGGACTAATTTTTAGTCTCATTTAGTCCCTAAATAACCAAATATGAGGACTAGGGACTAATTTTTAGTCCCAATTTCACTAGACTATTAGGAGGGGTTAGAGACTAATTTTTTAGTCCCTAGTCCCTTCATCCAAACATGGCCTAAATATGGAAGAGGAGTTATTTGATCTACTCTTTCATTGTCCCTTTTCCCAAAGCTGCTGGCTATCTTTCCAATTGAATGTTCCTTCAACAGATGACATTGAAATCATGGTTCAGGCTCTGAAAGATCAACTGCATGTTCCTTCTTCATGGAAGTCATAATCACAATTTGTTGGTCCATATGGACTATAAGAAATGATGTTATCTTCTGACAGATCCATCATTCAGTTCAGAGGTGCAGACAAATGTTCAATAAGGAGTTTGCCTTAGTTATCCTAAGAGCAAAAAGCGTAGATTTCATCCTTATATAGATCAATGGTTACAGAACCGTATAATTTCTTTAATTTTTCTTTGTCTCCTTCTTTGTTTTTCAGATATATATATACTTTTCCCTTTTTATTAATAAATTTCCAGTGCAAGCCCCTCCTGTTTCAAAAAAAAAATGTTCAGCAGCGAGGCCGTGTAGACAAAGTGCAGCATGTCCCACCAGATTTCTGAAAAACAAAAACGAAGTGCATCATATTTGTCCATGAACACTATTTCCCCAATGTCATGGAACCATACGTGGCTCGTGGTCTTCTCCTGCTTTTGGCCGAAGTGCTGCGCCACACACACAGCCAAGTAACCGAGCGCCGAGCACAAGCCAGTGCACCGTGAAGGTCTCTTCGACATCCTAGAAGTGACATCCGTTCAGACCAGGGACCTGAGGAGCTCGCCAATATCCCGCAAAGGTCTCTTTGCCATCCTAGAATGTGACGTCGGATGGGACCAGCGACTCGAGGAGCCCGGCAATAGCCCAGTATGCTGGCAGGAAAGTCTGATGGTGGCACTGTGATAAATAGAGATAGGTACTCTATAGATAGGGTCTCGAATATTTACCTAGAGTCTGTCTTGCCATTTTTAAAGGTGGTGCCCAAAATGCCCACCTTTGTTCACCATAGGCTCCTAAAGAATAGCTATATACATTTGATGAAGCAGGGATATATATTAATATATTCCCCTTTCTAAAACCAAACATTTTTCCCATTTGTGTAAAACTTAAACTAACAAGATAGGCAATTGCTACGGTATTCCCTAAATGACTGTGGACCGCCCATTTATTCCGATCCAACGGTTACGATCATCTATTACCTCCTAGGAGGTAATAGTATTTACTAAATTTTTAATTTATAAAATGGTGTAAATAAGGAAACATTTTCATATATTGTTTTTTAGATTTTAGCATGCATGCGCTGCATGCACAATCTGTAGATGCGGGTTCCATATTGCAAACGGTGATGATGTGCTTCAACATTGAGATCTTTTAATGTGGTTCCATCTTGTAATCTTAAGAAAAGTATGTTAATATTTGAATCTAATTTTCAAACGTTTGATTTTTAAAATTTGACATTTGAATCTCAAAAAAGGACACTACGATAGGAAATTGTTTTGTAAGATATGGTGGGTATAATAAATATGTGTGGATTCAAATTAGATAGTACTATTTATTGATTTTAATTTGAATTCATACAAATTCGACAATGCAAAATAAAGCTGGCATTTTCAAGTGATTAGATTTGATTGATAGCCAGCGGGGATGTGGACATGCAGACCCGCCGGGATGTAATCCCGCGAAAAGGGATGCTTTTTTTTTTCCTTTTTTTCAATTTGTTAATTTATTTTAATTCATTAAATTGTAATAAATCAACGGTTCAGATCGATTTGAGATCTTACCTCCTAGATAAACGGAGTACCTGAGCATTGCCCAGATAGATATTCCCTTTTCTCTGTGCAAATGAAAAACAATTGAATACCGTGGGTGTTTGCTTTGCCCTGTCCTGATTATATAATTAGACACATTAATTCATGAATTCCCTGTCAGTATTTCTATGAAACAACACAAAATTGATCACCCACGGGGCAATTCAGGTTCCATCGATGTCATTCGTCACCCACAATTATAGTAACTCACAATCTGCAAAATATTATCATTATGTTTTATCAAAGTAATTGCCACAGAAGTTCTATACTACCGTTTATTACTACTCAAAAGCCACAACCGCGCACTAAATTCATTCATTGGGGTACATATATATGTTTGCTACCCTATGTTTATGTTGGCTCATGCACCTTAGACTCCGGCGCCGGCACAGGTGACAGTTTCAGCCTTTGTCCACCATTCAGTCTACCATTCGAAGAGCAGTTTGTCTGAAGGCAATAGCAGATATCGCTGGCATCACAGATTCCACCCGCGTAGCCCTCAGCTTGGCAACCGAACTTTGCAATTATGCTGATCATGGCCGGTGCAAGAGCCAAGCCGGCTGCGAATGAACGTTCTGCATGGTGGCTAACTTACAGCTTCTACGTCTGTTCAATCAGAAAGAGATGTAATTCTACTGATGTCACAAGCCAGAGGTAGAAGAAGACGACTAGACGAGGAGTCGTTTGTTACCTGATGATAAAAAAGAACGACAGTACTAGGACAATTGTAGCTGCAGCAGCGATCTCCTTGCAAGCCATTATTGCAAAATTAGTCTCGAATCTCGATCAGTCGATATTTTTCCCCCCGGTGTTCAGTCAATTAATCTGGGAATGCAGCAGCTAGAATGGGTGGTACTATGGTAGCCCGGGGATGCATATATATATTTATATAGAATCGTGGCACGTGAAATGCACTGGTTCCATCTTTGATAGAGTAGTGTTTCATTTGCATCCTTAACGCAATGTGTACTGTCATTGAAGCTTTTGATTTGAAAGAAGATTTATTTGTACTGAAAATTACAACTAATGTAAGAGCACCAAAACAAAGAGGATATTTATTAACAGCTTGGTGGTCCTGCTGTGTTACGTCTAGTGCCTGTAGCCTGTAGGGCTGGCATTGATGTGAGCTTTGAGCTTACCTGAAATATAGCAGGAATTGAAATCTTACTTGTTATTATTGCTCTATATATATGGAGTAATCAAATATGGACTCCTAGTTTTACTTGTATATATGTTTATATTTAGTCTGATAAATTTAATTTAATGTTTGTAGCTTTTGTACTTTTGCATACGATTATTGTGGCCGCTGATGGCATCATACCAAATGACCGAATGACAAAGACGAGGTGCTTAATTGGTATGAATTAAACACATTTAAAAACTACTAAAATTTACAATTCACTGGATCGGTTTTTGAAACGGCCAATGGACAAGCGGCAACATTGGTGCATGTTTTAATCTAACTAACAAGCAGTGTTAGTCACTAACAAGTCATCATTGCCGTTAACACACAATGATAATATAGTGATGAAAAACTTGTGCTTCAAAGGATGGAAACAGTGACCACAAATCTCAAGCATATCTAGTTGCCAAAATTACTAGTTGTGGCAGAACCTACTAGTTTAACCTTAACTATTTTCGTCTTTAACCTTAACTGTTTGTGGATTGAAACGGAGTTTAATGGGCTTCGAGTACTTGCTTAGCCATAGCTTTTTCTCCCAGTGTTGTTCTCGTTGTTTTCATCATGTAATCTTTCTTTGTGCCAGGGCAAGCGTCGTTTTTCTTGTACATAAGTTTTCTCCTTCTTAATACAAAGATACGCACACTTGTGCGTATTCTAGAGAAAAACTATTTTGGTCTTTGTACTACTACTGAGAGAGACAACAAATCAAGATATATATAGAGTAGCTGAGACTGAGGCGGGCAACTCTTGGTTTTTCATTGGGAAGGTGAGACCACTACAACATCATCACTACACTACCGCTGAAGTAATACTAAACTAAGTACTCACCACCGGGAATTAGGCTCTTTGCTAAGTGTCAAAAAAAAACTTGGTAAAGGCCCTTATACACCATGCAAAGCCTTTGCCGAGTGTAACACTCGGCAAAGTTTCATAACTTTTTAAGATCTACAATTTTTATTTAGAACGTTTTTATTTAGATCTTAAAAAAGTTTCATAACTTTTATTTAGAAATTTTTTCATCAGACATACTTTTGCATGATAAGATGATTTCAAATCAAAAAGTTGCCACTTACAAAGATTTATACCTTTTCGAGATCTACACTTTTCATTTACCAAGTTTTTCCATCCGAGGTCATATGAAAAAATTAAATTTTAAATTTGATTGAATTGATTTAGGGTCTCAAAAAACCGATTTGAAAACTTCTTTTTGTGTCTTTGCCGAAAGTGTCAAAAAATAGCACTCGACAAAGTGTCAAAACAAGATCCATTTAGTATAACAGCATATTTTGTTCCCTCAAGACTAGGACTAGAGATTAGATTTTGGTTCCATTTAGTCTCTAAATTTAGTCTCCAAATTATTATCAAAACATGGGGACTAGAGACTAAATTTAGTCTCTCGAGGTTCATTGGATTTAGTGGTCATATTTAGTCCCTATTCCTAAGAATCCGAACACCCCTAAGACTAGAAGAGAGGACTAGAAAGGGTTCTCGCCTGCCAAGACAATTAAGGTCTTGTTTGGATGATACACATGTATTCATCCCTTTCACCAGCAGATCATATAGTAGTAAAATAAAACTGAGAACCGACGGATTATAAAAAGAAGAAGCTGAGGATTAAGAGAGGCTCAATGGAACCGAACGCAAGGAGGACGAAACTAAGGGATGACGACGAAGCAGTGGAAGAAATTTTTCCTTTAACATTGTGTATAATATAGATTTAATATGGTTCTATCTAGCTACGAAATATAAGAAAATACACAGTGCAAACTTGAACTAGAAAAATTCATACATAAATTACAAATTACATTTTTCTAATAATGAACCTTTAAAGCCACATGTCCACAAATGGTGTTAGCATGTGAAAGTTTAATTGACTAATTGATGGTATATTGAAAAGATATTTTAACCCCTGTTTATATCTGTCTCAGATTGGAGCGTCAGGGTGCAAGACGGCTAGACAGATATATTAATGGTACATTGAAAATAAATTATAATATTGTTTTTTAATATTTTTTGATATACAAATGTTATCTATATTTTACAAATCAAGTCAAACTTGTTGCATGCGCGATAACGCCGACAGTTATCTAGGGACAAAGGGATTAAGATCGAGCCAAGGTGCAGTGGTACAGAGAGTATCACCCAGGCTTGAGGTCGTAGGATTTATTTCTGACAACCACACACGTGGAAAACCACACGACTTGGTTCTTAGAGCAACTCCAACAGTGCCCCAAAAATTTAGTCTCAAACAACCATAAGTTTAAGAACTCCTAAACCATTATTGCAAGTGCTAGCGGAGTTTACTGATTTTCAATCAGCTTCCACACTGACAGTTCCTAAAAACGTCAGTACTGAGGTTGTAATTGTAGAAACATTTTTATGTACTAGTGGAAGTATTTACAAGGTTGTAATTGTAGGTCTCATTCTCTCTCTATGCTTAGTTTCCATTATTATCTGTAAGAAAAAAAAAGTTTACATTAAAATACAATTAACAGTGAGTTTAGAAGAAAAGTTTACATGAAACGACATTAACAAATTATTGAGCTCATGGTGCAACGTCGGCGAGCAGCTCGCTGAGAAGGGAGGGGCAACTCTTCGTCAGATGCTCAAACTCATCAGTATCCATGGTAGCCTTTAGGTTGCCTGGAGATTTGAGGAACTCGAAGCACGCCTCCTTAAGCCCTATAGAGCCATGCTGCGTCCGCAAGCACCAATGTCGTGGCAGCCGTACCAGTGTTAATGTAGTCGCAAAGCCTGTCCTCACAGATGAGTTTTGAGAGCCTCCATGCCATACCTATCCGCCGCCACGATCAAATGCTGAGTGAGGGCCGGCGCGTCGTCGCCGCTGTCCATCTCCTGCAGCGACTCGTTGTAGATGAAGTGCAGCATGAACCTGAACACTGTCGGCTCTATGTCATCGATCCGTACGACCTGGCTCGTACTCAGCTCCTTCATCGGGCCAAACAGCTGCGCCATGAACACCGGCGACCGAGCGGCGAGCACTTGCCGGTGCGCAGCGAATGTCGCCCCTCGCCAACCTGAACGTGACGTCAGTTCCCACCTGGGACTCAAGAAGACGGCCAAAGTGCCTGTGCATGTCCAGCGGCGGCACAACGACCGACCCGAAGGCGAGCGCCGCCGTGGCGACCGTGACGTCGCATCTGACGCTGAAACAGTTGTCCTGGAGGTAGGCTGAGTCCTTGAGGGCCTTCCGCATGATGAACCTCCGGGACCCAAACCTCCCTGTGTCGGCGCACTTGAAAGTGCACGCCGTGTTCTTGCCAAAAGAATACCTGGTGGTCTTCGCCGGCGCCGTCGAGCAAGTTGAACTTGTAGCGCTCGCATCGACGCCGTCGGCATGATTGTGCTTGAGGTGCAGGACGATGCCTATCCAGCCAGAGGACTTTGGGTGCATCCGTTAGGGTAGTACCTGATGTCCCAGTGACCCCACCGACCTCGAACTCGCCGGAGCTCGATGAACTGCTGCTGCCAAGTCGAGCGCCGATGTCGATCCTGAGGATGCGACCCTTCACGGTCCGCGAGACGATGGCGGACGTGCTGACGCTGTCGCTGTGCGCCACGCCGCCACCGCCGCCGCCAGAAACAGATCTCGTCATGCGTATGGAAGGAGTTGCTGGCTGCAATGGGGAATATATCGTGGCAGATGGGACCTGCTGGCTAGCTTTTACGACTCGAGATGGCTGTGTTTGCAAGTAGGTCGGCACTCGCCGGCCACCGTGAGATCGATCCGTGACAGTGGGGTGGGTGAAAGACGGGCTAGGGTATGTTCTTTTTATGAAGATGAGAATAAGATTGGAAACGTACTCTACGAAAGCACCTAGGATTCAGCTATCCACGTCTCCCCAAATGCTGTGATTGGCTGGTCATTTTTTCAAGAAAGTCCCCCTTCGAGGAAACACGTTTCGGTACAAAAACACCCCAGTAACAGCAAATTAGTTTTACGTTTTTACTTTTTACACCCTATATTACTCGACATCCTACACCCGAAGAAGGAAAATTCTAAAATCGGTAAATTTTACTTACCCGCCCGCCCCGTGGGTTGTTTTGCATCAACACCCTCATCACAGCCTCCACATATATACTGGCACTTTCACAGTAAAAAAAAAAAAAAAAACCCGGTCGGCTCCCCTCACGTACGCTTCTCCCCCATCTCTCCCGTGCGCGGTAGTGGTCGCCACGGCGTGCGCCGGGGAGGCGCGCCGGCCGCACCTCCCTCTCCCCCGCCTCCTTCCTCCTCCCTCCCTCTCCTTCTCTCCCTCCTTTCCCCTCTCCCTTCCCCCTTCCTCAGGCAGCACATGCTCCAAGGAAACCCTAGGAGGCGGCTGTGCACGCCCCCAGCCTCGGCGGCACAGCGCGATGCGAGGGATGCATAGCCCCTGCCTAGGCGGCTTAACGATTCGAGGATGGCCAGCTCCCCCCCCTTGCAGGTGATGCTCGCGATTTGTGTCTAGGGTTTGGGTAAGGGAAACAAGAGGTACTTCGCATTTTCCTGTTCTTATGATAAAGCAACGCGGTGAACAAGGGGGAGTAGACTTTATTTATTTTTTTTCTGTTCATTCCTATGGATATAAACTATGGGATTTGACAAAATCTTGAAGCATCAATGTTTCATTACTTGAAGCATTTTATTTATATCTAACTAATTTACTACAGATTGCATGTTAGATAAGATAATTTAGCGAATCTAATAAAACCTGAGTTTTAGAATTGAAATAGTCATCCTACAAAATTATATATTGTTTCCTAAGTTATACCCATATCTAGGTGAGATTACAGACTGCATACCTAATATTTCAATCACACATCCGATTGATTTCCCTTTGCTTAGGTCCCTACGCTTCTGCCATGATGGACAACAACCTAGAGTAGTGCAGCTGATCTGGTATACCTTTACTAATTTTCTTTCCATCTTAGTTAGATGACTATGATCATTGCACATTTGTTTTAGACAAAGGATCTCAGGTCAGCCATCAATGGCCACCAGTAATGATTAAAGTGATGATTTAGAGGTTTAGGTAAGCAAGGCAGGCCTTACATTTGTATCTTTGTCGTAGTATTTTAACCTTTACAAGCCCAATGTTGGGAAAGGACAAATAATACTTTTTCTTTAGTTCTAAATTTACTATGACTGCCTGTGAGATTATGCAGTGTTGTTGTTGTTGTTGCCTGTGAGATTATGCAGTCTTCCACTATTTTCCAAAATTGTTTTTATATATTCAGGTCAAATTGTCACTTTGAGACACATTTGAGCCATGGCAGAAGTTAAATTGATGAATTGATAAAACAAATAGTATAGCCCCTGGGTAACGTCTTCAAAGCATAATTGATCTGCGTCTTTCCCATCAGGCTACAGGCCCTAATGTGTTCAAAGTAATAATTGATTTTTGGCTGGCAGCTAATTGGTACATAGCAGCCATCAGATAAAGCTTTTAGGTTCATTCATATACCATTGGATAAATGTTAGTTGTGGCACATCTATCATTTTGTTTTTTGTGCAGTTTTGTATGTATATACAAGTTACATCTGCGATATGGTGTTTGAAATCTTGGAAGGCCTTTCATTTGTTATCATTTTTTTCTAAAACAGTTTGGAGGTATATACAAGTTACCTCTGTCTGCAATATGGTGCTTGAAAACTTGGAGTATGAGAGAGATCTTCTCTGGCTTTTTAGAAAATAGTTTAGTTACTCTGTCTGCAGCTAATTGGTTTTTGGCCGACAGCCAACTGGTACAAGTTTTTTTATTAATATTAATACCTACTTTTGCAGCTTGGTACAATATATTTTTTTTAATATCAATACCTACTTCTCCAAAATTTTAGAGTATGGGAAAGACCTTCTCTGGCTTTTAGAAATAGTTAGTTAATGCTCATGCTCAGATTAGTCTTTATGGGAGAATCTTACTTCATAATTTGCACTGTTACACAGGATTCAGAAGACCTAAAGCAGCACTGCTATTTTCATTGTCTTTTGGCTATTTAGTGTGACATAGAATTTTTTTTTGCACTAAACAACCGGTTAGTGATCAAACATGTTTGGTCTAGAAGAGTTTGCATCGATCATGCATTTATTCTTTTGATTATGTTTTCCAAGATTATCTGGAGTACAGTTTCAGAGCTTCATAGTTGATGCTTTTGTGAGTGTAAATATATTCCTTTGTTTTGACTGCTCTACATTATTCAGATTTTTATGGAACAAACCTGTACTTATATCAAGATTAAGGTCTATTAGGCAACATTTGAGGTGAACTGAAAATCAGTCATCTGCTTTTATGTCTCAATCCCTTCATTCCATTTCCTGTATGCATAAATTTATGCCCTCAATTTGAGCTCTTACCTCTGATAGCCTGTTGTGCCAATTAACAGATCCACCATGCTGCCATTTCTCTTGTGGTTGGTGCTGTTTCATGCTGACACTTTTCAGGTAGGTGAAAATGTTCTTTTTAATTCCAGTAACTTAGGTATGCCTCAATTTGAGCTCTAGCTCTTACAAATCATATAACTTCTTGAATATGGACATCCCAACTTAAATTCACTCAGAGAAATACTTGGCTGCCATGGATGGATGAATTTTTGACAAGTTAAATAAAATAGCTCTTTGAATATTAGACATTGAATATAGTTGATAAAATTATTTAATGGCTAGTTTCCATGGATTGGTGAATTGTGACCAGTTAAGTTAGGTAACTCTTGATTGTTAGAACATTAAAATGTAGTGGATAGAATTATGTAATTGTCGATTTTACATACAAATTTTCATCATTAATGGATCTGAACTTGTTAGTCTTGCTTGATTTCCAATTTTTTGTATATTTTTTCATCACAATACAAAAGTTGAGGCCTCCTTGGGCAAGCTTAGTTTGATAGGACTGAACAGTCCATCTTTTGCATGGCAAAATTAAATCTCCTCTTGTTTTAACTTAATTAGTTGACAATGCTATGTTGCTTCACAGTACACAAGTGTGTTTTTAATAGTTTTGCACAGCCATCCAGGCAGTAATTGGGTATCATGAATTCTAGATATAGGCTTCGTACTACAGTGCAACAGCTGAAAATACTCCTCAATGAATGAAGTTCTTAGATGTATTACAAACAATCTTCAACAAATGTTTGAATTCGCAGCACTGTAATTATTTAAGTTGAACACTCTAATGAACACCATGACAGGTAAAGACTCTTTATGACATTTGTTTCATCTTCTATATGATTGATTCTTGTACTTTGTGAATCCAACAAGAACATCCAGGTCTGACTGGCCATACTTCCTTATGGCAACATGGATATTAGGCTTCTGGGTTTGTGGTGTGTCGCTTTAATGCCTTCAATTTTTCAGGTATGTTCATCTATGCAGAAAGAACAGAACCATGTTGCTCAAGTATGTCTAGTGTTTGAAGGATGATGGTAATGGGTTATGACTAATCTTTAATCCAGTTTATATTATGTTTGCTATACTATCTAATAATATATTAATTTGAATTGGCCCGTCAAGCATGGATGGACAGTGCCATGTCAACATGAGTTGCAAACAAATTATTTTAGCTTTAAATTGTACACCTTTGGTTAATCACCCAAGATATCTTGCATTTGCAAACACGGATGAATTTGTTTTGTGATTCAGTGCATGGGGAAAATAAAGGAAGTCACACGTTTTTATGTATTTTTATATATCCTCTTGGCAGATTGCGAACAATACAACCATAGGCTGATTTTCATCCAGCAAAAGGCCTCCAGCTATTTTTCAGTACATTGATCTCAGGCTATTCTTGTGTAAATACTTTGGTTGGCAAAAGTCAAATAGACTCAACATTAGTGACCATGCAGCTTGCAAATTTATAAGGCCGTACATGGTTTATTTTAGAGATCTATAAATAGGTGTACTGTACCATCACAGGGAAACCCTGATCTAGACACATGAATTTTATACCTGGTGGTCACTGTAGTATCTTGAGCTTGCCATAGGATTGGAAAATTTGTATATCCAATGGTCTAAAACTGAGTTTTGGAATTAGATGGTTGTCCTACAAAATTAAATGTATTTGAGTGAGATTACAGCCCTACATACTGATTGTTGATGCCATCTCAAGCTTTTGTTTCTCCATGTTTCAGTTATTGATTGTTTTAGCTTCCAAAGTGACTATTATGTTTGTTTTCATGCATTGTTTGGACTCAGTGCGACATGTTACATATTTTACCTTCTCCATTTAAATTATTTCTAATCCAGTGCTCCTCATAGCGATGTTATCTGTAAATCCTTACGTAGTGTTTGTTTCCTTGTTTCATCAGGTCCCTCTTGGTAACCTGAACTTTACGATTGCATTAATGCCCGTAGCATGCTTGATGATGGTGCAGGTACATGAAATCCAACCAGAGCTTTCTTGTGTCGCCATCAGGTAGTACCTGATATATACCAAAGATAGCCACCAATGCTAAACTTGTCTGATTTGCTGTATTTACCATTTTAAGACCCTTTGGTGGGAATACCCATTGATCAAGAGCACATGCGGACCCATTCACGGCCTTGGTGACAATAATGGCAGACGAGCTGTGATCCGAGCTGTCCACCGATCCCACTAGGCAAACCGACAACGAGCTCGACGACATATGCTTGTCGCCAAAAACCAAGCAAGTCAAAGGGACGTTCAGTATCTGAAAAACATAACCAAAAGTAATTATATCATGGTTATGCAACAGCTAGAGAAAAACTAAACATAATGTTTATAGAAGTTAGTGAGTTGTACACATATATGTAGCACAAAAACATGCTTGAAGTGAAGTTCCTGATGCTTTGATTAGAAAAAAAAAAAAATCAGAGCCACATGCATTTTGAAACAGCATAACCACCAAAATTGGAAGAGATCAGTTCAATAGAAATTGTTCAATCAAACTCAACTACAATCTAGTTTAATAACTCTGAGAACTGAAATTTTAGTAAAATTGTTCAATCAAACTCAACTACAATCTAGTTTAACTACAAATCTAGTTCTAATAGAAATTGTTCAATCAAAAGAGTATATATAGGGTCTTATCACCTTGTTATCTGACAATCAGAAGAAACGATCTCTCAGAAGACATATATAGTTATTTGAACAGACATTTTATTAATAAAGGCCACAAAAATACTTTTTGATCAGCAGGTAGTTTTTGATTCTTATGTAATCGACAGAAAGTATAAATGTTTGTGTACTTCCAACTGCCGAATTTGATGCAAGATGATCGTCTCAGTACGTGTCTCCACCAACAATTCTGATATACTCTCTCTCTGATACAAATTATAAGTTGCTTGACCATTTTCTACATAGACATTGCCATGTATCTAGAGAGTTATACACTTATCTCATATATATATGCGAAAAATTGATGTATGAGAAAAGTCGAATCACAATTTGAAATGACCGAGTATTATATTCCAGACAACCTACCAATACATTTCATCACAAAGATTGCAGTGCAGAAAATGACAAGATGGTACCGCATTACCATCCAGGATCTCTAAATAGTAAAATCTACTACATCGCAGACAAAAAAGATCCAGACAGGATCAGCGTGGAGTTGTTGGACAGATATATCAACAGTGCAGCTATGAGGTCCGTACCCTTGGTGAAGTGCCGCCGTAGCCCCCTTGTTCCCAACTCGCGTCTGTGGACGAAGTCCTTTTCCAAGATCTAAAACAAATAGTGTGAGAGTGAAAGTGAGAGGACGAGATCGATCCCCATTGAGAACGAGATCCATGGCAGGAAGATGCGGACTCACCTGGTGCGAAGCGGAGGCGCCGTCACGGAAGAATGAAGACTGGAAGAAGATTGCACGGAAACAGCCGGCGGCGGTCGATCTCGATCCCTCGCGTGATTGCTGGGGCTGGTGTCGTTAAGGCATGAGTAACACGAGAGCCAAATACTTGTGACGCGTGTTTGATGCCCCATGGTAAGTTGCGGAGTTTGTGTTTTCTGTGCGAAAAAAAAAAATACTTGTGACGTGGCGTGCAATTAGGTATCACTACAAGATATCTATTATATATAGGTGGGACCACATTAAGGGACTGACCTAGAAATAATTGTCCCCAGCAAAATTTTTGCATAATTGTGTCATAGTATGAACTAATATGAATTCAGAGATTATACCAAAATTGTAAACCTTGACATGATCTACAACTTTGTAGTTAACACATGTATTTTATCTGGTTGTTTATACCACAACAACACCCTTAGTCCCTGCCTAGTCGGGGTAGGCTAGAGATGTTATGAAGTTGTTTATAGTCAAAAATAATGTTATGTTCTCAAATATTGAAACTTTAGTATTAAAAATTTATAAATGCTGACATGGTCTGCATGTAGTGGCTGTACTTCAAATATGGCTATAAATTTGTAGTTTAATTTAAAAGACATTTAGACTCTAGAGTATTTGTGTGTGTTCTAATTTAAATTTTAGATTCCAAAATTTTTAATTTTAAATAAATTTGATATTCTAGTTATTTATACAACATTTAATTTTTGCAACTAATCAAGTTCAGAAGTTGTTCAATAGATTTGGCTGATGGCTGAATTTGCTTGATTTAATAGTATATTCTGTGAGAGAATATGGTGAAATAAAGATAAGTCAAGACAAGTGAATATGTTGTTATTATTTGAAAACATTTAGAGACCCAAATTTTATTTTCAAAAATTATCAAATTTGGGATCAAATTTTCAATGTTTTAAAACTACCATGGACGGAGACAGTGAGATGACACACTTATACGAACTTATTTAAGACTATAGAGTTAAGAAAGTCCTAAAATTTTATATACTGTTGAATCTTCTTTATTCAAAATGAGTTGATTTTTTTTTTTTTTTTTGAAAAAGAATGTGAGTTGATTTCTAAGTCGGTGATTGATCCAATGATACGTAGGTGGAGGAATAAACTCAACTCACTTCCATTATTATCATTTGTGAGTTTTATAGAGTACATGGTTGGGATACAAAGGTATAGGATGATAGAGAATAAAGAGACAAACTTTGACATGCTATAACACACAATACAAAAGTTCTTTTCGTTATTTTACATGCTAAAAACAATTAAAAAAGGTTCTTTTTCGTTATTTTACCAAGTCATAACGATGCAGTGGAACATGACACATGCTACTCTAGGAAGAACAGTGGCACAATCAGTAGAAAAGAATTTTGCATCGGAGCAATTATATATGTTCCAATAATTCATTCATTATCCGACTTGTGTCAAAACATATGACATCTGACCCGAAAGTTATAGAGCATGCATATGAGAGATAATCTTACATGCTATTATATGCAAACTTAAAAGTGCTTTCCCATTGTTTTCAGATCAGGGCGCAACGTTGGCCAGCAGCTCGTCCAGAAGAGAGGGAAAACTTTTGATCAGATGCTGAAACCCATCACCATCCTTTTGATCGTCCTCGTGAATGCCCGGAGACTTGAGGAACTTGTGCACGCCTCCTTGAGCCCTTTGCAGCCATGCTGCTCCGCCAGCACCAACGTAGTCACCACCATGCCAGCGTTAATGCAGCCAGAAAGCTTGTGCTCGCACAGCAGCTTGAGCCTCTGCAGGTCATATCTATCCGCTGCAACCAGCAGATGCTGAGCCATCACACAAGTATCACCTTTGTCCATCTCAGGGAGCTCGTCCGTATATGAAGTAGCATAGCCTTGAATTACCTTGGCTCCATGTCGTCAATCCGTATGTGGCTTGTGCCCTTCTCTTCTACCGAAGCCAAAGAGTTCTGCAAGGCGAACACCAGAGAGATCGGAGCCCGGAGCAGGAGCCGATGCACGCGAACTTTCTCGTACTCTGGAACGTGACGTCTGCTCGACCTCCCTGGCGTAGCGAGACGGCCGATTTGCTGGTTCATGTCTGACGGTGGTGGTGTCCTTACAATCTGCGAGGTGTCCTCCGTACGGATCTTCCTGAGATTACGGTAACATCGCACCGCACACCGAAACAGTCATCGATGAGATAGCTGATTCCTCCAGGGCCTTCTTTGCAAATGAATTTATTAAGTATCCCCATCCGATGTGCGATCGAAGCGCGTATGACGCCGTCGCTTAAACTATACGTGATGAACTGGTTCCTCCCGACGACGGTCGAGTAAACCGGTGCCGGATGCTTTTCGCGCCGCTCGACACCAAAATCGTGTGCATTGTGGTGATTTCTGAGTGCAGAGAAACGATATCGCAAAACCGGAAGCGATGTTCTGTTTGGCAACCATCAGGGTAGCGCCGGATATCACGCAGAGATGGCCTCCGATGTCGAACACCTCTGAT